>OX439136.1:17343285-17470785 GCA_949318235.1 Ecdyonurus torrentis
GAATCTACAATATGGTAATTATTTAATGTATATCATATTGCAAATATTACGTAATTTATTATTTTCCTTATTATCTAAAATTTGATTTCAAACTCAATATTGTTACATTCTATAATCATTATTTTACTACTGCAATACAATATATCATAATTTAATTAAATTTAGAATTTTAGATGAAAAATATATTTAGCACTTGATTTTATCTTTTTTTTTTTTTTTTTTTTTTTGTAACAAAAAATACACATTATTTTAAACAAGAGATGTTCTACAATGGATTTTATAACAATATGACAAACTACCAGACTATGGAAAGAAACATAATATATTTTTAATAATATGGGTATCATATATATATATATATATATATATATATATATATATATATATATATATATATATATATATATATATATATATATATATATATATATATATATATATATATATATATATATATTTCATTTTTCGTGAAGTAATATTAAAAGTAAGAGAAATGAAAAAGAAAAAAAAAAAAAAAAAAAAAAAAAAAGGAAGAATTCAGAGAATCAAATCTAAAAGGAATTTATGATATAACAAATTTAACTTTCAAAATGTCTTTACTGTTAACAAGAAATAAATTATAATGAAAAGATGAGATGGAATGCAAGATATGCAGACATTATGCCATTTCTTTTTATATATATACGAATAACGCTAGTACAGTATTTCATACATACAGTACTGTACAGTACAGATAGAAATAAAGAATATTAAATTATGTTTGCTATGCAATTTATTTTTTAGTTGCGCTTTTAAACCTATATAAAAAATAAAGGAAAAAAAACTTAGATTCACTTTTGCAATTGATTCATATTTATAATTTAAGTTTATAAATAATAATAAGTTTTTGTATCACAAAAGTACTGAAAATTTAATAACAAAAGAAAAGTTTTTAAATATGAAATATACATTACATACTGTTAAACTTCGCTGTAAATTTTAAAATAGAAAATAAAATAAAGTGATGCATTTTTTTTAAACAAATTTTAAAACACACTTTGAAACCAATACAAATTTACCTCATGATGTTGAAAAATTGTCGAAACCTTTTTTTTGTTTTTTTTTCTTTTGATTGCATATAAAAGAGATTAATTAATATTTTCATTAAGATATGAGATTTTTATTTCTTAGTTATTTTTAATCAAGTATACCGAATAAGCATTTTTAATCGAAAGGTGCATGATTGATGTGGTTGCACCTTCCAGCCTGCGTTTATGTACAAGTTTCGATGGTTTCTCTATGTTGTCATGGCGTATGCCGGGCTGTGTATTTAGGCCGCGGACCGCTTTAAATCATGCGTGCGGTTTTAATATTGTAAACGTTGGTAAGACTATGCTTGGACGGTACAACAAGGGTGAAAATGTTTAACAAAAAATTACAATGTGCCAAGAAAAAAAAAATAATAATAAAATTCTTAAAGGAAAAGACCAGAGAAAAACATGAGCATTTATATCACAAAACACGTGATGGGATTTACATAAATAACATTAGTTTGCCGCAAAACACAACAGTAGCCCCGTAGCACTGATCAGAAAATGCGATTTATGCAACCCGCATAACATTTTCATACTAATTTTGACATGTTTCTGACGTCATAAACATGAATTTTCACGCAAATTGCATACTGTACAGTTTTTTCACGCTCCCTCGTAGGGCTACATTAAAATTCTGGTAAAAATTGTCATCAGTTTTTAAGATCCCATTTCATGTTTATTCATTAAAAAGCACATGTTGTTTTATGTGGTCTATGGCTTTCAGCTTACGAACTATTGAAGTAAATTTTGTTGTTTTGATTTTAACTTGTTAATAAGCACATTTTCAGATGCAAAGTTAATCATGTCTTTCATTAGCTTCATTTTGTTTTACTAATTAATTTAACACTTCGTTATTGTTATATGTTCAAAGTATAATATTACTGCAAACTTAAAATATGGTAAATATTTAATAATTAATTAAAATGCATGTATGATGAAAACATAAAAGAAAACTGTTTCTTCTCATCTTAATGAAAATAAGAGTTGAATTGTTAACCCATAATGTAAAAAAACAAAAGCATATCAAGTGGCATTCAAGTTTTAACAAGTTTTGACTTGTGACTGTTGTTTTCTCTTACATTCTCACTATACTGGGTCTTCATTTAAAATTTACTCTTCTCATGTTGCCAAAAAGTTTGTGTTTTTGTCCTCTAGTTAGTGTACTCATTGGTTTCCCTTATTATCTTAATTTTCATTAATGTTATACCAAACAAGCAACGTTCTCTCTCTCTCTCTCTCTCTCTCTCTCTCTCTCTCTCTCTCATTCTTTCTTTCTTGCCTTTTTTGTGTGTTCATATTTTCATCATAATTTGTAAAATCAAACATTTTTTTTTCGTTTCTTTTTTTAAATCTGTAAATAAGTTAAATATAATGCCAATATCTGAAAGTATGTAAATGTCTTTCAAGAAATTTTCACGATAACAATGACTTTTTTTTCTCAACTCATAATGAATGAAGAACTTTTAAATTAAATTTTATAATAATATGAAGTTTTAAACAAAACTATATAATAATATAATATAATTATAACTGTTTGTTAATCAATCGTTATAGACAAACGGATATTTTTATAATAAGCTATTAGATAAAAAAAATTATAAATAAATAAAACATAAGACTAGTCTAAATAGCTATAGGTGGTATGTGAATGACGTCATATTTGATGCGCTTGGAGGCAATACTGGAGTAGTGAATAACATTACTCAGCATAGGAAAAACTTGGTTAAAGCCAATTTTCTTTAGGAAATTGGTTAACTTTTTGTTATTGTTGTTGTTGTTTTTTTCACATAATTGAGATACTAATGCAACATATTTACGAGCATCAATGCTCTCAAAAATATTGCATAGTGTTTTTAAAGTAGCAAAATGAGCTATATTTCTATGCCGCCCATGTTATTGAGTGATAAACATGAATGCATAGATCCTATAATGCTGTTCGTAAACCCTGTTCTCTTGCACCAAAAAATGCGCATTCCATTTGAATAACCATAGGCAATCGTCATTTTTAGTGCAGAGAACAGGGTTTACTAACAGCATTAATATCTGTCTTTACTCGCTTTGATAATTTGAAGCACTTACCTTCAAAATATATTAGAGAGAGAGAGAGAGAGAGAGAGAGAGAGAGAGAGAGAGAGAGAGAGAGAACTAGATGTTTCCAATGATTCATAAAAAAATACTTCATTGAAAATTTAAATAAATCCAAAAATATTACGTACTTATTTTTTCAATTTGTTTATAAAATTTTCATTAAAAGTTTTCCATTGGCTAAGTTAATGAGCAAAGTATAAAGTCCTCACCATCATAAAAAATATCAAACACAAAGGGTTGGATATTGATTGCCATACAACTTGTATGTACCTACAACGTCAGAAACTCTATGGAATTTTTAAATAATTATTCTCTCGCTGGTCATGAGTTTTCCGTTTGAACTTTTCTTTGTCTTTGACCAAAAGTAACTCTCATTAACGCACCTTTCCCCTCCCCCTTCTTTTTTTAAAATAAAGTTAAATGCTTAAAAAATTCAAGAGTATAAAATACTTTAAGACTCTAAGATCATGTTAGAATTTTTAATAATTTTTTATCTAAATTATTTAATAACTTCTTATTTGAAAGTATAAGGTTACATACAGAGACTTTTAAATTAAGTCTCATAATTTTAAATGGATCAAATGTAAGCTAAAAAAAGGAGGTCTGCATTTAAAAAAAAAAAAAAAAAAAAGTAAAGTATGTTTAACCAAAGACTTAAAACATTTTCTTTTTGTAGACTACAATGAATAATGAATTAAAATTGAGCTGATTTTAATATAGAAATTAAAGCAATAAGAAACCTTATCATAATTTTTATCTAAAATAGAAAAATAAAGATAAACATTGTTTGTATCTTGAATTCGACGGTTCGACCATAAAAATTTCTGTTTCTTTACACACACACAAACACACACAATGTGAGTGAGTGTGCATATATAATATATATACAGTATATATTATATATATATATATATATATATATATATATATATATATATATATATATATATATATATATATATATATATATATATATATATATATATATATATATATATATATATATATATATATATATATATATAGTATATGTATGTAATGTATTATCATGATGTCATTTTAAATTGCGGTACTCACATTGACCATAAAAAAAGATCGCCAAAAAAATCATCGTTTGTTTATTTCTGTGTATGCAAGTTTTTGTAAATTTGTTGCTATTTAAACAAAATATTATATTTTAGTTTCGATGACGTCAGAGGCTTAATTTTCAAAAATGCAAAAGACTTACATAATTCTTTAATGGACAAAAAAAAAGTGAGTGAAATAAATCACAGTGATCGAACTTGTTGCGTATAGATTTAAATATATGCATTCAAAATTTCTAAATTATTTATAATATTTTTGCTTGCATGTTATACTTATGTTACTTTGCATGGGCTGAGAAAGTTTTTCATTAATATTATTTTTATCTTCTTCTTTCTTTCTATCTACCCATGTACATTTCAGCATTTTGTATACGTATAGCCCTAATTGAAAACAACAGTATTTTAAAATGTGCTTTTTTATGGCTTAATTTTCCATAACTCTGTATAAGCTTACTTGTTAGGACGAGAACCCTTACTAAACGGTATTTCCACCATACTTTTAAACTCCGCAACTTTAAATTATTTTGTATACTTTAAAACTTTTTATTAGATTTATTATTGTTATCATTCATTTTTTTTTTTTTTTCGTAATATTTTTATATTATATAAATTTGTATTCATATTACTGTATATGTGTTCTAATGCAACGATCTTATAAACTTTTATATTTTTTTGTGAGTGTTTGTTTTTAGAAGAATTAAAGTATAAGATAAAAAAAAAAGAGCTTTTGTCTTGTAAAGCAATGATTAGCCAAGAAACATTTTTTTACTGAGAAGGTTTCCATTTTACATACATATTTATATTTTTTATTTGTATTTCAAAACTTATTTACATTTGAATAAAGTTTTTTGTGTAAATATTTAAAAGAGTATCATGATAAAAACATTTTTTAATATATTTCTTTTCTTTCAATAAATAAACATTTTTTTATGGAATGTGACATGTTTTAATAAATTATTCACATTGTGTAAAACGTTTTCATGCAAAATAGAATTTTACATATCTCTGTATATTTATTTGTGAATGATAAAAACGGCAGAAAATAAATTCTTATGCGTAGTTAAAAATAAAGTACAAGCACGAAACAAATTTATTTGTAATTTAATTCCTTTTGCTATATGCAATGACACTAATGACGAATAGCTTAAAAAAAATTCAAATTATGTATTGTTTTTAGAGCAAGGACCGGTACTGCCTTCAATTTTTGCGGTTCTTAAGAACAGCAGTTTCTGAACAAGTAGTTCTTAAAGCCATATACCACATAAAACAACATGTGCTTTTTATGAGTAAACACAAAATGGGATCTTCAAATCTGTTGATAATTGTTACCAGAATGTTAATGTAGTCCCACAAGAGAGCGTGAAAATACTGTAAAGTATGCAATTTATGTAACTATTCATGTTTATGACGTCAGAAACATGCAAAAATTAGTAAAAAAAAAAAAATGCGGGCTGGATAAATTGATTTTTCTGATCACTGCTACGGAGCGTCAGTTTTGTTTTGAGACAAATTAAAGTTATTTATGTAAGTCCCATCAAGTGTTTTGTGATATATATGCTTATGTTTTTCTCTGGTCTATGCCTTTTAAAAATTGATTTTAGAGAGTTCCAGTTCCAATTCATACATTTGGCCATTGGCTCTAAAATGTAAGGTCTAACTTGTAAGGCAATCAGAATCTATTGTGTTAATTTGCAGTTTTCCCACACCTTATTGTGGTGAATATTGGACTGGGTGTATTACTGTGTATAATTTGTGCGTGTATATATATGATTTCAAAGAAACTTTTAAAATTATCTGAAGTGAAGAGATTATAATATACTGTATTATTTAAATATAAAAGTATAACAATAAAACACAATACAAAAAAAAAAAAATAAAAAAAAAGCAAAAAAAGCAAAAGGAAAAATAAACGTGAATTAAATTATTTATATGTTAATATTGCAGACTTGGTCACGTTATTGATTTTTTTATAACTTCGTTACGTTACTCACTACTTCATAAAAAAATAATGACACTACGTTACTCACTACTCTTAATAGTAGTGAAGTTACTATATGCGTTACTTTACTTTATTTTATTCAAATATTTTCTTAATAATTAAAAATATTTCCAAAAACATGTTTTAATTTTTTTTATGTATATAAATAAAATAATAGCGAGATTTAAATCAAAATCATAACAGTAATTTTGAATTACTATGTAATGACGCGAAAGCATATAATATATATTTATAGAAGCTTATTTCTTTCAGTGTTTGAAATATTAGAAAATAGTGTAGTTACAAATACAAAAATTACTTTAAAAAGTAAGGCGTTACCGTTACTTGTTACTGCTACCAAAAAGTAATGAAATTACGTTATTTTTTAACATAAAGAAGCAAAATTATGTAACTTCGTTCCTTGTAATGACTTTACTGCCCAAGTCTGGCAAACAGACGCTGCTTGAATATCCACGCTGCCTGACTTATTCTATATTTGAAAATCATTTTAATGTGTGACCAAAGTAGTAATAGTTATGCGGTATCGTAATAAAACAAATAAATCCATTTGAATGAGAGAGAGAGAGAGAGAGAGAGAGAGAGAGAGAGAGAGAGAGAGACTTAAATCACATACTGCCCTTTTGTATTCACGTACATAAATTACGTGAAAAATTTATTAACAGAAACTATTTTTTTGTTTAAAAAAAGTTAAATGACAAATCTGTTATTATTGATTTTGATATTTCTAATTAACTTACTAACATGTACAATGTACAACAGTATTATATACCCATAAGGATCATATAATAAAGACATTGGTTATGTACTGTATATGTACCGTATTCGTATATAATAATGATTCTCTCTCTTTCATGAATGTATTTTTATTTTTAACTTGTCTTAAAACTTATCTTCGTAGAACAGAAACTTGATGAAATTTTTTTTTATTAGAGTACAATGCGGTTGCATTGAGTGACATTTTACTTATCTGTAATGGACAGAATGCATTTGCCAACCACAACAGAACTCACTCTATATTTAATATTGAATGAAAAAACTTTTACAAAAGTTGTTAAAAAAAATCATGCATTATTTTGTATAGTTCAATAAGTTGAAAAGCTTTCTAAACTCTATTTCTCTTTTCTTTATGTGAAGTGTTAGCTTTTAAATGTGTAAAAAAAAAAAAAAAAAAAAAAAAAAAAAAAAAAAAAACTTACAATGTTAAAGGAATAGACCAGAGAAAAACATAAGCATTTTGCACAAAACACTTGATGGGATATACATAAAAAACATTAGTTTGTCTCAAAACCCAACAGGCCCCGTAGCAGTGATCAGAATATTCGATATATGCAACCCGCACAACATTTTCATACTAATTTTTCATGTTTCTGACGTCATAAACATGAATTTTCACGCAAATTGCATACTTTACAGTTTTTTCACGCTCTCTCGTGGGGCTACATTAACATTCTGGTAAAAATTGTTATCAGTTTTGAAGATTCCATGTTGTGCTTATTCATTAAAAAGCACATGTTGTTTTATGTGGTCTATGGCTTTAAATACATTTTACAATACGTGATTTATTTAACATTTTCTGCTTTTTAGTGCCTTTTTTAACATTTATTATTCATTAACAACTAATGAAATAACATCATGAATTGAAGAAGTTTTTCTTAACTTTATTTTTAGATTTCTTTTAATACTATAGAAATGACTGTTTTAATGTATGTATATTTAATTTAAGGGCAAGATTTTGCTCGTGTATACTATAACATCAATTTGGTGTGAGCTTTGTTTATTTATTTTTTGAGATACTAGACAAACCGTACATTAATATAACATAATTAATAGCAGGAGAGAGAGAGAGAGAGAGAGAGAGAGAGAGAGAGAGAGACGAAACAAAAACTCGTTGTTTATTCTTCTTATTTTACCGCATAACCAATGGTCACTCATTCTCATTACCCATTGCTATGAAAACAGAGGCAGAAGGATAAGACAAAATAAGCCTTTCTCTCAATGGCACTAATTATCTTGTAAATGATGAAAGGTTTTTCAGGATATGGATATAAATGTAAAATTGGAAGGGAATCGACTTTGAAAATATAATATTATAACAATAACGATATTTCACAATAAAAATTAAATTAGAAAATTTGATTAACTGTTTGCAGTTTATATAAACTGTCCGATATAGTATTACGTAACGTACACACGCTTGTCATAATGTATTTAGTTTACTAATCAGTAATCAATATATTATCATTTATCAATCATGCATTACATTTTTTTTATGAGATACGAAGTTTACTTAAAGCCATAGACCACATATAACAACTTGTGCTTTTTAATGAATAAACACGAAATGGGATCTTCAAAACTGCTGACAATTATTACCACAATGTTAATGTAGCCGCACGAGAGAGCGTAAAAAAACTGTAAAGAATGCAATTTGCGTGAAAATTCATGTTTATGACGTCAGAAACATGCAAAAATTAGTATGAAAATGTTGTGCGGGTTGCAAAAATCGAATTTTCTGATCACTGCTTGGGTTTTGAGACAAACTAATGTTATTTATGTAAATCCCATCAAGTGTTTTGTGATATAAATGCTTATGCTTTTCTCCGGTCTATTCCTTTAAAGACGAAGAGTAAAAAAAAAAAAAAAAGGTTCAGAACTCCATTGAAGTGCTTTAAAATGTTATATAAATATATTTTCATATCAGGTTACAGACAAATATTTATATTTTGAAAATAAGAAGAGAAAATTTTGTAATTAATTACCGCCTTAATGCATATCATGAAATTTTTAACAAGAAAATTTTAACAAGGATGTATATATATATATATATATATATATATATATATATATATATATATATATGTAAACTTCAAATGATATAGTTTTCCTTCACTACACATAGTGTAGATCAGAACTCCACGAGATGGCGATATTTGTATCAAAGTATAATATATAAATATTTGAAAATATTTATCTAGCACTATAACACCATCTGAGACGAATCATATAAATGCAAATAAAGTCAAACAGTTAAAAGTTTAACTGTTTGACTTTATTTGCATTTATATGATTCGTCTCAGATGGTGTTATAGTGCTAGATAAATATTTTCAAATATTTATATATTATACTTTGATATATATATATATATATATATATATATATATATATATATATATATATATATATATATATATATATATATATATATATATATATATATATATATATATATATATATATATATAAAATATATATATATATATATAAAATATGAAATATACGCAAAACAAAATTTATCACATAGGAGAACAACTTATTAGGTTTCATAGTTCATTTTACAAAATATAATGTTTTACAAATAAGTTTTAAATTTGCAAACTTTGAATCTACACTTATAAATAAGGCTATATTATAAAAATAATAAAACAGCTGCCAGCTTACTTTTTATATATTTGAAGTTTTCATTAATTACTTATTTGAATTATAATCATCAAAAATATTCTACAAACTAATATTTTCTCTTATACAGTAATATAGAAACATTCACTTTATACAAACTTGAAATCACTTTCTTGATATTAAGTTCTAATTCAAATAAATTAAAAAAAAAAAAAAAAAAAAAAAAAAAGGAACTATATATTTAATTAAATTTCAATGTTTCTTACTTATTAAAACAATTCTATTTAACAAGACGTTATTAAAAACAAAATATTTAGACAAAGTGAGAAAACTGATAGATTGGAAGAAAAAAAACTGATATCATATTGAAATAATATAAATGAATATTATTTTAAAAAGAGTAACTAAAATATTTTAAACTGGCACAGCAATTTTTTAAAATTTCTGACTAATATAGAGGTATTTTTAATTAGCATTAGGAAAAAGTTCTAAGTAGCACCAATTACTTTAAAATAAAAAGGGCATTATTATTGGCTTTCAAGTCTGTTACCCATACTGCTTCATATGCAACTAATGAAATTATAAATGAAATTCATTGAAATAAAAAAAAATTAAGAATGAATCTCAAATGTGAAGAACTTTTTTTTTTTTTTTTTTTTTTTTTTACATTTTCAGTATAAGTTTTCATTGCCTTCAATAGCATATGTGCATCAAATTTCAAAGCAATTTGTCCATCGGTTATTTGGTAAAATATAGCATGGTAAGCATAGAACGTCCTATATTGCCCTTGTTATTTTTTTCCCACATACGCAACCGATGGACAAATTGATTTGAAATTTGGTACACATAATGCTATTGAAGGCAATTCTAATTCATGCAAAAAATAATAATATAAAATAATAATATATATAAAAAAAAAAAAAAAAAAAAATCCTCCACGTCTGAGGTTAATTGTTAAATAAAACATTACGTGATATATATTTTTTTAATTTGCTACAACTAATTATTATACTTAAAACTTGAACATTTTTTATATCTCTGTTATTTATTAGAAACTACGAAAAAAACTTTATTTTTTTTAAAGCTATATTTTGCAATAAATCTTAGAAGAAGGCGAGTTTTACCTTAAATAATATCTTAAGTAATACAGATTGATTTTTAATTATTATATTGTACGTACATGTAACCAAAAGTTAAACTAAATCACTTTAGTGTAAAATACTGTGCAGTATTTTTTTTTTTTTTTTTTGTGATTGTATGTAATTTTTCTTAAAATTTAACGCTGGAAGCTATTGCATTTTTTTTTCTTCTTGAAGTACTCTCTTACAGTTTTCAATAGCAGATTTCCATTATGTCATTGCATTCTTATATTCATTCATTGACGTGTTTAAAATCATTATGAAATCCTGAAAAAACAACAACAACTTGTATATACAGCCACGCATACAACAATACTTAAAATTAAAATAGACATTCAGATATATTAAAATATTTGAACATTATTTATATAAAATAACACTATTGCCCTTAAAGGCGTAGAACACCTTGAACAAAAAAGTTGCGTAATATTCTAACAAACCTGAAAATCAACGTTGATTTGGCCGGAGTTATTAATTTCTAGTTTATTTTCCATTCACAAAACGCCGCTGCCGGTCAATGACGTCACAGCTCGCCCGGTTTACTTGCGCGTGGACCAGGCGAGCAGTGACGTCAGTGACCGGCAGCGGCATTTTGTGAATGGAAAATAAATTAGAAATCAATGACTCCGGCCAAATCAACGTTGATTTTCAGGTTTGTTAGGATATTACGCAACTTTTTTATTCAAGGTGTTCTACGTCTTTAAGTATAATATAATTAACTTTTCATTATGCATAAAATTGTAAATTAATATTTTAATAATTTACATAATTTTCAAAATTACTTTTTCTCTCCCTTAAGGTTACTAATATTATTTTACCACAATAATTTAATCCTAAAAACATGTTTATAAAATATAAGTAGCTCTCTCTCTCTCTCTCTCTCTCTCTCTCTCTCTCTCTCTCTCTCTCTCTCTCTCTCTTTCACACACACTCACTCACTCACTCTATTATAATGAAATTTACCTTCAACATTGAACATATTAAACATCCCTTCTTTTGTGCCAAAGAAAAGGCAAAGTATTCTTACTGCATCCCTCTAGCGTATAATTCTTGTAGTACTGTCATATTCTATATATAAGCAAAGTCTACCTTTTGCTTTTGCCTTAGGCTTTGCATAATATCGTAACATACTTCAAGATATTATATATATAATGTAAAAGCATTTTCACTACACATGTTAAATTTTATATTAAATTTAGGTACCAATTTATATTCATTTATACAAAGTATTTTGTTATTTATAAAATTGTTTGTATATATGATATGACAAAACTTTTAAGAAAAGTATATACGCAGTGTAAAATTATGATTAAGTGCATTATAATTCATGGTTTTTAAACTCTCAGTATTATATCACTATAAATGAATAATGCTATTATCGCAGAGAAGCGGCAACTTTATGATTTAGAATGATCCGCAATACCTTGCATTTGAAAGCATAATAATATTATCAAAATTTTATAATGATTATTTCCTCTTTTTTTTTAAGTAATTAAAGGAATAGACCAGAGAAAAACATAAGCATTTATATCACAAAACACTTAATGGGACTTTTACAAATAATTTTAGTTTGTCTCAAAACTCAACAGAAGCCCCGTAGCATTGAACAGAAAATTCGATTTATGCAACCCGCACAACATTTTCATACTTATTTTTACATGTTTCTGACGTCATAAACATGAATTTTCACGAAAATGGCATACTTTACTGTTTTTTCACGCTTTCTCGTGGGGCTACATTAACATTCTGGTAAAAAATAGTCATTAGTTTTGAATATCCCATTTCATGTTTATTCATTAAAAAGCACATGTTGTTTTAAACCACATAATGGTCTATGGCTTTAATATTGATTAATAATAATATGAATATTTTATATAAAAAAAAATTGCAAGTAATTGAATAACTATATAAATACTAAAGAGATGAACATGTATAGATAATATTCTATACAGTACATACATTATTTATATAATAATAATAATAATATTAATAATAAAATAAAAATCACGTCATCAACTTGTGCTAAAAGTCTACAGTTTTTCCGATGAAATCGTGAGCACAACAAATCATATTATTGATGCTATTCAGCAAAAAAAAAAATAATAATAATAATGCAAAAGCCTGTGATTGGTGCAATCCAAATAATAAAACTATATCAACGTGCAAAGTACGTTTTAATCAAAGTTAGCTTTATATTGTTGACTTCATTCCTCATTTCAAAATAAAATTATCTATTAAAACAGCGTTTATTGTATATTTCACCTTTCTATAATCTCCTTTTTTATAATTATAACACTGAAGTAAAATCAATACAAAAAATCAGTTCATTGTTTGTTTAAATAATGCTTTCTAGAATAATATATAATATAAATTTATAGAACTTATATAGAAATAGAAATTATAATATAAAAAATTTCCATAACAATGCATCATACTTACACTTCAATAAGCTACTTTTCTGTAATAGAAAAAAAAAAAAACAAAAAAAAAAACAGTGTGTTACGAAATACGTACTTCAAAGTTCTACATTATATTATGTGAGAAGATTAAAGTGAACATTTTTACTTCTGTTTAATGCATATAAACATACACGTTTGCACAACTTTATCCTACATGATTTTCTCAGAGAGAGAGAGAGAGAGAGAGTGCAAACTTTTGGAATAAATCCAATAATCTTATTCAACTAAAGTTTTACTTTGATTTTAAAATCTAGTTCACAGCTTGAAATGGACATATTTTTACTACCAAGATTTTATTTTAAGTGCACTTCGTAGAAAAATATTGCTCTATAGATACACTGAGAAAAAAAAATTAAAATTGTGACAATGCAATCTTTAAGAGAGTATAGGCGTACTGGCTGATATCTTTCAAACTGAACGGTTGCGAAATATAAAATTAATAAGAAATAAAGATAAAATGTTACTTAAAAGTTATTTTTACCAAACATATGCAAACACGGTCTAATATTTAAGTTATTCCACTTTAATTTATACCATGTAAATGTGAAAATTCAAATTTAAGTGCCAGCTTTTAAGTATATTTTTTATATATATATAGGGTGTATGCATTCATGTTAAAGTCGACGCCATGTTGGATA
Organism: Ecdyonurus torrentis; assembly: GCA_949318235.1. Lineage (NCBI taxonomy): Eukaryota > Metazoa > Arthropoda > Insecta > Ephemeroptera > Heptageniidae > Ecdyonurus > Ecdyonurus torrentis. Next base: position 17,357,164 of record OX439136.1, read on the forward strand.
ACTCAATAGCATGGGTGGCATAGGAAAATAAATCATTTTGCCAGTTTAAAAAACACTATGCAATATTTTTGAGAGCATTGATGCATTGAGCATTGAATTAGTATATCTCAAGTATATTTGAGAAAAATAACAATAATAAAAAATTAACCGATTTTCCAAAGAAAATTGGCTTAAATCAAGGTTTATTATAACCTTTGGGTTTAAATGAAGTTTGACCTATGCTGAGCAATGTTATTCACTACTCCAGTATGGCCTCCAAGCACATTAAATATTACGTCATCGGTATACACCCTATATTATTAAAATATTTTTATAATATATTATAAATATTATATATATATTATTATATATATATATATTATATATTATTATATATTATATATTATATTATAATATATATATATTTTTTTTTTTTAATGATTGGTTATAACTTTGTACAGTATTATAGGGTGGTTTTATTCATGTTAAAGTCGACGCCATAAGTGAGCGCTTAATAACATAGGCCAGTATAGGAAAATGACTCATTCTGCCAGTTTAAAAATACTTAAGACTTTTTTTGAGAGCATTGATGCTGTTAACAGGTTGAACTAGTACCTCAAGTATGCAAGAAAAATAATAATGACCAAAAAAAGCTTATTTTCCAAAGAAAATAGCAAAAAACTACGTTTGCCCTATATGCTGAGCAATGTTATTCACTACTCCAGTATGGCCTCTAAGCGCATTAAATATGACGTCATTGGCATACACCCTATATTATTAAAATATTTTTAAAAAAATTCAATTTTATTTGAAAATTATAGTAACTGCTTTACTGGATAAATATCACGTAGTAAGAATTATTGTGAAAATAAAGTTTTTTTTAGACCATTTCCACTACAAGTCGGTCACCCTCTTTGGTTAAACAATTACCAAATCAGACACTATATAACCCCCTATTTCGCTATAACTAACCACCGGTCACCTTTCGGTTATCTATTATAAAATGAGGTAAAGCTTATAGCCTACTACAATGTTAAACAAGTCGATTAATATTATCTAGTATTATGATGACGGCTTACATTGCAAGATTATAATTATGATAATTATAGTTTATATAGCTAAAGTATAGCTATCAAGATGATAAATTATGAGATGGGACTATTATACAGTACATTCGCATATTTTGTCCCATAACCCTTCAGTAATCTCACAAAGTAAAAGTAAAGCAACCCATGCTACAATTTCTATTTTGTAGACCCATAATTCATGACGTCATGAATTCCTAAAGTTGTCTACTTTACAGATATTTTACCTTATTTTTAGATGGTACAGAAGAGTTAAAGTACATAATATGTGTAATATATGATGGTTCCATCTCATGAATTTTACGTTTTTGATTTCATTTTTTGAGGCTAGGACATGGGGGCTAGGATAAACATTTTTCTAAACAATTGCTTAAAACTCAGGACAATAGTCCCGTAATGCTAAAGGATAGGAAATTAAAAGTAAGTCTATCGTTTTGCTGTACACTTTTGATTGACAACAGTGTCACCATTATGATGACCATTATGGAGAATTATGATGAGCAATAAAATTTAAAAGCACATTTAATATAATTACAGTTTTAATAAAGTTATGGACATTTTATAGTAAATAGCATTTATATATATTATAAAGATGTACCTGATAAGAATAGAAAATGACTTAATGCATTTTGAAGTTAGTTCATGTATGCAATCCATTTTACTATTTTATGTAACATGATTAAACACTTCAACTTACATTGAAATTTTAATGAACGAAGATAGTAATTGCATTTTGTGAGATGTAAATCTAAAGTGAAAATGAACTAAATTGTGCACTTTATATATATGAACATTTTACTAACACGTTATTCACTTGTATACAATGGTATATGCATAGATTTATATTTTATATAATGTTACTTTACACTAAAGTAAATCTCAAACGTACACAGTGGGTAGTTTTGAACTTCATACTTTGCTGTTAATTAACGAGTTTAAATTTAAATAGTAATGTTCAATTTATATATTACATTATATTATTAAAGGCGTAGAACACCTTGAACACAAAACATGTCTTATTTTATTATCCTAATATACCTATAAATATCAACGTTGATATAACCGCCGTAGTCTTTGATTTCTATAATGTATTTTTCATTCACGAAAGGGCAGCTGCGGGCTTATGACGTCACAGCTCACTCACACGGGTGAAAATAAGCGAGCTATGACGTCATAAGCCTGCAACTGCTATTTCGTGAATTGAAAATAAATTAGAAATTAAATACCTCCAGCTAAATGAACGTTGTTATTTAGATTATGTGTGGTATATTAGACATGTTTTTGGTTCAAGGTGTTCTATGCCTTTAAGCTCTCTATTTTAATTGATTTGATGTAAATGTTAATCTACTTTTTTAATAGGTTATATCTTCATCAAGTTAAGAAACAGCGCCTTCAAGACTTAAATAAAACAATAAATAAGTTATCATTCAATCAACAAATGATAAAAGAAAAAAAATGTATAAGCAAAGAACTCAAATAAAATATTCAAATATACGTAACAAAGCAAATGTAACAAATGATCAATGATCAATAACATCACATTTTTTCTTTATAACTTTTATATACATTTTGTTTGACAAAATTCTTAGAAATACACAGATTTTATATCATAATATATTTTATTGATTTTTATATCATTTTATTTCGATCAAATCTAAAAATTTGAATAATAAATTATTGATATCCTCTTCAAATTTTATACAGCAAAATCAGCAAGATGGAATATTATATATAATGCTATAGTATATAAAATATAAGTATAATATATTTACAAAACGATATAAAGCAAAAAAAAAAGAGAGAGAGAGGGAGAGAGAGAGAGAGAGAAGATTGATGATGTATGCATGATAACATACGAGTGATGGCTTCCATCTATGCTCACATTCAGATTATATCAATAACAAAAATATTTCCTTAAAAAAAAAAATTTAAATCAATATATTTTTAAAGTACTTCATATGTACTGTTAAGCAAAATCATAAACAAAATATATAATTTACTTTTTTTATTTAATAGTTAACAAATGGATAATAATTAAAATATAATACATGATTGCATAACCAATACTTAAGTGGTTGCGTATACCAATTTTAGTAAAGTCTTAGACTTAAAACGCTCATTTAAAAGGTGATTTCAACATTTTTGATTTAATTGTGACATTTCAAAAAGATGTGTTAAATTAATGCTCTTCTACAAAATTATGCATCAAATTTACACTTTTGTGTTATTTTATTCCAAAGAAATTTATAACCATACCCATGAATAGGACATTTCTCAAACCTCACCAAAATTGGTACAAATCCATTATATACAGTATATAATATATATATATAATTATATATAATATATATATATATATATATATATATATATATATATATATATATATATATATATATATATATATATATATATATATATATATATATATATACACAACTACTGTAGCATACGGTGCATAACTATTATAATACTATAGTTATAATAATAATATGTTAATATATAATAAAATATGCATTAACAAAACAAGAATTTCAAAATATATTTTTATAATTTCTTTAGTAAATTAGTAATCTAATTAAGTGATTGAAAACTTTAGTATGAAAAGAGGATTATTACAAATAATTCTCAACATAAGTATATAGTGTAAAATGTAGCATGTTATAACCTAGTTCTTCATTTACATGTGAGTGTTTTAGACGTTAAGTTGTGAAGTCTGTCTGTATACCATGTTATTGTGAAGTGTTTGCATGAAACGTGTCTAAGAATAAGACAGAGGAAAAACAAAAAGTAACTTCTAGGTTAGAGACAAGCATCTTGTAAATTATGCAACTGTTGGAACAAAAGATTCTACTTTATCTTGACATTTAGTACTGCATATACTATTTTGAAATCTTTATCAACTGTCCCTTTTTTTTTTTTTTTTTTTTTTTTTTTAATGGAGATATTTGAATTCACAATTGACAAGAGCTATTGCTGAAGGGCTCATATCTATGAAATTCAATAGAGAACTTTAACAGAGAAGTGACATCCCAATGGGTTAGGCAGACCCGCAACACTCACTTCTTTAAATTTGGCAACGCTGTACACGAAATTACTATAGCGCGCTCTCTGATTGGCGCCTTGAATCGGCCACTTCTAGTCTCTGATTGGTGCTTCAAAAAGCAACGTTGCCAAGTCAAAACTGTTGAGTGTTGCAGTCTGCCTAAAACATGGGGATGTCGCTTCTCTGTTAAAGTTCTCTAAAATTCAAAAATTGATCACATACCGTCAAGTGGGGTAAACACTTACGTTAGATGACTTTTGTCTAATTTTCAAAAATTATTTGCTCCCTAACTAACGCTCATAGAAACGTTACAAAAACTAAAAGATAGTGCAAAAATCATGGCTTTACTTTTATATTTTTTGTTTCATGTTTCAATTTAAGTAAAAATTTGGCCAATGTTACATAAGCGGTTAAAAATTACTTCACTTGACGGTACTTTTTTTGACGATATTTGAAAGTTATATAATGGTAAAACGAACAACTATATGATAAAAATTTCAGTATCAGTTAGTTAACAACAGAAAATGAAGTGATTGTTATTATTATTATCATCCTCATGGAGAAAATTTCTAACAACCCAATATGTTCACTGATTGCCCGTTCAATTTTTACATATTTAGTAATATTTCTGTAGTATTGCTTCGCAAAAAGGAAGAAAAAGAATCTATATATACCTATATGTATAAATCTATACAACTTTTAGCTAAATCACAGTACTGCTTTATTTTCAGCACTTTAAACCGGGTACTTTTGTTTTCTACTCGTAAACCTTGCAGATTCGATTGCTGGTAAAAGGTCTGTCTCTTAAGCTCCCCCCCCCCCCTCTCTCAGTCGTTGTTTATTTTTCCGATTTAACATGCGCTTACGGACAGCATCATTAGCAACGGATTTTTACATTTCTTTACTAGTATCACTACTCCATGTTTACATAACTGCTTGATTAATGAACTTTTTTTTTCCATCGTTTAAAAAATAGAGTACCGCGGCAAACATTCTAAACAAACGTAATGTAATAGAATATGTTTAAAGGATACAGGTTTAAATGTTATTTTAATAATTAAATTGATTTACTGAACTCTATTTTTGGTAGATCAAACTTAAAATCGCTGAAAAATAATATTCAAGTATTAAACATTAAATTGTTTGCATTACTTTCATTTTATTTTCATAGTTATAGCTTTTTTAAATCATTAATGATTAAAAATTAAAAAATATATATAAAAAAATGTATCAATTGGTAAATAATAATAATAACAATGTTCTATTCAAAAATTAATAGCCATATTTAACTATGAATTTCAATAAATTATTTAAAATGAAATTCGTGCAAAATGAAGTTAATTAGAACAAAATTTAATTAACTTTGCCACAAATTATATATATTTACTAGCTTCTGTTTTTTAGGGTTGAATTTGGTAATTTCTATAGCCTTTAAGTGTAGTTTGCACTACGAAAAAGAATAATTATCACATTAACATTTTACCATTTTTAGTATATGATTCTATACTTGCAATTCGAAAAAAACATATTTCCTGTTAATAATAATAAATCGTTAGTTTCTAACTGTACAATATTGCTAATTGGCCCTTTTCAAGGCCCTTTACTTTACAAATAATGTTGAACATTGCTCTATACTACAAATTGTTTGGAAGACTTTCAAAACTTTTGAAATGATAAATTTCAACCCATAATTTCCTCTAGATTCATGCTATACAATTTAATATTATATGCAAATTATATATTATATAAATAAAAGTCCATTAAAAATAATGCTTCAATAAGTCCATTTTTTTTTGTTTTATTTTTTTGAAAAAGGTGCATTATTTTGAACTTTTTGAGCCTTTTTAGATGTAAGAAGATAGCTTGATTACAGAAAAATCTCACAACCTGAAGGGTTAGGCAAAATTTGAGTAATATAACATATTTATATATAACTAACTAAAATGCGTAAAGTAAATATAAAAATGTTACTGTTAAGTTTAAAGTTATGACAAACACATGTAATGACAATAAATAATTACGCTATTCCTCTTTAAAACTTACTATATATAGATTTTATTCAAAACATAAATTGCAAATTAATTTAGATTAAATGAGATAAAATTAAATTTAGCTGCTGACTTTTTTTTTTTTTTTTTTTTTTTTTTTTTTTAATATTTTTATAAGCAATTATTTTTGTAAAAAACAAAGCAAATTTTTAAACGAACGTAAGTAGATGAAATATTTTCAAAAGATCAAACAGGACTGACATTGAGTGCGTATGTTTACTCTAAAAAACGGAAAAGGAAGTGCCGGAAGAGGAAACCACGCGACGGTAAAAGTGGGAGAAAAGTTGTTGCCAGCAGCAAGCTAGGCCTGAGCTACCTCCCACTTTTACCGTCACGTGGTTTCCTCTTCCGGCCACTTCCTTTTCCGCATTTTGAGTAAACATAAGAGGTCATTGTATAGAAAAAAAAAAAAACTTGTGGAAAATAAGCTTTGCAATAACTGAATATATTTTGATCAAATCAAAGATCTAATCACTTTAAACATACGTATTAGAAGTCTTTAATGTTAAACGAAAAGAAAAGTTTATATTGATGAATAAAATAATGTAAACTTCCTTGTGCTTATAAGGAGATCAAAAACTTTTGTATTAGTTAAAACTTTTGATAAAGTAAAATCTAATATACAAGTTTTTAAGATGGTGTTAATTGATTATTTTGAAAGTATATGGAGGTCACTACTATGAACAACTTTTTGAAGTAAAATTACCATAAGACTGTAAGGTAGCAAATTTTAGCAAGGGATGTTTATGAATTATTCATTCTTTCCTTCTATACTTAAAATAATATGATGAGTTAGGATAGAGATTTTAGGTTGTTTGTAATCTTTAATTAATTTTCATTTTACAATTCTATATCAGGTGGTTTAATTCTCATCTCATCTCATCTCTCTCTCTCTCTCTAGTTATTCTCACATACAAACTTTCTGTTAAATAAAATTTTGCAGTTTCCTTTGTATATATATTTTTTAAAGAGCAGATTTGTGTTTTATGTATATTATCTCCTCGTATAAGTATACGTTTAATAAAAAATTATAAGAGCTAAAGCAAAGTTTGGTAATATAAGGGTTGTTATTATAAGGCTTGTGTAACCCTAAAATTAAAAAAAAATACTCCCAGGTTTTTTGTTATAATTTAATATCAATATGATAAGAGTAACTTCTTAAATAAGAAAAAAAAATGCAGAAACAGTTACCATCGAAATTGTTTTATTATTAATATTAAAATCATTAAGGGCTTTATGGGCTGAAAATTTTATAAATTCATGATACAATTTTTTTATGTGCGGGTAATTCCCAAAAACTGTTCAATATTTAGAGTTTTCTTGTCCATGCTGTAGTTATGTATTTTTTTTTCTGTTTCTTTAAAAGTTTTAGTCAAGTAACTATAGTATTTATAAAATACTAAATATCTCATTTTCTGCGTGTTAATACAGCACGTAATAATACTGAATATAAATGTTTGAAAAATTAAATCGTTGCTTCTCTTTAGCTTATATTCAATTTCAATTTCTATCATCGCTGCAGTCTTTTCAACTTTCTCTAAAGGTAGATATCAACTTACTTTTGAATAGATTTTTTTTCTCTCTTCAAAAAAGAAAAAAAAGTTTATACATTTAATTCAATTTTATATTCTGAATAAACTAATATTCTCTGTATAAAAAGCTTAACTTGATTTAATAAATTGGAAAGCATGGCTATTTTGATAAAAAAAAAAGTATACAAAGATTTTTTTATTTAATCACCTTAGACATGCCGTTTATGTTTGTATATGTTTTTTTTTTTTTTTTTTTTTTTTTTTTTTTAATAATTATTTTGATAAATCTTTTTAAAATAATCTCATTTTTTTTTCTTTTGTATGACACATGTTTTTATCATGTTATACCTTAGAGAATTTTAAGGAGAGATTCAAGTTGCAACAAATTTAGGCTTTCTGCTTAACAAAGGGTCTAAAAGGGTTGCCTACCCTTTGTCATGCAGAAAGCCTAAATTTTTGAGAACGTGCATCTGTCTTAACAATTCTTTAGTTATATATCTTTAGTTTTCAATATTTAAGAGTAAAAGTTCTATTATACAACATGAACGGCTGTTTAACGTCATTTTTACATTGTAAAGAAAAACTCACAAATGTAGGACAAAATGTATAATGTGTTCAGATCGCAACATTCAACTTGATTGTTAAGATCATTATAAGCCTAAACGCTTGTGACGTCATTTACGTTTTTCGTTTTTCGTTTTTTTTTTTTTTTTTTGCGATGACGTCATAACTGTTACGTCTATACAATACTCGCAAAACAATAAAAACAAAACACATCAAACCCTTACTACCCCCCCTTTTTTCAGTGCAATTCAATATTTTACTGTACGTAATCTTACTTCATTTATGAATTCAGCCGTGGCTTGAACCACGCTCTTTTGTTAGTCTTAAATAGAACAGAAGATTCAGTAACTTTATCTACCACGAGAATCACTAAACTATATCTTAATGTACTAAATTATAATAATATACTCATTCATATGTCAATACTATAGCTTCATAAATCAACATTAAGACAAGTTATCTAATTATATATAATTTTACTATTGCATTTCATACTTAATTACAAGTTTTGTTTTCTTTACTTTACCGTAGATATAATCTGGATACCCATGAGAATAACATAGAAGGAAGGATAAGTAATTAATACAGGCTTTTATTTCAAATACTGTTTGACACTGATTTATTCAGTAATATATGGATATGAAAGAAAGAACGTTCATAGGATTGGGATATAAGAGGGAAACTATAGGATTGAAAAGAAAGCGCGTGAGATATTAAAGAAGAAACAATTCCGTTATTCACTGGAATGCTATTTACAAGTGACAAACATTTTTGAGCAAAAAAAAAAATAAATAAATAAATAAAAAATAATAATAATAATAAATAATAATAGTAAAAATAGTAAAAAAAAAAAAAAAAAAAAAAAAAAAAAAAAAAAGCGTAAAGGGGAAGTTCAGGGGTTACAACATGGCTTTTTCATTGTTACATAATGATATTAAGTGTACATTGACCCACATATGATGTCCCAAAGCCCTTCCGTGGCCCCATGCTAGCCCCGGAAACTTGCGCTCATCCTGCGAGATATGCAACCCGCTACAACTTTTCTATAGTAAAGCCGTATTATGACGAAAAAGATACGAGACGGGTTCTTGCAAGATGATCACGAGTTTGCGGGTCTACGGAAGGGCTTTGAAGGGTTCTTCTCATTATGTAACATTAAAGAATCCATGTTGTAAAAGTTGAAATTCCTCTTTAAAACACGTTGAAGTATGTCTATATTACCCGTTTTTTAATTTCTTCCAAAATCTGTGCTAGTTTTCTCAAAAATTGAAAAAAAAATATATATTTCTTCCATAAGCGTAATAATAAATCAACGTTCCCGCTTCTTTTTCTATAATGCTCCTGGAATTAATGCTACGTCACTGCCGGTAAGAATCATTACAAATGGAAACCACAGAAAAATCCCGTCCTATAAGATATAAACAAAGAAATAGATTCCCCAATTTAATAAAATAACTTCGAACTTGAAAAATTAAAAGCTCTCTAGAACTTATTTCACTTGCCGAAACACGAGTCACCTGTATAGTAACTGAACATGAACAAAAATGAATACACGTAATAGTTATGCTAGCCCAAGTTCAGAAATATTTTAATAACACAACATAATGTACGCTATACTATGATATAAATTCAAAATAAATTACGTACTTTTTTCTGTCTGTGTAAATTATCATTATTATTGCAACATTTTATATATTTACTGACATTAAGTTTTATATTAAAGTCTTAATGAAGTTATTCAAATTGAAGTCATGAATATATGCACGTGTGTACGAATTTATTTATGTCAAGTATTCATCATTTTAATTGAGTTAAAAAAGCTTTCATTGTCATGTAATATATAATGCACATTTACATTGTATACACTTTAAATATATAAACTATGTTCTCTCTGATTTCTTGAATAAAATTGCTACTAATTTGTTTTCTAATTAGCGTTGTAAAAGTATAGTAAAAATAAAGTGCAGTACAGTACGTACATAAGTGCATTACATATAAGTGCAGTACAGTACCTGACGGTATGACATGCTAATTTAATATAATTACATCATACATTAATAATGACAAGGACAAAATTAAATTCGTAATAAATATCTTAATTTCAGTTATTCACATGACGTGTAATTTGACGCGCGTTACAAAGCTGGAACAATGTAAGCGAATGGAGCCGTTCACATTGTTTTTTGAAAATTACATGTACACGGATAAAAATAACTACGTAATAATTATGCTAGCTTATTTTTAGCACAATTTGTTCAATAAAGCATAATTTATGCTATACTGCATAATAAATATGTAACATAGAATAAATATTATGTTGTACAGCATAATTCATTATGTTGTTCCAATTTTACATTATAATTATGCTAGAATGACGTAAATACAGCATAAATTATGTAATCTATTCTTTCCGTGTGAACATGTTTACATTGTTCCAACTTTGTATAACGAACGTCGACGCAAGTTGACGCGCTTCAAATTTACACGTCATGTGAATAATACTTAACATGTATTCTTATGTAACAAACTTCATATTGTAATGTGACTATGCTTTAGTATAATAGTTAAGTTAGGGTGTATGCGAATGACGTCATATTTAAGGCGCTTGGATGTCATACTTGATTAAAGGCATAGAAAACATGAAAACATTTGCATTTATATCACAAAACACTTGATGGGACTTATATAATTATAACGTTAGTTGGTCTCAAAACCCAACTGTAGCTCCGTAGCAGTGATCAGAAAATTTCGATTTATGCAACCTGCACAACATTTTCATACTAGTTTTTGCCTGTTAATGACGTCATAAACATGAATATTTACGCAAATTGCATACTTTACAGCTTTTTCAAGCTCTTTTGTGGGGCTACATTAACATTCTGGTAAAAAATATCATCAGTTTTGTAGATCCCATTTTATGTTTAGAATATGTTTTTTCAATGTTTTCTATGCCTTTAATGAATAATATTGCTCAACATAGGAAAAAATTAAGTTTTTTGGCTATGTTCTTTGAGAATTCGAATAATATATTGTTATTATTATATTTCTCACATACTTGAGATACTATATAATCCAACATCATCAATGCTCTAAAATATATTGTTAAAGTAGTTGTAACTACTAAAATGAGTCATTGTCCTATGCCACCCATGTTATTGAGTGATCCAACATGGCGTCGACTTTAACGTGAATACATAGGTAGACTATAGACCCTAAAACTGTAAGTTAAGTTGCATAAATTATAATTAGTAAGAAGTAGGAAATAAAAAAAAAGTAAAAAAAATAAAATAAAAACGAAGATAAAAGAAGAAGAAGAACAAAAAAAAATTCCTCAATAACAAAAAAAAAAATTAAAATATATATTTGAATTAGGAAATACTAAAAAAAAAATTGCGAAGACTTATCCTTATTACTTATTAATCTTATTAATTATTATATTGAATTTTCTTCTCTCAACGTTAAAAATTATAAAAATATTATAAAAATTAACTGGATAAAATACACAATAATTTTTTTTTTTTTTACATTTATTATGCTTTTTTTTAAACGCTCTATATAACTTATAATAATGATGATGTAATACAATATTATTTATTAAAGCCTGTTCACCATGACGCATTAATTCACATAATTCCTTCACGTTTATATAGCCATGCTAATAAAGTACTGTATTATATTTTTTGTTTTGAAAAAAATACAATAAACAAAAATTACTATTCTATTTCTGATTCTTTTTTCACACTTTCACAGTTATATAAAAAAAAGTGCTTGACATATACATAAAACATTATTTATGTTATAAAACTAAAGTAATTTAAAATTTTATAAGAGAAAAAGTATTAGTATTGTGCTGTGTAAAATAATACGGCTCTATTTTGCAATGTAAACAATTTTCCACACTGTCGTAAGAAATAAACACATCAGCAAAATTGGCTTTTTGTCATGTGAAACAGACCGTAGTGGAGTGAACCTTCTTGTGTTTACATTGTGCTTGAGTACATAGGAGAGAGAGAGAGAGAGAGAGAGAGAGAGAGAGAGAGAGAGAGAGAGAGAGAGAGAGAGAGAGAGCAACTTATTGTTTTCCAAGCTCACTCACAGAGCAATAAGTTGCTCTTTGAGATAACAGAAAATTTAATATATTATATTTACCTACTTTATTAAAATATTTTGTTTATAGGGTGTATGCGGATGACGTCATATTTATTGCGCTTGGAGGCCATACTGGAGTAGTGCATAACATTGCTCAGCATAGGACAAACTTTATTTAAGCCCATTTTATTTGGGAAATCGGTTAATTTTTTGGGTATTGTTATTTTTCTCACATACTTGAGATACTAATTCAACATATTTACAGCATCAATGCTCTCAAAAATATTGCATAGTATTTTTAAACTGGCAAAATGATTTTTTTTCCTATGCCACCCATGTTATTGAGTTATCCAACATGGCGTCGACTTTAACATGAATGCATAGACCCTATAATATATGAATTGTAGTTCACTGATTTGTAATATAATTTTATGATCGAGTATATAGTAGAAATATTAAACTTATGATGCAAATAATTATAATGTTATTTACAAAAGGAATGTTGACTAAACTAAATGTTGTACTGCGTAATAGTACAAGTAATTAATACTAATTAATGATGTAATTGTTTCTGATATAATTAATAATTTATACTGTATAATAATGTATTTAGTTAATCAATAAAGATTACTGGGGTAAAGGAATTTAATATCCGCAACGTTAGTTAACATAATTTTTTTTATAGTAAAAATAGTTTCAAAGTAAATGCTATGTACTAGGGTAAATAAAAGTACAATTTTATTATTATTATTATTTTTTATTAAAGGAATAGATCAGAGAAAAACATAAGCATTTATATCACAAAACACTTGATGGGACTTACATAAATAACTTAAGTTTGTCTCAAAACCCATAACTGTAGCTCCGTAGCAGTGATCAGAAATGTTGATTTATGCAACCCGCACAACATTTTCATACTAATTTTTACATGTTTCTGACGTCATAAACATGAATAGTCACGTAAAAAAAAAATGCATACACTTTACAGTATTTTCACGTTCTCTCATGGGGCTGCATTAACATTATGGTAAAAATTGTCAACAGTTTTGAAGATCCTATTTCATGTTTATTCATTAAAAAGCACATGTTGTTTTCTGTGGTCTATGGCTTTTAAGCAATTTTCTTATCAAACATAAAACAAGGTAATTTTTATTATCAATTGAAGTAGTTTGTAAACATTTTGTAAGTGCCTTCATGAAATTAGATTTTCTTTCCTATATAATTAAATTTGAAGTCGTGATTTCATATTTATCAATAATATCATTATATTGTATCCTGCTAGTTAAAATAATAATATAGTAATAAAAGAAAATTGATTTATTGTATTATTAACAACATACACCAAGAAAACAAATAAAGTTACATCATAAAGTATTGTATAAAAAAAAAATCACAAAAAAAATCACAAAAAAAAATCACAAAAAAAAAATAAATAAATAAAAAAAAAGTATAGCAATGAGAAAGATTAAAAAATTTCAGGGGGGAAATTTATTGCACAAATAAAAAATACATTATTTTGAATCAATAGATTTGCGCATGAATTGTAATTTTTTAGCTCTTTAAGTATTTTTTATAATTTTTTTAAGTCGCGAAATGACGTCACGGTCGGTAACCTTTTTCCCATGCTCACGTTCATAAGTCGCCTTCTGTTATGTCATTTTTATTTTCAAAAAATTAATTAAAAATACTTAATGGAGTTAAAAATTAGAAACTTTCATATCAATCGATAAGCAACATTTAACATTCTAATTTGATTGTTTCTTTGAGTCTAATGTAGCTAATGTAATATGATTCCAGGTATGCATTGTTCGCAAGCGTGACTCCGGCCAACTGTATGCCATGAAGTACATGAGTAAGACACAATGTCGACTGAGGGACGCTCTCAAGAACGTACTACGTGAAGTAGAGATTTTGGCAGCTTTAGAACATCCATTCCTAGTCAATCTATGGTTCTCTTTTCAAGGCAAGTATATCTAAATATTATGTAATCAACTAATGCCCTTACCCCTGTGTGATTTTTTTTTTATCTTGAAACATGTAAAAGTGTGAGTTATTTAAATTTCTTTGTTCTGTCTGTAAACGAATTTTCTTAAAAAGCTGCCTCAGTGATGGTTGATGGTCCACTATTAAAAAAAAAAACTCTATAAGTAAACTAATTTGCTAGAAAAAAAAATCTAAAGAAACGTTTTTTTGAAAAAGTACAGACAACTAATTTGTTACATTTTTTGTGTAAACAATGTGTTTTTTGAGTGTGTTTTTGTTACATTTAAATAAATACAAAAGAACTATTAAATAAAAGCAAAAGAATGCAAAGCGAATAAGTTTTATGTCACAGTTACAACAATACGAATCCAATGTAAGATAAGAACATCTTTTCTTAAAAGAATCAACCAAAAGAAAACTTAAGCATGTATATCACAAAACACTTGATAGAACTTGCATAATAAAAGAATAATAATAATAATAAAGTAAATTTATGCAACCCGCAAAACATTTTTGTACTAATTTTGACCTGTTTCTAACATCTGAAACCGGAAAATAGTATACTTTACAGTATTTTCACGCTCTCTTGTGGAGCCACATTTACATTCTGGTATAAATTATCTAGTTTTGGAGATCCCATGTTGTGTTTAATCATTACAAAGAACGTTGTTTTACATGGTCTGGCTTTAATAATCAAACTGTTTCATTTTCAAAAACAGAAATTATTAACACATAGAGAAATATGTTAAATTATGCAAAATATAAAATAATAATTGACTGCATATTTTAGATTTTATATTATTTTCATATTCATAAAGTATAATATATATTTATTGCATACGCACCATTTCGTTTCTGTCGTACATAAATTATAACAATGAACACATATTTTGTTGATTAATTTTAAATAATAATAAAAAAAAAAAAAAAAAAAAAAATTGTATATACATACTGTACTAAAACAAGTTTTTTTTCTTTAACAAAATTTAATCTAAATATATACAATATACCTTTTATAATTGAATTTCTTAACAAGTAAAGCTTGATTTTATATTTTTATTAAATTTTTTTCTGAACTTATGAAATTGAATGTATTATTGTATTATATATACTTTTAATATGGTATGTTTTCTATAACGTCACTAGTAACTGCTATGTAATATATATATATATATATATATATATATATATATATATATATATATATATATATATATATATTATTATTATTATTATTATTATTATATTAAGCCTCCCTTTTTTAAAATTACGATCGTATTGTACAGCTCTCTCCCCCCCCCCTCTCTCTCTCTCATATCATATCAATGATGTGATTTTCATTGCTTTTCAATAAGAAATATAGTCGATGTAGTGAAATCGTACAATATTATAATATATATATATATATATATATATATATATATATATATATATATATATATATATATATATATATATATATATATATATATATATATATATATATATATTAATATTATTTTTATCATTATCATTGAATCTTTTCATGTTCATGTTTTTTTATGACTTCCCTATATTTTTCACTGACAGCAAAAGCTAAAAAAAAAAAAAAAAAAAAAAAAAAAGATCAGCAAGTCTGAAGAAATCACAAAAACGTCTTCTTTTCTAGAAATAAGATTTAAAAAAAAAAATCAAATATTTACGCATAAAGAAATAATATTCAAAACAAGTCTTTCAATTTTTGATAACTCTAAAGTCGAAACTTATTAAATATTATATTATACATTGAAGAAGTTTTCTTACATTTAGGAATTTAGTTACGTATTTAATTCTGCAAATTTTAAAAACATTGTGAAATTCATAATTTATATTCAGCAGTTTTCATTTTACGATTTTGATACTCGTGCTTAAAAGTATCAAGAGTATGTTACAATTTTTTTTAAATAATAACGAGGAAATAAAAACAGATTCGTAAACTTTTTATCTTTTTGGTAATTTTAGGAATATGCTGTGGACATTTCAACTTTTTATTAGTCGTTCATTTTTATTGGCCAATACTTTTATAATAATTTGAGTAACGAGAAAACTATTATATAAAGCTTACTTAAAACTTAATACATGGTTAAGGGGGTAGGTGACCGACTGATATCTCGCAAACTAGGACGGTTGCGAATAATAATAATAACATAAAGTAAAGAAGAAATGTTACTTAAAAATTTAGTTATGTCAAACATGTAAAAACACGATCAAATATTTAAGTTATTACACTTTAAAGATAACCTGTAAATGTGGAAATTTAAATTTGAGCGGGAAATTTTAGTCAAATTAGACACTTTTTTACAATTAAAAATATCATTAAACATTTTTTTTTTTGCATAAAATTTTTTTTTTTAATTTTACTTGATTTTATTTAAAAATTATATTGTTTGTTTTGTTGGAATTAAATCATGTACAAAAAAGTATTGGGAAAATATATAGTTCTTCTTTTAGCGATTTCCGGTCCAAGTCGGTCCCCCACCGCCTTAAGCAAATATACAATAATAAGCAAAATGCTATGACAAATAACTCTTATTTAGTTACATACTTAAAAAAATTGTTAGCAAAACAGCCAAGAAACTTCAATAATAATAATAAAACCTTTTGTGACACATGCAAAGCTAATAAGTAATAAGCTATTTTCCTAAGAAAAAAAAAAAAGAAGTAGTTTATGCTGTATTTATTTCGTAAGGCATACATGCCACTAAATTGGAATCAAATAATTTAGTAAATTCTGGCTTGAAAACATTTTTACCTGAATGATACATCACGAGATAGGAAGAATATTATTCATAAACAAATTATGTCCTTTATCACCCACAAATTGGAGATAAACCCTTGTAAAATAGGCAACCCCGCTTTACGTGTCCAATTGTAGATTTGGATTTCATGACGTAATGAATGTCAATAATTGCCTACTTTATAGTCTTTTTAACCCCAGTTTGTGTGGGCACAGAAGAATTAAGGGTCATGTATGTTGGCTCCATCTCATAAATATTACGTT
Source organism: Ecdyonurus torrentis (assembly GCA_949318235.1). Lineage (NCBI taxonomy): Eukaryota > Metazoa > Arthropoda > Insecta > Ephemeroptera > Heptageniidae > Ecdyonurus > Ecdyonurus torrentis. The sequence goes on from OX439136.1 coordinate 17,374,509, forward strand.
TTTGTTTTTATGCCAGGATCCCTTTAAGTATGTTGCAGTCATAGCTGTTAATTATGCATTATAACGATACTGTTACTATGCAATACAGTATTATAGCATCAATAAATACTTGTGATATTGAGCTTACATAATTATTACGTGTTTACTTTTGTTAATCTCGATGAATGATCTTAACCCCGCCCCCCTTCTTCTTTTTTTTTTAATTTCTACAATATAAATAAATTTTCACGTTTTATTATATAACATAAATCCTCCCCTTTTCCCAAATGTTAAATTTCCTCATACATAAATTTTATTTTAAAAGAAACCATAGACGTACACTATTATATAAATGATTGCCAAACAAATTGAGAGGTTATACCAATCTTCATATCGACCATCATGCACCCCTTTTTATCGGATTCTAATCATGTTATATAGAAATGAAATTGCGTATAAACTTCAATATTACATTGATAATCTATAAAATTTTGGTGTTAATCTGGAGAAAATTGTTTGATAAAAAGGGTTGCATCCGGTTGTAAAAACATGTGATCTTGTTTTGGCCATTGTGTGTATAAATAACTACAATAACTGCTATAATAAACTATGTAACATAGTATAAAGTAGAGACGTATATACTGTTAAGAAATTATAGGGTAAAATAACGGCAGAATAGCTGGGTAACTTGTGGAAGTGAACACATAAAAAAAAGTGCACGGTAAAATCATTAACGGGAAAACGAAAGGCAAAAAACACAGTTATTTCGTCTCGCGTTAGACGGCTTTTTCCGTGTCCCTACTGTACAAAAACTGCAGTTTTTTTCTCCTTAAGTGTTATTCACATGACGCGTAAATTTGACGCGCGTCAACGCACGTCGACGCGCGTTACAAAGCTGGAACAATGTAAACAAGTGGAGCCGTTCACATGGTTTTTGAAAATTGCATGTGAACGGCTCCATTTGTTTACATTGTTCCAACTTTGTAACACTTTACTTTACATAATGAGCTTATATGTAACCTACGTATTATCATTTAAATACACAATTTGTTTAGTGGGGGCCAAAGTTGACTTATTTTCATTTATTTTACTTTTATCTATTTTTTTCTGGGTTTCTTACCATATCGAAGTGAAGAAGTCAAATACAATAAGAGCATGTTGTATTATTTCTATATGAAGTCTTCATGCTACAACATTTTCACAGTTTTGTGTGAGCGTGTGTGTGTGTGTGGTGTGTATAAACAAATTCAATTTAGTAAAAGAAATAAATTAGGTTGTTACGTCTCTTTATGTATGTATATAATCTTGTTGTTTTTAAAAGACATTTTCCAGTGCGTGATTGATTTATTATGTCTGAGAAAATCGTTCATGAAAACGACATACACCTGTTTTCTTCTCACTCTTAAATTTCTAACCATCATCATTCTTTAAAGCAACATGAATTTTTTTTCCTTCACTTTTGTTTTTAAAACATTGTTCTTTTTTATATACTTATAGTTTCACCAATATAATATATTTTATATTCTCGTATTTTATTTATATAATAGACTCACAATCCAATACGGACTTTGATTAGAACTGAACATTAATTTTTTTTATCTAAGTGTTAAAATAGTTTTTTTTCCATCAACGAAAATACATGCCATTTTAATTTTTATTACAAAAATATAGAAAACCAGAAATGCTTTTTTCTTTCTTTTCTGGTGTAGAATAAAAGTCCCCATATAATATAATATAATTATCTTGTAATTACTGAATATAATGAACAAAGTAGCAATAGGAATGCAAATAAAGAGAGTACACACACAGTAATAAAAATAAATGATGTTTTTAGTTCTGCTGATGATGATGGTAACAGATAGTAAAAATTTAAAACAATTTATTATTCTTTCAAAATTATTAAAATTAATATCCTGTAAGGCATAACATGTTTTAGCAGAAATAATGTATTCAACTAGAATGCATGTTGTTAGCACGCTAGGTAATCACGTGTAGCGTCTTGTGTGCTGTCTCTAATTCTCTATTCTGTAACACTAAAAAAAAAAAAAAAAAAAAATCCTTTTATCTTTTTTTTTAGTATTTATTTATTTTTTCTTTCTTCTACACCAAGGTTTGATAGAAAGGAAATAAAATTCGCGGGATAAATTTTACGTGTTTTAACAATACAAATTTGGAAAAAAAAAATGCTGGTATGGTAACATCTATTACAAAAACAAATTTATTTCATGCTTGTTTATTTTATTACAAAACCTAAGAAAATCTATAGTCTAAATATTTTAATAAAAAGAATTACCATACGTATTTTTCATTTAATAATATTATACAATTAAGATATACTAATTTTTATACGTGCTACTTTTTATGTTACAGATGAAGAAGATCTATTCCTAGTGACAGATCTACTTCTAGGAGGAGATCTTAGGTACCATGTAACACAACGAGGTGCTTTCCCAGAATCCTGTGTATCACTCTACGTGTATGAACTTGCACTTGCATTAGAATATCTACAAACTCAATGTATCGTACACAGGTATGTCAAAATAAAACTATAAAATTAATTGATTACCGATCTGGTATGGCCGAATGGTGAAGGCAGCTGACTAGTAACTCTGTACTCTTCACCGAGTATAGGTTCGAGCCACTGTTGGTTGCGTACGTGAAGTGTGAGAGCACAGCACGTTGCACGATGCATGTTTACATGCATTCCATGACGACGCACAGCATTCGGGAGGTGCATGATCGATGTGATTGCACCGACCAGCCTGCCTAGACGTTTCCATGGTTTCTCGAGGTTGTTATGGTGAATGCCGGGCTGTGTACTTAGGCCCGTGTGTGCTTTTCCAATAATTGGAAAGTCCTTATCTGTCGATAAGACAATGTCTTGACTGGGACTGGGATTGGTGTAGCACGATAACACAATATGGCACGAAAAATAAAAATTTAAATTTGTGAGGAGCTATAACATGTCATTTTTAGAATTCTATCTAAGCGTACATTATTAATCGATTATTTGTGTAGAGAAGGGAGTTTTCTCTCAACCCACCGGAGATATACGTATATACGTTCATTTCCAAGCCCTTGTACTCTACCGCCGGTTTTATTACAAGTGTGATGGTTTTGACATCCGGAAAACACCTTCATGATTGTAATCGTTTGACTGATTGATTGATGAGCTATATAGTTCTTCAAACAAAATAGGCAAATACTAAATACAAACCGGTTTGAATTTTAAAATTATATCTGTGTATAATAAATTATTTCTAAATACCTACTTTTATTATTAGTATTTATAAAAAATACTACACACTAGCCAAAATAAGAACAACGAATTTTGCAACCCCTTTTTCTGAAACAATTTTCCATAGATAAAAACAAAAAATTTACAGGTGATCAATGTAATATTGAAGTTAATACGTGTTAAAATTTATTTCTATAACTAGATACTAGATTAGGATCCTAGAAAAGGGGGTGCATCTGGTTGTAACAAGCTCTCTTCTTATTTTGGTAATGGTGTATAATAATATATTCTATATTATATTTGTATAATGTTGATTGAATTTTGTGATTTTTTTCATATAAGAAATCAATTACAATAACACTGTTTCAGAATGTATAATTTATTATATTATATAATTTTTTTTGACAGTTAAACCAATAGTCGATAAAAATCTTTCATAATCAAAAATAAACAATTGTTTATATAGTATAATATATATTTTTTTTTCAGAAAACTGACATTTCAAAAAGTCTTATAAAAAAATTCAGACACCACAAATAATAAGCTATAATTAATGGCTTCTATCGATAGTTAATATCTTAAAAAGGAATTTGTATTATCGCAATCAAAATTTCAGAGTAAGTATAAAATGACTTTATTACATCGTATACTAAATTTCAAATGAATCTATCGATTGGAAGTTCATAGTAAAAATAGCATGGTTACCAAATATGTTAACAATTTCAAAAATATCTATTAATTAGAAGCTGATTTAAAATATCATGGTTATATCAAGCATGATAACGTGGTAGATTGAAAACCCCTATATTATTACTTGTTAAATTAAATATTTTTACACATCAATATTTTAAAATACTATATAATCATTGCTTTTGTTATTATGAATTTTGTAAACAATGATATTTTATGAATAGAAGAAAAAAGAAGAAGAAAAAAAAAGTTGCGACACTTCAATAACTAGTTAAGGGAGTAGGAGACCGACGTCGGCCATTAGACTCAAACGTTTCTCGTCAAAAAAATCTGAAAATTTGCACAATGATACTTCAGCTTCAGAATTTCAAATATCTAAAAAATTTGGGGGGTCACCGTGCAAATTAATTTTATATGATTGTTTAAAATGTAAGCCCATAAGGCTCAATGTTAATTTCAATAATTATTTTCTTTTTTTCGGGACGGTCAACCGTCATGAAATTTTTATCATGCTAGATGTGACCCTTAGCTACAAAATGACACCAAATTTAGAACTAAAACTTTTCTAGTTTTTGAGATATAATTTCGGTACCCTACTCCCTTAAACCGTATTTATGTTGTTATTTTGATTGTTGCAACAATTTCACAAAAATATATATACATGTAAGGTATAACTAGAGGTTGCAGGGGCCTTGATACTTACGTATTTATACTGCATAATTTAATCACATATTATAGTTTTCCATTAAAATATTCAGTTTCTCTGAGGGTGATATTTAAATAATGTCAAAGTGATAGGTATTTTACTTTGTCTTTTTGTATGTCAAATTATTTACATTACTTAGAGGGAAAACTATATCACGTTGGTGTTTATAATACGTATATTCACTTTAAACCTGCTGAACTTTTTTTTTTTAAATAATATGTTGAAAAACTATACGTATAATATCGAGGTGCATAACATTATATTAATTTTATTATTTAACTTTGTTTATGTGCTATTTAGATTTTTTTTAATAGCATAATTCACTTGATTTTTATTCAAATTTAACCAGCAAAACTTTTAATTTTAAAAAGTGTCTGAAAGTAAAACGCAAAGGAAGTGTATAAATTAAGATTAATTGAATCAGATTTACATAAAAAAATCTTCATATTAAGCAGAGAGAGAGAGAGAGAGAGAGAGAGAGAGAGAGAGAGAGAGAGAGAGAGAGAGAGAGAGAGAGAGAGAGAGAGAGAGAGAGAGAGAGAGAAGGATTCCACAGAAAGTGTAAAAATTATAAAAACTTTTCAACATTACTTAAACGTTTTTATGTACATAACTAAAGAAAAAAAATTATTTAATATTTCTAACACTTGTTTAAATTAGTTTATATTACGTTTAGATAAGATAAATATTTTTTAAAAATCGTTTCTCTCTATCATAAATATGGAAATTTAAAAAAAAAAAAAAAAAAAAGTTTTTCATCACTTGTTAGGTCGCAAGGAAAAAAGTTTAAAAAACTTTTTCTTTTTCATTTTTATCATTTATTAAGTTAATAAAGAAAACACGGATTTCTAATAAGAAATTTTTCAACTTTATTAAATTATCATTAACTGAATAAAAAAAAAAATGTTTTGGAGTCTTTTAAATTGAATAAGTCAATTTAAGTTGCATGACAAGGGAGAGAGATAGGGTGACGAAAAGAGCGAGTTTAAGAAACAGAGCGAGGAAGTAAGAGAAATTTTCGTATACAGTATAATACTGATGAATAGATAAATTTTAATATTAGGTTCATGATTTATGTTATTACTTGATTTAAATACAATTATATAATGCCATCTCATTAAGTCTATTGTTTGAATTTTCTTTTATGTCTTGTGTAATAGGAAAATCTCTCTCTCTCTCTCTCTCTCTCTCTCTCTCTCTCTCTCTCTCAACTACGTCGTTTTCAACTTTCATACAATTTGAATACATAATACGTTAATGTCATCAATGTGAATTTAAAATAGAAAGTAGTAAAACTTTATCGTTGATTTTTTTTTTTTTTTTTTTTTTTTTTTACTATTTATTTTAAGCAAACTTATTTTGTAATTTAAACTGGTGGACACAAAGTTTCAAACTGCTATTAAAATATCTAGACAACCCCCCCCCCTCACGAATATTAACCATAATGCGTGTTCTCTTCTATATACACGGTAGACGAAATTATTATTACTCATATAGTGGAATCCTTTGAAAAATATACGATATATTTATTTAAAATACATAAATTTTGACACTAAAAATTTTTGGAAAGAGCTTTAAAAAATTTTGAGGCGTTATTTTTTCTTAGGACGATTGGAGCATGCGAAGTATTTTAATTAATTTTTGAAAATCAGCCTAGTAAGCCTATGACGTCATCAGTCCACTTTTTTCTCAGCAAATACTAATCGTTCGAGGTTCAGTAACCAGTTTAATGAAATCAGCTCGTTCTCAGGATTTCAAAAAACTGGCTACTGAACCTTGTATGGTCAATATCTTTCCGAAATAAATGCCCGATTGATGACGTCACAGGCTTTTTAGGTCGATTTTCAAAAATTAATTAAAAATACTTCCCATGCTCCAATCTTTCTAAGAAAAAATAACACCTCAAAATTTTTTAAGGCTCTTTTCAAAAATGTCATAAAAAGTGGGGTTTAAAAAAAAATTCACCTTCCTCATTGTTATTTTATACCAATACCGATACTAATAAAAGGGAGCTATAAGAATAATTTAATTAATTTCATTATTATAAGCTATCTTATCGTAAAAGTTATGTAAATATTAGAGAAAGAGATTAATCTATTTTCAATATAAAAAGTAAAAAGAAAATATATTTGCTATAAAATTTTATACTAACCTGCTTCATATTATGTATACATCCATGTATTGTTAGATACATTACAAATAAGTCATACATATATATTGCACTGCATGGCTACACAATAAAGTTTTATATTGTACATTATCCATTACAGTATAAGAGTATGAATGGAATTATAAAAGTAATTTATTATCTTGAAGGCGTAGAACACCTTGAACAAAAAACTTGTACCACATCTTAAGATACCTAAATCTTGTTGACTTGGCGGAGTCATTGATTTCTTATTGATTTTCCATTCACGAAATGGCAGTTGCGGGTTCATGACATCATAGCTCACCTATTTCCGCGCGCGTGGACCAGTGAGCTGTGACGCCATAAACCCGCATCTGCCATTTTGTGAATAGAAAATCAATTAGAAATCAACGACTCCGGCCAAACCAACGTTGATATTTAGGTTTGTTAGGATATTAAGCAAATATTTGGTTCAAAGGAAGGTGATCTACGCCTTTAAAGAAATTATGTAATATTTATATAATATTGGCATTTAGCTTCCCATGGTATATGGTACTGCCGAGAGATAAGGCAGCTGACTAGTAATTCTATAAGAAAAGGTATGAAAGTACAACACGTTGCACGGCGTGAGTTTACAAACATTCTATGGTGACTTTAATCATTCGGGATGTGCATGATTAATGTGATTGTACTCAACAGTCTATATAGACGTTTCCACGGTTTCTCTAGGCTATCTTGGTGAATGCTGGGTTATGTATTTAAACCATAACCGGAATGTGTGATCGATTCTATTGCACCTGTCGATAAGACTATATCTTGATGGAATTTTGATTGAGTTTAAGAATAATAACATATATATTATTATAATACAACATAAAAAATCTTTGTAGCAAATAATTTCAATTCACTTTAGCTTACATTATAAAATTAATTTATAATATAATAAAAGTAAATCTTAGCTATTTTTAAAATTATATAAACTTTTCATAAAAAGTAGAACAAATAATAAATACGATAATACGATAATACGATAATAATATATATAAATATATAATTATTATAAAAGGATGAGATTATAATAATTAAAAAAGAAATAGGTCAGATTATTTTTATAGATTATAGGTCAAAACAGTAGTCAGTCATTCGTACAGTAATATAGTGAAAAAGATGCTTAAGTATAGCGTGTTGTATAATTTACATATACATTCGCTTTTTTATCTTTGCTATAGAGGGTGTAACGGACTTGCAACATTCTGTTTACAGAAAGTATATGACGTCATACATATGACGTTGCATTATAAAAATTGCACACTACTTGTAAATTACTACTTTTTTTTCTTTCAGTACAGTTGTGTAGTACCAGTATTCTGTGGAAAGTTACTCATTTCCATTCTAGCTTAGACAAAAGTAAGGATGGAGAAATTAAAATCTTACTATTAAAACTACAGGTTATACACCTCTTTTCACAAAAATTGATACGTAAGTTTATACTATAGCATGTATGAACGAAGCAGTTTTTGTGGTAGGAGCTGTATATATAAGCGCCAAGTTTGCTATCTATATGTATACACCTCTGGACAAAAGTTTAAGAACTGGGCAGCGGCGGCCTCACCGTTTTCTCATAAAGATAACATAATAATATGTAGTGTGGTTCACAAATCGTTCTCAAAATTTTGGCTATAGAGCTATGTGCATTGCATTAAAAAGATAAACGAAGTATGGGTGACTGATTTGGTGCGGAAATAGTCTATAGAGTAACTTTATTTTCATAATAATTCTTTCTACATTTATTTAAATCCAGTAAAACAAATGCTATAGTTTTCAAATGAAATTGAGTCGTTACTTGTTCCGAAAAGAGCTTAAATAATATTTTTATATTAAACAAAAAAAGTTTCCAATTTGACGCAAAAGTTGGTGCGAAAATTTGAATTTTCACATTTAATTATTATATTTAAAGTGGAAAATTTTAAATATTTGATCTTGTTAATATGTGTTTGACATAACTAAACTTTTAATTAACATTTAATCTTTTATTTAATATCAATGTTATATTCTGTGACATTTCAAATTGTAAAGATACTAGCCGGTCACCTACTCTCTTAATTTATTTATTAGTATTATTATTTTGTTACGATTGTAACTTTTTCAGTGTTTCTCTCTCTCTCTCTCTCTCTCTCTCTCTCTCTCTCTCTCTCTCTCTCTCTCTCTCTCTCTCTCTCTCTCTCTCTCTCTCTCTCTAAAGGATCTATTAAATCATTATGTAAAGTGTTATATTTTGGTGCAACGAACAATTTATATTTAAAAACAAAAACATAACTACATTGAACATGGACAAAAGTAAAAATACGTAATAATTATCCAGTTTGATACTAATTAATTATGGTGCATACTTATAACAAATGTATGCTACACAGCTTGATTGTTATTCATACTCTTGCAAAATATCAACATTTATCCTATTTGATAATATAAAACATAATATTAATCGTATATATGAGTATCATGTAATTTATTTTATACGCGAGTTAAACTTTTGCATTGTATATAATAAAGATGCAATAAATGATAAAATAAAGATATAATATTAAAGCTATCATAATATATTAAGATAACAAATTAAATGTTTAATCATTAGGTGTTTTATGGACAATAATATGATACTCACAATGGCGTACTAATTGAATGTAATTGAATCGTAAAAGATTGCAAGAAAACACGATTCAATCGTGAGAAAATGTTTTTCTTCACTATAACGCAATTCTCCCATATACTTTAATTTATTGTAATATATATTATATAATGTTATAGTTTTCATTGCTTTTTGTAATCTGTATGCAAGTACAGATAGTTCTGAATGATAATAATAATAATAATAATTATCATATGTCTTTTATTTGTTATTAGGGGTAAATGTGAGAGTGTGCGAGAGATGTTGTCAAAAGTCTAAATCTTGCCCTTATATTTTCTATTATTATTATTATTATTTTTTTTTAATCAGACACTTTTTTAATTTATCACGCTTGACCATAAAAATATAACATTATAGCTGTTACATAAACGTGTTTACAGCACCCTTCTGGAACGTTAGAAAGTAAAAATCTGTGTAATCGAATCGAGGTGTTCTAAACGATCGTTACCAAAAAGTTAAAGGTATAAAAGTTAATAAGTCAACTTTCTGTATACGTTTTCTTACAAATAAGCAAGACGCTCATGTATTTCTATAGGTTTACCTTTGTGTATAATTTTACTTATGACGTTCAATAATAATCAATCTACGATTCAGTTTTGGCCTTATAATTGCTTAAAATTTATACAATTTTTGTTTTGCCTTTTTTTTTTTTTCTTACAATATATAGGATATGATTTAATTTCCAAGTTTCCTGAGCCAAATATTGTTTTAATTAACAATAAAAAATTTCGATATCTTTTGTTAGTTATGAATGCTCGTTGGTCATGAGTCATGAGTGCCATGACAATTCTTTTAATTCTTCTGTATAGAAGTAAAACGTTGTACGTATTTTCTATAATATTGTATCTTCCCCTTTTATCTGCTCTCTCTCTCTCTCTCTCTCTCTCTCTCTCTCTCTCTCTCTCTCTCTCTCTCTCTCTCTCTCTCTCTCTCTCTCTCTCTCTCTCTCTCTCTCTCTCTCTCTCTCTCTCTCTCTCTCTCTCTCTCTCTCTCTCTCTCTCTCTCTCACACTCGTCTTTTATTCACAAAGTGCATAAAAATCCATAAAAATCATTATGAAAAATGGACATTTTTAATATCAGGATGTACTGTATGTGTACAAAAATTTCAAGCTTCTATACAAACTTAAAGACGTAGAACACCTTGAACAAAAAAAAAAAAAAAAAAAAAAAAAAAAAAAACACTTGCCTAATATCCTAACATATTTAAATACCAACGCTAATTTGGCCAGAGCTATTTATTTCTAGTTTATTTTCCATTTACAAAATGGCAGCTGCGGGTTTGTGACGTCACAGCTCACTAGTCCACGCGCGTGGAAAAAGGCGAGCTGTGACTTCAAAAACTCGCAGCTCGCAGCTATCATTTTGTGAATGTAAAATAAATTAGGAATCAATAATTCTGGCCAAATCAACGTTGATATTTAGGTATGTTGGGATATTATACACATGTTTTTTGTTCAACGTGTTCTACACCTTTAATAACTATTATACAGTTTCAATGTTTAACTTGAAACAAAATGAACTTCATGAGAAAGAGAGAGAAGTTGTTATAATCCTATAGCCAAGGTTACGTTATCACAGAGTGTGATGTGTTATGTTAGATTAAATCGATACAAATCTAATTCAATCTTCCCTCAGTCATATAATATTAGTTTAGGACCAATTTCATAGTGTATGCATTCAGTCTAGGAGCAGATTGACGTTTTTTTTTTTTTTTTTTTTTTTTTGTAAGATATTGGATTATTAACCCAAAGCAATTTATAGTTATGTACAGTATAATCTCAAAGGGTTGATTCAACCAGAAAAAGGGCTTTTGTAGAAAAGAGAAAATCTTACGAGCTAGAAAAACAAATATATTATTAGGTTTATTCTAACATGTTTTATTATTGTATGTAATAAACATTTTTTTTTTTTTTTTTTTTACTATAATTTGTTTAAAATTGTTTTGCAGTAATTTTTGGTTCACGTATATACATTTAAAAATATGTTTTTAATGTACAGAAAACACTTATCAATGCATTTATGTTCTTTCTTTCAAATTTTTGTTTTAATATTAAAATATTAGTTTTTATAATCAATCAGTCATTTTTTTTTGTGCTAAATATTGCACTTAAAATTTAAAAAAAATATTCTTTGCTAGCCCAACAGAAGTATAATATTCAAACTACATTTAAATATTAAAATAGTATCCCTTGTAAAGCAATTGCTTTCTAAAAATAACAAGATAAAAAAATAATTATTCTAATTTTAGCATTTATACAAAAAATTTACTCATTAAAAAATATTATACTTTTTGTATGAGACCTCGTTTATTTTATAAAATAATAAAGCTCGTTTCTTCTTTTCTTGCTCGTTAGAGAGAGAGAGAGAGAGAGAGAGAGAGAGAGAGAGAGAGAGAGAGAGAGAGAGAGAGAGAGAGAGAGAGAGAGAAGGCAAAGTAATTACAAAAAAGATCTTGTGGTAGTGAGTAAGAGGGATGCTTTTTAAACTTGCCCTCATTTCTCTTCTTTCTCACAAATGCTTATTTATTAATATATTTTTTACGCTTCAAAAGTATAATTCTAAATAATGATACGTAATTCAATTTTTCTCTTCAATTTTTTTTTTTTTTATTCAATGATTATTTAAAAAAATTAGTGTACAAAACATCATACATGACATATTTAGCTTTTAAGGTTATATTATAATAATAAAAAAAAAAATGATTGATTAAATATTAATCATGAGTTTGGACCATCTGTACATACATTATTATGACGAAAAAAATCAAAGTCGGTGAAAAATTATAAAGCAAACAAAAAACAAACAAACAACTATTCAATTTCTGTTGCATTCTGATAATCTGGGTCTTCTGGATGTCATGAATCATGAACACCAGAAGTTTTCTAATGTATATTTTATAAACCCCATTTTTACATGAAATGTGTATGTATGGTCACTCATATATCTCATAATTATTTCTCATTTTATTTTAAGTATAATTTCTTTTGTTTGCCGCTGTTTTTACAGGAAAATGATCCGCTATACGTAATTACGTATAACAAAATAAGGTGTAGTTTATAGTTAAGTTTATTGGTCATCTGGCGTAGATGTTTGTTCAGTATATGTATACAATTTGAGGAGCCGATTGCATTGCAGGTCTTGCCAGCTTAAAACAAAACCAACCCCTATCCTTGATTACATTTTACCTTTTTTTTTTAATATATTATTATTTAACTTTTAACCAGAATTTAAATTCTGGTTAATAGTTAAATAATAATATATTAAAAAAAAAAAAAAAAAAAAAGGTAAAATGTAATCAAGGAGAGGGGTTGGTTTTGTTTTAAGCTGGCAAGACCTGCAATGCAATCGGCTCCTCAAATTGTATACATATACTGTACAAACATCTACGCCAGATGACCAATAAACTTAACTATAAACTACACCTTATTTTGTTTTTCGATGGTTAAATTGCAGAATAAATGAATAATGAAAATAATAATAGTAATGGAGGGTGAATGTAAGTCATAAATTAAATGTGAATTTTTGAGAGCAGTCGTTTTTGTATAGCCAGGCAAGACCTGAAATTGGGCTGACCATACAAAGATTGTATACATGTATATGCATTTATTAAATATGTAGATAATTATTATTATGTAAAAAAGTAAAAAAAAAAAAAAAAAAAAAAAAAAAAAAGAGGAGGCGGAACAAGGCAATGTTTATAAATATATAAAATGTAGGTATGCATATAGCTTTATGTATACATTATAACAAGCAAATACTGTTGAACTTATGTAATGGATGTTCGTTACTGAATGCGGCGTAAGTGGGGCCTCATTCGTCCAAAAAAAAAAAGTGTGAGGTAGAATTGCTTTAATGTTTAGTGGTTGATACCCCCCCCCCTCCCAATTGATTGCCCCAAAAAAGCACCTTAATAAAAATAAATTGCTACAAAATACTACAACAAACATTTTGACACATGAATTTCTCTCGTAATATGTTTTTACAAACTTGCAAGCCCAAATTTAAAACTTTTCCAATTTTTTTTTTGTTTTTGTTTGCAAATTTAAATAAGTATAACATAGCAAACATTTTTATAAAATATAAAATTATAACGTTTTTCTTTGTATGAATATGATTTATTTTTTATAAAGCTGTTTTTGAATACTTATTTTTACACATGAGTGCTTGCTTTTAAACAAATTTTCTACATGAAGTTATTTCTCTTTACCATTTTGTGTTTGTGTGATAAACATGAACAAATAAGATTTTTACTATATATATATATATATATATATATATATATATATATATATATATATATATATTTATGGTACATAATAGTACATAATATGTATACAATATTATGGCCTAGAAATAGAAAGATTTAAATATAAAGGGGATGTTATTATTATTATAAACAGCTCGTATCTATCTCACGTCAGAATATTAAATTTCAAAAAATATATTAACTTTTTTTTAATACCATTTCAATTCATTTTATAAGAATTACATCATAAAAAATTACAAGATTCCTGAGGATCATTGAATGAGATTTTATTGTTTTTGTGAAATTATTGCGTTTATAGGGCTCATTGTTTTAGGAGTGCGTAAAAAATTACTGCAAGAAGTAACAGTTTTTTTTCCTTTAAAAAGAGCTAATATTTAATTAATATGGAAACTCTAATGGAAGATTAGAGGAAATTAACTAGCAATTAACTGTTATATATATATATATAATATATATATATATATATATATATATATATATATATATATATATATATATATATATATATATATATATATATATATATACACACACACATATATTATGACTGATAATAATTTAGTGGCAAAATTGCAATAATAGTATTTACACGCGTATAAGTGTTTTGAGAAGTTATGATATTTGATCTTATAATTACGCAATTAATTCATGTTTAACATTGGCAAACAACACGTTAAATTATATTCAATAAAAATGTACAATGTAAGTCATTTATAAACTTTTACTTAAGTCAAGGACGAAATGTTTTACGACAGAAACATTCAATAGACTTCACTATTTTCTATAGATACTTTTCTTTTTTTATGTCTACATTTTTTTTTTTTTTTTTTCACATTTAAGTTTTGTTTTATTTTACAATTTTACCTACTAATTCTTTCTTAGTCATGGCTAGTTATTATTATCACTGATAAATAATGTTAAAAATTAAATTCCATTAGTAAAACTTATTTAGTATTAAAATGACATAACATAAAGATTCCCAATGTAAATATTAATACAAGTAAACATATACACGTAGCAATAAAAATGATTGCGTAATGTAATAATACTTGTAAACTTTACCTCAAAATACACAAAATTTGTAAAAAAAATTTACACGTAAAATGATGATAATAGTAATAATAAAGTTTCTCTTAGAAAACAATTTCTATGCTATTTCCTCAAGTACTAATTTAGAACATGCATTCACTATTATTTAAATTATTTATTTTATTTACGTATTAAATTGATATTATACTACCTTACAGAATTATTATTTTACCTAGTCTAAAAAATAAAACAATGTGCTAAAATAGGTGCTATAAAAATATATACATTAATAAAATAATTATATATATATATATATATATATATATATATATATATATATGTATGTATGTATGTATATACTAATTGGTATTATGATGATGATGTGATCAATAAAGAAACTGAAACTGAAATATTGTGAATTATAACAAAATTAGGAAATTATTTAAAAATATGGCCACTGTGCATTTACCATTGTTTCGTGTAAAAATAGCTTTAAAAAATTTTGTTAAATTTTTTTTCCATGTCATATTTTCCTTCACTTTGGCTCTAAGTATAAATTATTGATTATTTATTGTTTTAACAATTATTTGTTTTAAATTGCCTATATAGTTCATAAATCTAGAATGAATCATCCATTTCCTCTCTCTCTCTCATACATGCAATATTATGAATTGATATAATAAGACATAAATATTACTATTATGTTTTTTTCTTTCTTTTAATGCTTTGGAAAAATGTGTTTTCTAAATAAACATCACTGTATTGCAAAACAAATATATAATTTTTTTTCCTCTACTAATGTATTATATATATATATATATTTTTTGAAACAATAGCATTTACTTTCAATAATGTGTTTATTTTTTCTATTCTCCTAATGCATATTATAAATAATACAATACAATAAAATAGGTCATATCATTTTACATCAAGTATGTATGTATGAATACATCATAACAATTACTTATATAGTACAATATTCATATCATAAAGTTTTAGTCTAAATAGAAATGTTTCATTAATAAATATTAAAAATAAAACAAAAACATAATTATAATAAAAATAAATGTCTATGATTTCAAATTTAAATATATTGCATGATACTGGTTTTATATAAATGTCATAATTGCGTTTCAAAAGATACAAAAAAAAAAAAAATGTTAACAAATTTTACATATAAATAATTGCTGTTCAAGTTTAAATGTTTATTATGTACACAATTATATATATATATATATATATATATATATATATATATATATATATATATATATATATATATATATATATATATATATATATATATATATATATATATATATATATATATATATATATATATATATATATATATATATATATATATATATATATATATATATATATGATGCGGACTTGATGTGTTGTTTTTTCATACATTTTAAACGGTGAAAATTAGGTAAAAATATGATTTATACGTTGTAAATTTTAACAAAATATTTGTAATGCGTTATGACTTTTTTATATACTGTATAAAAGTTTATAAATGAAATGCTGAAATAAATTTTATATTAAAAATAACTTTATTTGTTTAAACTTTTTAAATAATTGCAAATTTCTCTATATATTTTTTTATAGATATAGTAATTGGAGTTAAACATATTATAAGAGTTTACATATTTTTTATCAAATGTTAAATTGGAGCAATATTATGAAAAATCAACATGGATTTACATATAATATTAAACTTTTGTATATACGTTTTTTTTTTTTTTTTTTTTTGTACTTAGGTTTTATATTATGAAATAATATAACCATAATTGATAACAAAATATTTTTGTTCAATATGTAATGAATGCTAGATCATTCATACCTGATATTTTGACTCCTATACATCATGCAAAATAACTAACGTTAAATATACTGTGGTACAGTAATTTAATACGCATAATATATAGAAGTATATAGAAAAGTTTTAAAAAATTCTCAGGAGTCACATTTAACCATAAAACAATTATTAAAAATTATTGTTTGCTGTTTCCGATTTCAAACTTTGTTACGAAATTGAAGGCGGAAATTAAAATTTGGACAACTGATTGATTGAATTTGTAATATTAAGGCCTGTCAAGATTACATGCTTTAAAAAAAATAATTACCTTTATAAAAATATGCATAGTATTATTTTCTTACTTAACAGAAAGAAATAAAAATATATATTTCAACAATTAAGCACACTTCAAAAACAAAAGTTTTCTTTCAATGTAGAAATGTTTATAGAGAGTATTTATAAAATTTATTAATATTAAACAATATTGATTGTCCGTCAAAGCGTGTATAGTGTTTTATCACTGAATATACTGTACAAACTGATAAAGGCTAGGTCGATGCAAATGTGATGAATCCCAGGGATATACTGTATGGGTACAACCTAATCATTATGGACAGTGTATATGCTCTGTACCCAACATCACTGACATTCATGCGCTGTGGTAGATAGTGAGTAAACATTCACTATAGTAGAGAATAAACATTTTATATATGATAAATTTTTAGTATTTGCGTTGTTAGATACATTTAGAAAATATAGAAAAGTAGAAAGTTTGATGTATAAACGTGGATTATCAGAAACAATACAAGAAATCGTTAGTATGTAGAGTATTAATTACTACTTTTAAAACTACTAGCTTTAACTTTATGTACTATTTTGATTTCTAAGTGCATTTAAAAAAAAAAGAAAGAATAAAAATGATAGAAAAATAAAGGAAAGAAAAGAAATGCATAATATGGATTTAAAATCTTTTAATAAAAACGCATTCACTGAAACTATTGAAAAAAATGTTTGTAACAGCTATAATAATTATTACGTAAAACTATCCTTTGTATAACATTTTGAAACTAAAGTAAATTCAACCTTAAAAAAGAAAAAAAGGTGCCTCTAAACATGGTAACACTCTATATTATGCTTAAAGCACTTTTATCCGTATAATATTTTGCTAACTTTAAGCTTTGTTGTGGTTTGTTTGTCATATGATATTGACATAGTACCAAGTCAATATTCAAAGATAAACTATACGATGACAACTTTATTATTATTATTTGTTCTCAAATCTATTATTATCTTCCCTCTTTTGAACAAAATGACGTAAGTTTTAGTAATGATACTAATTTTCATTCGATTTTTTTTTCTTGTAATACGAAACATTTTTTTTTTTACTATTTTAGTTCTGTTTTTACAGAGCAATATTTATATGAAACACTAAATTTTGCTGCAATATATTAAAAGGTTTTAAATGGAAATTGTATATGGGCATATTGACAAAGTATTGCTTTATGTGAACATGGCTTAAAGGCATAGAAAACATTGAAACAACATGTTCTAAACACAAGATGGGATCTACAAAACTGATATTTTTTACCAGAATGTTAATGTAGCCCCACAAAAGAGCTTGAAAAAAATGTAAAGTATGCAATTTCCGTGAATATTCCTGTTTATGACGTCATTAACAGGCAAAAACTAGTATGAAAATGTTGTGCAGGTTGCATAAATCAAAATTTTCTGATCACTGCTACGGCACTACAGTTGGGTTGAGACCCACTAACGTTATTTATGTAAGTCCTATCAAGTGTTTTGTGATATAAATGCTTATATTTTCATGTTTTCTATGCCTTTAAGAGTGGGCTAAACTTTTGTTAGATTAAAATATTGTGCTTTTAATTTGTGTGTGTGTAAATAATATTGAGAAATACGATTGCTGTATATTGATTTATTTTCTATTATTGCATTTAATATTATAATTATTTTAGATAACATGTCAAAAAAGGCGATAAACTGATAAAAAAAATTAAGAGTCAGATGTTTTTTTTTTCTCGAGGGTTTAAGAAGAATTTGGATAGCTAAAATAATAAATATATAGGTGTCACCAGCATGCAAAGTTTGAGTTAAAGAGGATTCAAAATCTTATACCCATTCGGCTTCATTAATGATAAACAAATATCTTTATGGTCCCTTAACCTGACAAATTTATAAGCATTGCAATTAGAGGCTGAAAAAGTTAACTATGTTTAATTAAGTATGTTGCATAGCAAAGTTACTGCACAACGTAAAAGAAATAAAGCCTCCGTCGTAAAATTACACATGATAGTAAGGAAAACGCTCAACAATGCATCAGGAACACATAAAAATATTATGTTGATTAGCATTGAATCTTGTTTTTCATTAAAGACGATTTTTAATGAAAATTTTAGTTTGTGCACGGACAAAAATGAATACGTAATAATTAAACTAGCTCCTTTTCAGAAACATTTGTTCAGTACATCATAATTTATGATATACTGCATCATAACTATGTTTCAAAGTCATAAATATTATATTGTATGTTCAGTTCTAATTTAGCAACATTTATGCTATAATTTATGTATGTCAAATTACTTTATTCTTTACGTGTATAGTAGCTAAAACAATAATTTTGAAATTAATACAACATTGATAACATAAAAAGAATGTGGTAGCTATATAGATAATCAAAAAAATATCAAGACATTGGTTCTCCTACCCTTCTTCTTTTATTTGTGTTATTTTTACGAAAGAAAAAATAGATATGCTATGAAAATTGTATTTTATGACTTGAAGCTTTGTGACATTTTCAATTTAATATAAATTTACAAATCACTTAACAACAACTTTATAGTAAAGTTGTAGTTAAGTTTTAAGTCAATTCAACTCTAGCTAAATATTGAGTTTATATACCTGACTTGATAATCTACTATGAACACCTGCTGTGTTTGTGAGAAACCTTCATAAGTGATGAAATCAACTCTTCCGGAATGCTTAACATTAAATAAGCTATAGCTTTGCACGATGAGGTCGATGAGTAATTATATAGTAATTACTATTATTTATGTTCAATACATTACATCTATTCATATATTTTCAATGAGCTTTTCGTGCATTCTACTTTTTATAGTAATATAATTCTTTTCCTATGTTTTTTATTTTGTATTTTAGTATGATCACTGATCACAGGTCTTTGTTTTCTGGGAATAAACAAATTGGCCGAGCGTGTCCTTATCTTGAATGAACGCTTATGTTTATTTAAAATGCTGGAAAAGGAAGTGCAGGAAGAGGAAACCACGTGACGGTAAAAGTGAGAGGTACCTCAGGCCTAGTTTGCTGCTATAGCACCAACTTTTCTCTCACTGTTACCGTCACGTGGTTTCCTTTTCCAGCACTTCCTTTTCCGTTATTCAGAGTAAACATAGACTGCTTATGTTTACTCAAAATGCGGAAAAGGAAGTGCCGGAAGAGGAAACCACGTGACGGTAAAAGTGGGAGTTAGCTCAGGCCTAGTTTGCTGCTGGCACCAACTTTTCTCCCACTTTTACAGTCACGTGGTTTCCTCTTCCGGCCATTTCCTTTTCCGCATTTTGAGTAAACATAAGCAATCAAGCAGTCATACGCACTCAGTATCTTGCACATTTTACAATCACGTGATTTCCACTTCCAGCATTTTTGAGATAAATATAATCAGTCAAGGTAGAGAGCGGGTGCAGTGGGTGGCAAGAAATTTTAATTTAAATATTGCCGTTTACTTCCTTTGTTTGTAACGTATTCTCAAGTATTCTGGAGCGCTCGGTACTCGCAACGTAGTGGCAGTTATTATTCGACGTAATGATTGAATTATAACTATGTACATAATTTTTTTCACAGTGTATCCTTATTCTATTGTTTCAATTGTGTTATAAATATGTATAATGCAAGATCATTATATTTGATGTGTTTAGTTTGTTTTCTACGAGACTCATTAAAAAATAATTAATATTTACCCGTATAATATAACATTTCTGCTTAATCCTATTTTACGACCTTATACTGTATTGATCAATTATATCAAATGCACCTGTGTTGACCTACATTTTCAAATTATAAAATTGTATTATTTGCTCTATTTAAATTTACAATTATATATAAAATCTCTATTGTTTTTCTTTTTAAGTATGTTCATTAAAACTAAAATAAATAAAATCTTGATATAAATATCAAGTTCGCTTAAAGCCATAGACAACATGAAACAACATGTTCTTTTTAATGATCAAA
The DNA here is from genome assembly GCA_949318235.1 of Ecdyonurus torrentis. Taxonomy (NCBI): domain Eukaryota; kingdom Metazoa; phylum Arthropoda; class Insecta; order Ephemeroptera; family Heptageniidae; genus Ecdyonurus; species Ecdyonurus torrentis. The sequence goes on from OX439136.1 coordinate 17,395,310, forward strand.
ACACAAAATGAGTTGTACAAAACTTATGACAACTTATGTAAATTTGAACCCATAAGAGAACGTGGAAAAAAAATCTAAAGTATGCAATTTGCGATAATATTTCTGTTTCAGAAACAAGCAACAATTAGTATAAAAAATTGGTTATGGGCTGCATAAATTGAAATTTTTCTGATCACTGCTATACGGAGGTGTTGAAATAAACTATAATGTTATTTATGTAAGCCCCATCAAGTGTTTTGTGATATATTAATGCTAATGTTTTCTTCTGGTCTATGCCTTTAAGTATTAAATTTCAGTGATATGTGAAACTTTACCATAAGAACAATGCATTTTACCTTGTTCTATTTTACTGATGCAATAATGAAGCTTGCAAGCTGGTTTAGTAATTAGTAACAAACAAGAGCTTGATGGACATTTTGTAGGGGATTGATTAGAGGAAAAGTAAACAAAGCATAGAAAAATAAGTTTCAGTTTTCAATATTTATTACCTGGTCGTGACGTGTAACTATGATCAGAAGAGCGGTAATTAGGACCACACCTTTTATAATTTTCTAAACTTTTGTATACTAAAGTTTTTGGTTGCGATTAGATTACATCAATTAAGCTTTATTCACAATTATGCAATTATGTTATTATTATTTTTATTTAATTATCAACATTAACTTAAATGTTGGTTAAGATTTGAAAATTATAGCAAATATATATATATATGGATCATACATACTCGTACACCATGTATACGTATCGTATAGTTTTAGTTTAATTAACTGTATAGTTCCTAAGTTAATGTAACGTGTCGGTGGTCCAAAATTTAAGCGCCTATTAATATTATCGTATTTTGTAACCTATCGTTGCAAAAAAATTCAGGGTAGTCACCATCGGGACTTAGAAAAAAAAAAAAAAAAAAACTAAAAGTCATGAGCCTAAAAATTTAAGCTCCTGCAATTTATACATGTTGACGAAGTTTTTTTTCCGTTCAAGATATTTGAGTTTTGTTTGTTTGTTTAAACTACCATTGTGCAAAATATCAGTTCAATTATAACGATCACTTTTTTGATGAGCTGGTCACCATTACACTGACCACCTTCTCTGTGTATTATAATTTTGTTTCTTTTCTTCCTTTCTCTCTCTCTCTCTCTCTCTCTCTCTCTCTCTCTCTCTCTCTCTCTCTCTCTCTCTCTCTCTCTTTTAATTACGTAATTTATTATTATTTAATTTTTTTGTTACATTCCTTTTGGTTAAAATTAAATTATTAGTATTTTAATAATTAACAGTAAACATGAATCAATGTATAACTCAGAGTGCACTAATTATGAATTTTCCTAACAATATATTAATTAATTTATATACATAGTTTGCATTCAATAGAAAGAAAAATGTATAATTGGACTATATACAGTATTACTATAATATACTTTATAAAAAATATATTATGCATTATGAATGCAAACAAAAGCATGAGCTTTTTTTTATACATGTTTAGTAATATTTAGGTCATAAACGTAATTAAAAGTAATTAATCATTATTATAAATTCAAATAAGTGAACTGCATAATTAATAATCATGTTAGAGTTATTTTGTTTTATAAATTACTGTACATGTAATTTTTTTTTTTTTTGCAAATAATCTGTATAATTTTTATCTCTCCGATTATAATTATTTATATCATAAGTTATTATAATATATTATTAATATAAATTACGTTTATATACTAATGCATAAAACCAAAGCTTCGTAAAGAAAAGTATTAAAGGCGTAGAACACCTTGAACAAAATAACTTATCTAATATCCTAACATACCTAACTAACAACGTTGATTTGACCGGAGTTATTGATTTCTAATTTATTTGCCATTTACGAAATGACAGATGCCATTTTGTGAATAGAAAATAAATTATAAATCAATGACTCCGGCCAAATCAACGTTGATATTTAGGTATGTTAGGAGAATGTATGTTTTTTGTTTAAGGTGTTCTACGCCTTTAAGTATGTTATATTTTTTATGTATATATTTTTGTTTTAATAATAAAATATATTATTATAATATATTTCAAATTTTAATTGACAATTTCTTTTCTTTTTTTCAGAGACATCAAGCCAGATAATATTCTTTTAGATGAAGACGGTAAGTAACAATTTTATTTTTCATGGCATGATACATTTATACTTGTAAAAGTTAAAGATACATTTGCGATGCGATGAAGAACTTTCAAACAACAACAATCTCTTTTATTATTAATATTTTTCCTAACAATATTGTATGAAACATTCAATTACATACAGATACGTCATACAAAAATAAAACTCATCAAAAAGTGCATCATTCTGAAAAAAAAAAAGTGGGGGGTAATTAATAATGTAATAATGTGTAGTTGCATCATTGCTTCTATAAAAATGTGTTGCACTTTTTCACTCGTTTTTTCAAACAATAAAATGTAAAAATAATTGTCTTTCATTTAGTTTTAATGAAATTTTTTAATAATATATTATATTATAAAAGCGATACACAGTAAAAATTTAACACGGATATATATATATATATATATATATATATATATATATATATATATATATATATATATATATATATATATATATATATATATATATATATATATATATATATATATATATATATATATATAAGACCAATAATAAATTATTTTCATTGTGGTCATTTTGTTTGTTCAATTTATTTCAACAAAATCTCAAGAGAAAAGCCAATCTCAGGGTGTAAAAGTTGTTTTTCTCTTTTACAATTCAATCCTACTACAAAATACGTGATAAAAATAGCATTCTATTTATCTTGGTTCATTGAAAATCTCAAATTATTTGCTAAAACTTAGGATCAGTAACACTGAAATAGAGTAGGTGTTATATTAGATTTTAGAATAATAATGATAAACGAAACATAAAATATAGAAAAAGAAAAAAAGCAATTTTATTACGTTTGAGTGTAAAGTTCTAAGTTTATAATATTTTAACTTTTCAATGCAAAAAAACAGCAACTTAAAAATACACGAAAAATTTGCTATGATATAATACTTGACTCTAATTTATTGATTCGAAAAATAAAAATAATAACATGATATACTGTATACATTCTTTGGAAATATTATAAATATTTTCAACACTTTTATTATTTAATATGTGCAATTTATAATATTAAAACATTACTTCTTAAAAAAACAAAAAAATTAGAAGAGTTAGTAATCGAGACCCTCAAGAAAGGATCATTCGAGCAATCAGAAAATTAATCATTCCTAAAAAAATTTAAGATATAGTAATTAAAAAAAAAAAAAAAAAAAAAAAAGACTAAAAATAAATAATATATTTAAAAAATTACCGTAAGGTAATTTTAGGCTCTTAGAGGTCACTGTTAATTTCAACAGATTATATTAGCATTCTTATTTTATAAGTGACTTAATTTTAAAGTAGCCTTAAAGGTACGGAAATGATTTGAATATCTTCCAATGTACGTTATTCTTAAGGGAAAATAGAAAAACTTGCAACATTACGATTAAAAATAAGTTAATAACAGATACATGAGATAAGAGGTATGAGGGGAACATATAGAGCTCAAATAAAATAATTATACAAAAAAGAAATGGCATGCAGTGTTGCAATTCAGTCAATTGTTGAGCAAGTTTTTATATCCAAGCGGTACCTTGGAATAGCTGATAATATAAGCGTTAAAAATAGACGATTAGAGATTTAATGATTTTCTGAACGAACCCCATAAAGCAAATAAAAAAATATAATATGTATCTTGCTGATTTTAATGTTGTCGTTGCAAAACAGATATTTAAAAGTTGTCATGGCATTTAAGTTGTACAAAATACAGTACGTATGTGTGTAGTTTTTGGTAATAGTATTTTAAATAATATTAAAATTTCATATAACTTACATTAACGTACAAATAATTTAAAATTCTAGATGTGTATTCCCTGTGCACTGTACAAATGTGTATATTATACATATATGTGTATATATATATATATATATATATATATATATATATATATATATACACACCACGGCACCACACACAAAGTAAAGCTGTTTTCACACGTTTATACTTGACTATGCGATAAAATGTAGATAAAATATAACAAAGCTCTCATCGCTGTATTGTTCATATTATGATACAATTGAACACAAATTATATTATATTCATATAAATTTAACAATTTTAAAACTAGAAAATAATTGTGTAACTTTTATTAACAATACATTATTTTTATACAACTTCGCCTATACTATTGTACAATATGTATACGTGTAGATATACGAGTACGAGTACATACTTTAAATTGTATTATATTGTGTACATGAATTGAATATAATGCACCATACTACGTGAACGTAAGCTTATATAACACACAGCACGTATTTTTACTGTTATTTAATATAACAGAAGGCATAAATTTCCATACTGATGTTTATTGTAATTTTTATTATATTTTTTTCTCACGTTTTATAAATTATTGACACTTAAATATTATTTATATATTTATTGATTTAATATTTACTTATTTTATTAAACATAATTAGACGTATTTATTATGAAATTATTTTCACATTCAAAAATAATAAATATTTTTATTTATGATATTTTATAGTTTTCAAGTTGTATAAGAATAATTGCACGATTTCCTTAACGTAGAACGTGACTGACTTGGACCGAAAATCGTTAAAAGAAGAACTATATTTTCATAATAATGTTTGAGTACATTATTTATTTCCAACAAAACAAACACTGTAATTTTCAAATACCATCAAGTAAATTTAAAATATATTTTTTTGTTTCAAAAAAAGTTTTATTACTATTTTTAATTTTAAATTTTTTTCTAATTTGACTAAAATTTGCCACTGAAATTTGAATTTCCACATTTACTTGTTATCTTTAAAGTGGAATAACTTACATATTTGGTCGTGTTTTTACATGTTTGAAGTTACTAAACTTTTATGTACCATTTCTTCTACCGTCTAGTTTGCGAGATATCAGTCGGTCACCTACCCCCTTAACCATGCACTATGTTTTATAGTAACAAATAAAAGCTTAATTCAGATATATTTTTTTTGTTTCTTAAATTCAGTGGTTACCTACCCTGAAGATTGTATTAAGGATAGTTTTCACAAAAACCTCTTCAGTCCCCGACTTTTTTAGAAAATTATTATTTTAACCACGTTTTTGTGCGGCTCTCAGAATGACACAAATATGTATCTTTTGTCAAAAAGGGTTTCTTACTTTTGCGGACCACCTACCCATTCTAGAAGGCTCAAAATAGTTTTAAAAAACGAGTAATTTCAAACTTTATGAAATATTATGTTAGCAATCGACGGTCAGAAATCTAAAAATTTGCCTCCGTCTCTTTATGAACTAATCTATTTTCATTAAACAAATATAGGAGAGTTTTAAGTTTTAATAAGGAAGTTCTACAGAATAAAAAGAAAAATGAAGTAAAAGAAAAAAAAAGTTAAGACCTTGAGTTTTTGATGTAAAAAAGGATCAAGTATCAATAGATCGCTTTCTTAACGACGCTTTTGTGTAAGTAAGTTCGTAGAGTCAAGTTTTGACGAGAAGACATCACTTGACTTTCAAGTATCGGGAAAATCAAGTTTAATTGGCATTCACTCATCCACATTTCCTTCTTTCTATAAGCTTCATTTCTTTTATAACGAACGTCATGAGAGGAAGATTATATAGTTAAAAAAATATTTGGTTTATATAATCGTGACGACTGATTGAAAGGTTTTAAGTTTGTGTGGGTTTTCAATAGTGATAGCTTTTTGAAGTTCGTTTTCTTTAGATTTTAAATTTAGTGGTTTGTTAAGCTTTTGGATTAATCAAATATTTTAGATAAGGTTTTTTTAAAGGTTATTATTATGAAAGTTTTCTTTATCACTAAATTTAAAAAATTGACACCCTATATTTTAGATATATTTTAAAAATAACATTTCATAAATCGTAAACATAAAATACGAGAGGTTAACAAAAATAGAAAATAACATAAAGGTTTGTGGGAGTAACACTTTAAAAATCTGAAGAAAAAAAAATTGTGTAGTAAGCACTGAATGTTTCTATTAAACAACTTTACATATGTAAAGTTGTTTACAGAAAAAAAAATCAATAACTTTTTAGATAAATTACCATAGTAAAAAAGTAACAACAAAGTGTTTTGTTAAAATGGGCGTATTAGTCTTAATAATGTCATTTCATTTTATATTTTAAATTAACTATATACTGATTTGCACATGGAAAACATCATAAATTTAACATGTTATTCAAATTATTCAGTTTCAAAGATGTAACTCTTCAGTACAAACTAGTAACTTGTTTGAAAAAAGTTTAAACAGTAACTCGGTAATATAAACGTAATTTCTTCAGCGGTAAATAGTTAACTCTTTAGATCTTAAAAAAACTTTGTACATATGTATGTAACGAATTTATTGTAAAATAAAAGTTTAAATAGTAACTCTTTAGTTTCTTTTTTCCGTACAGTTTACTTTTCTACCTTATTACCCCAAACAAATTAAAGATTGAAATATATAGCATTGAAGATAATAATTATAAACATAAGACCTGTTGATTTAGTACACATATTAACAGACTTGAGCAGTAACGACGTTACGTAATTTCTTTATTTTTTGTTAAAAAATAACGTAACGTCATTACTTTTTCCTAATAGTAACGAGTAACGGAAACGTGTTACCTTTTCAAGTAATTTTTGCCATGTAACAACACTACTTACTTTCTAATATTTCAAGCAATGAAAAATATAAGCTTCTAAATCTATAAGTAAATAAATATGCTTTCGTTTTTTAAAATTACTGTTACGATTTTGATTTAAATCACTCTATTGATAATTTATCAAAAACAACAAAAATATGTTTATTTCATAAGAAATTTTTTGAAGTAAATAACGTAAAGTAACGCTAAAAGTAACTTCACTACTTTTAAAGCCATAGACCACATAAAACAACATGTGCTTTTTAATGAATAAACACAAAATGGGATCTTCAAAACTGATGACAATTTTTACCAGAATGTTATTGTGTCCCCACGAGAGAGCGTGAAAAAACTGTAAAGTATGCAATTTGCGTGAAAATTCATGTTTATGACGTCAGAAACATGCAAAAATTAGTATGAAAATGTTGTTCGGGTTGCATAAATTGAATTTTCTGATCACTTCTACGGGGCTACTGTTGGGCTTTGAGACAAACTAATGTTATTTATGTAAATCCCATCAAGTGTTTTGTGATATAAATGCCTATATTTTTCTCTGGTCTATTCCTTTAAGAGTAGTGAGTAACGTAGTGTCATTACTTTTCAAAAACTGGTATAGCAATGTTATTAATTTTTCTTGGATGAATGAGTTACGTAACGAAGTTACAAAAAAATCAGTAACGTGACCAAGTCTGCATATTAAGTATATTTGCGAGTTTCTTATTATACAGTATAATTACTTTTCAGTCATTACTACGATATATTGTTTCGACCATCGTAAATATTGTTCCCCCCGAATATTGTTCCGTAAATAAAGTGAATCGTAATTTTTTTCCCAACTACTTATTGAGCACAAGGCATTCTTAATCTTATGTGAACTTTTGTATACTTATATATTATGTATATTGTAAGAGAATGGGGTGGAGGTATTTTTTTTTTATTATATATATTCTCGTTATAGTCATATAAAATAAGTTCAAATACAAGTCTGTAAAATATAAAAAGTTTCAAAATTTCATACTTTTTTTCTTACTAAACTTTGAGAAAAAAAAACTACTTTATGAAATATTTAGACAACTTTACATTTCATATCCTAAACCTTGCAGAATATTATTCTGTAACTTCTTTTCACAATACAGAATAGAATTTAATAAATGATTTATTTCCCCTTGGGGGAAAAAAGATGAAAAGGAAAATCTTGTTGACTTTATAATAATAATTAATTCAGTTTTATACTTTTCTTTTTTTTATGACATATAGAACAATTTTGGATGTATTATGATGTTGAGATAATCTTAGAAGGAAGCTCATATTACATCAAATATAGTCACAGTTTTGTAAGGTATTACAATAATTTTCTTAATGCATAGAAGTCGTGAATTCAGCATAATTAATTAGTGCAAAAATATAAATACATCGGTAATTATAGATTGGAAGTAGATAATAAAAAATCAAAAATTATATGGAAAATATAAGTACATACAACTAAAAATATCTGCTATAGCTTATATATTTAAAAAGTATTTTTAAAAGCCTCAAAAGAGTAAAAGTTAAATTTTTCTAATTTTCCATATAAATTTTATGAAAAGAGAAGAGACAAATTCCAAGTTTGTAGATTCATTTTTATGCAATTTTAATTTTGAATGTACCATAAATTTTCTTTCATAATAATTTAAATGCATAAAAAAATTTTAATCGTTTTTTTTAAGAAGGAAAAAAAAAAAAAAAAAAAAAAAAAGAGTTGTGATAAGAAAATTTGACCCCTTTTTGATTCAAAGTTTTTATAATACTCTACAAGGACATACTAAAGTATATATATTTTTTTATAATTGAAATACTATGAAGTTTTTTTAATATAATATTTCAAAAGAATATAATGAAATGAGAAAGCAAAGAGAATATTTTTTCTTTGAACTTTATAGCAGTTTCATTTTTCACAGACGTTATTGCTTTTTTTTAATAATAAAATTATGTATGCACTTTTTTTTTTTAGTTATTAAAGTGTTGAAAGCGACAAAGTAAATGATAAGTGCAAAGGTTTAAAAAAAAAAGTTTTATTTTTTTATAATCAATTTTCATACTTTTTGCTTTACTTTGATATTAAAAAAACTCTTTGTAAGTTAAAATTATTTTATTGGAAAATGTAATTGAAAAAACTTTAATAAGAGAGATAAATAATGACAACTCACTTATGAATACAAAATATATATTAATTATTTTATTCATGAATATTTTCTTATTAATAATTTAAACAGTGAGGAATTATGTGAAAATTATAGTGTAGCAGTGTTACACCATGAGTAATTTTAAAATGATGCGGGTTTAAAATTTAAAACTGACTAGTACTCTGTTTTCTTGGACCAAAAAATGCGCATTTTAAATGAATAACCATAACCATGAATAACATCATCATTTTAGTGGCAGAAAACTGGGTTTACGAACAGCATTATTATTAAAATTCAACACTTTATTAACAATATAGTTTTTTTTTCTCCGTTAAAAGTAGCTGACACAATAATTTTTATGAGAGGTCACAAAAGTGGAACATCCACGTACGCTAACACTATAAAATTAAATTAAGGAGGTAGAGGAGCGGAGTTAGCAGCATAGTATATTTAGATAGGAAAATATCAGAGCCCAATATCAATATGGCCGACTTGTCTTATGAAATTTAGAGAACTAATGAAATTTTTACTGTGCTGCTACCTACGGTCCCCTACCCCCTTGAGTCAGAGTTAATATATATTTGCTATGTCACTTTTAATACAAACATAGAACTATAAGATCACTGACTTTTAATTTGCGATATGCATAAATAGGACACAAAACATTAAATTTTATAAACTATAAATTGGGCAATAGTCTATCAATATCTCAATAATTAATAATGTATCTTATTTTTATAAAATAACGATGAATATTAAAGGAATAGACCAGAGAAAAACATATGCATTTATATCACAATAAACTTGATGGGACTAACATAAATAACTTTAGTTTGTCTCAAAAACCAACTGTCCGTAGCAGTGATCAGAAATTTCGATTTATGCAACCCGTATAACATTTTCATACTAATTTTTGCATGTTTCTGACGTCATAAACATGAATAGTCACGCAAATTGCATACTTTACGGTATTTTCACGCTCTCTCGTGGGGCTACATTAACATACCGGTAAAAATTGTCAACAGTTTTGAAGATCTCATTTCGTGTTTATTTATTAAAAAAACACATGTTGTTTTATGTGGTCCATGGCTTTAAATTTAATATTTAATACATCGCATCTCTAACCAGGATTATATTCTCTTTCGTAAGCATTGAAAAATAATTTGTATGATTGCAGTAACTTGAAGAGTATCTTCAAAGCAATAATTTACGTAATTTTATAGTACTTTCGAACGATAAGTTTGCGTCATTACTGAACTGAAGCTTATCATTTCCTAAAATCCATAATCATACATTTTTTAACTCCTGGTACCGGATAATAAAAGTATAGACTACATTCTAACTTACAGCAGAGGCACTTATTTCTACTTGCTGAGCAATCATCTTACAATTGGGTAAAGATAATAAAATTCCATTTCATAAAAAAAAAAGAATAAAAAAAAATAAATTATTAAAGTAAAATATGTTAAAATAGCTAACTAGAAACTATTTCAATGCATAGTATTGAGCCAATAGAAAGACAGAATTAAAGTAAATATTTTACGAAACAATTTTATACATACTAAAAAAGATATGTTTTATAAACTTTGATACAAGATGTACACATTTAGCTATCAATAATTTAAAAATATATATATATATTTAATAAACAGTAATAACATTACTAGATATGATTATATTAAAAATAATTTTAAAATGACCTCAAGGTAAATGTAATTATGAAAATAATCTCAAATCCTGATGACAGATATTAAGTTTTTAATTCAATAAATCAGTATGGTAAATTAAAAAATTTATATATATATATATATATATATATATATATATATATATATATATATATATTTTTTTTTGTTCAACAAAAAATTGTTTACAATTTTACAAGCCAAAGTATTTACCTTATCGGCTTGTTCATTTAGAGTATTAACATATGATTATTGTTATTATTATTTAATTAATAATAAATTTGATTCTTAATTAATTATGACATACACATAGCAGTTTTGTTCAGCATAAAAAATACAACATTATTAAAAATTAAGTAAAAAAAAAAATCTTAAGAACAAAAATGCATTTTGCATTCTAAAAATTTATTGTAGATTTTTGTAGTATTTGGTGTGTTTTCCTCTCTTTTGTTGGAATAACCATGGGAAAACAAGACATGTTGTACATCAGTCACCTTTTTTCATAATATCCAACAGGATACAGCTGTTAAATAAATTAAGATCTGCAATTTTTAAGTTAAAAACAGTGATACCATATGTGAATGAACAAACGATGAGGCAACTTTATTTTTCTTTTGTGCATTCTCATTATACTATATGGTTTATTATCATATGGTTGTACTAAGTCGGGTAAATTATGGGAGTTGAAAATGATGCAAATCAGAATATTAAATAATAATAATAATAAAAAAAGGTAATAAGTTACAAAGCGATATTGAACATTTTAAATATTTTAATATATTACCAATAGAAGAAACTTTTAAATGTACTTTTATTTGTGATAATTACTTTGAAAATTTCCATGGTATACAAAGAACTCATATTTATAGTACTAGAATTGCAGAAACCAATCCTCTATTTGTACCAAAAATTGTTAATAGATTTACTGAAAGTACTAAGAAAATTCTTGTTAACTAAATTGTGGAATCAAATGCCAACAGAGTTAATTTTTTTTTTAATAAAAACAAAATGAAAGTTAATATGAAATTTGTTTTCTTTAATAATTTATAAACATTTATTAATTTTTGCTTCCATTATATGATTATGTTCTCTGTAATTTGAAAATAACTTTGCGTGTTATTGTGTTAATACTTTTATTTTTTTTTACAATATACAAACTAAATTCATGATTAATTTAGTAGTAATTTAATTATTAAGACATTGTGTAAAAATATAATGAACCAACCGATAAGGCTGGATTTTGTATAAATTGTGTTTAAAATTAAAATAATAATAAAATAAAATACACTTCAACTTGGATGTGGTTGTTCATACGGAGGGAGGATATTTATTTATTTCTCTCTCTTTTTATATATAATTATATTTTATTCTTCTTCTTCTTTCTTCTCTTCTTCTTCTTGCAGAGCTGAGCTCCCCTGTAATTTATGCAACCTTGCACAACATAAGTAACCAACTGGTTGCATAACCAATACAAGCTGCAGGCGCGAAAATGATATTTTTTATTTTTTCTCTCTAGCGTGAACTATAATTTAAATACAATAATTTTACATTTGTTTTATTGAATACAAATAGAAATTTTTACACTGGTTTAAAAAAAAAAAAAAAAAAAAAAAACTAAAAGTATAAAAAGAATAAAGTTTTAGATAGTGGAATGTAAAAGTTTTTATCATTATTCATAACTTTTGTTTCAAAACTTCAAAACCATAACAATATTTCCAGTTTAACAAAATACTTACTCGCCTGTTTTGTTTTTCTTGTTTTTCTTGTTTTTTTTTTTACCTAATATTTTTAATTTTTTTGTGCCTGTGTTTATAAACAAGCTTTTTTTTTTTTTTTTTTTTTTTTTTTTTTTTAGCATACAAACAAAAATGTTAACATAGCCAATTATTACACAGTAATGTAAAATTATATTTACATTTCAAAATTTTAAATTAACTGTGTTTTTTTATGTTCCTTTAATTTATTTTGCTCGTATTTCTGTCGTATAATGCATATAGCGAAGATAGAAGTTCAATGAAATATCATCCCCTAAACTTCTGGGGGGAAAAAATGATGCGACTTTGAGCTTTATAGAAAGAAGGTAAATAATACGAGGCTTAAGGTTTTATCAAAAAATTTGCGGATATGACAAATAAATTCCCTTGGGACGATATACCTTCAAAAAATTGTAATGAAGTTATTTAATACTATATTTTATAAGTAACATTATATAAAATACCTTAAAGGGCTCCAGGTCTCAAACAATTTAATCAAAAGCGTAAAAATCATGAGATGGGAGCATTATTCATACACATATTATATCCTTCAACCCTTCTGTAGCCTTACAAACTGGGGTTGAAAAACTGTAAAGTAGGCAACTTTGGGAATTCATGACGCCAACAATTCCGGGTCTACAATAGAAATTATAGCCCGGGTTGCCTACTTTACAAGTTTTCTTTCCAGTTTGCGAGAGTACTGAAGGGTTAAGGCACAAAATAAGTGTATTTATAAAAGTCCTGTCTCATGATTTATAATTGAGAGGAAATTTGTTTTTGAGGCCAGGGGCCCTTTAATAAGCACCTTGAAAAAAAAATGAAGCATTTAAAATGATATATTAACAAAAGAACTACATTTTAAAACTTATAATCCCTTTAGTATACATTTATTAAAAATAAAATTTCATTACAGTATAAGTTTTAAGCTCTTAAATCTTCTTTTTAAAACAAAAGAATGACCAATAATAAACCACGTTACCAAAATGACAACAAAATTACGTTTATTTGGTCACGAGAAACAGTTTTTATTTTTTATTTTTTCATGTTGAAAAAAGCACACGAGGGAAAAAGTCCGCAAGTTAGTTTTTTTTTTTTTTTTTTTTTTTTTTTTTTTTTTTTTTTTTTACTTAATATACTTTACGTTGGTCGGAGTAAAATCAGAGTAGTCCAATACCAAGTTGTGAGGTATTAGAAAGAAATGAACTTTTTATCTGTATATTTTATTGGAACTATTTATATAAAATACTATTTTATATTTTGTTTATTGTTATTATTGTAATACATTAATGTAAGTTATGTTAAATAGCAATTTTTTTGGTTATTTAATTTTATGTAATATCAATATGATTATTACTTTGATTTCTATTATATCATATGAATTAGATTTTCTAAGATCTGAATAATTAGCCCTTTTCTGGTACAGTAGCAAATTTAATACGCTTTTCTTGTTTCCTGTTCTTTATTAAGCTTTGATACTTATTCTTATACTCTATGCAATATAAAAAAAAAACGCATTGAAATGTAGAAAGAAGTAAATATGTTAAAAGGAATTCTACCTGATTGGTACTCAAACCCAGATCATTGAGATTCCTGACAATGTAATACGGTTAACACAGTGGCCCTGCAAGCCAAATATTAAATTTCGACCCCCCCCCCCCCCCAAAAAAAAAAAAAAGAAGAAAAAAAAAAAAGGAGTAACCACAAAAGCTTACTTTTCAAACCGTCTCATGAAATGTAGGTGCTAAATTACAAAGAAATAAGTATTAGGAAATAATCTGAGTTTCAGTGTCTCCAAATTTTGTTTCTTCCACTATTGCTATCAAATTAAGTATTATTTTTTAAGTAGACTTTCTAATGTTTTTGTTACGCTAGTTAGATAACTATGACACACTGCTTATAGTAGTATAAAATTGATGTACAAAAAGTAGCACACTCACACATACGAAAGTATTATACGAAGTTTCAAGTATTTTATTGCTACACATCGTATCAACTGGAATGTTCGATAATATGTCTCCAGAGTGGTATTAAAAAGTTGTAATTTTAAAATTTATATTATTATTATTACACAAATTTATATCTTTTTTTTTTTATTAAAAATAATTGTTACTTTTATTATACTACAAAATGAAAATGGTGTTTATTTATTGGTTAAATAATTTTATTTTTATGTGGTTTGTTTTTTTAAAAGAATCTTTATTAAAATTTCAGTATAATAAATTTTTTATTACAAAGTGTTGTTATTGCTAAATTTACAGTATTTTAAAGAAAATAATGTTGCTTTTTTATTTACATTAAAATTTGTTGTTATTTTATAAAGTTTTTTTTCTTTCTAGCTATTGTACACAGAAAAAACTACAACTTACTGTGTTATGAATATAAATATTTTAAGATTGCAATAATGAGTAATTTTGTATAGTTATTGTAATACTTTAATGTTACCTAACTTATTGATTAAAACAGTTATTATGTTTCACCTGCATTAGGTAACATTTACTTACCTATTCCGATTACTGTTTCAATATTTACCAATATAGCTCGCCTAAAACTAGAAAAATATGGTTTCATAACTGGATATAACCACTGACTTAATTGCAACTTGTTATTAAGTAATGCAGATTAAAATTTATAAGTATGAACTTCAATATTATTATAACATGGCAAATTTTTATATAATATATTGATTGACTGCTTATGTTTACTCTAAAAACAGAAAAAGGAAGTACCGGAAATGGAAATTAAGTGATAGTAAAAGTGGGAGAAAACTTAGCGTTAGTAATAAGCTATACCTGCCACCTCCCACTTTTAAGATCACATGGTTTCCTTTTCCAACACTTTCTTTTCATGTTTTTAGAGTAAATATAAGCACTCATTCCGTTATTTAGAATTTAAGATAAAAGTCCAGAAGAACCAATAATAACTAATAATGGTTCTTTTTGGGATTTTTTTTAAATCATTCTTATTTTCACAGTAATGTGTCTGCTATGATAGTTTTTTTTCCTACCACCGACTTTCAATTTTCTATTAAACTCAGCTAATGCCCAATCTTTACAATATTTAATGTGTTAGAATCCATAATGATGATAACTCTAGTGATGAGTTCGTTTCCTTGTATGAAAATAAAAACATATTTGTTTAAAAATTAGAAAGTTTTATTTTTGTAATGTTATATGCATTGGTAATATATTATCCAAAGCTTTATTTTGTATATATTTGAAATATGATACTTAGTAAGCATATCATTATAATGATGAGAGAGAAAAGCCTCAATTTACGTCATTATTTCACGTTCTTTTTATCATATTTAACAATGTGGTGACTCGTAATCTCAGATTACGCTAAAAATATATTATATATAGTATAAAATGTCTCGTCGCTATGTTCAATCAGCCCTTGATCTCTGGTAAATGTCAAATGTGATGCTAATATAACTTTACATTGTGATTCATAATATGTTTTAATATATTAACTATTTTGGTTATACTTTACGAATATTTCAATAAATTATAGAAATTTCATAATTTAAATAAGTTTTAAATATAGATGTTTGAAAACTACATTAAAAGGTCATTAATAGTTTTTTATCCTTCAATGCTACAAATTGAATAATCTTTCTACAGCGCTATAATATAATTTTACAGATAATCCAATTCGCCTTATTATAGGTTTTTGGTTTTTGCGTAGTAGGAAAAATATGAACATATAAATTTCAAAGAAAATATATTTAATAAAATTTATTTCAACAAATTTTATGTATTATAACTGTTTTTAGTATGTTATATAAAATAATTATTAGAAAGAAGCTTTTTTATTGACCCGGGTAGTTTACAGTTTATAAAAGTTACAGCATGCGTTGGTCATGTCATATACAATGTTAACAATTTATATACAATAGCTATATAAAATAAAAAATTGTTTTAATTAGTTGGAATAAGTAACCGTAAAATATAATAATAACGAGTAACGCACAGAAGTAGAGGGACTTAAAGTCCTCAGGGAAAGTCCGCAGTTTTAGAAGAAAGCTGGCCCCACTAATCCATGTGGAGGCTGAGACAGCTTTATAATAATAATATGCAGGTTGAGGGGGGTAATAATAGCAAGAAAATAAAATATTAGTTTAAAGAAAAAAAAGTTTTAATTTACGTGTCACTTTCACGGCATTTCCATACATACAGTATAGCAATGGAATAAAGTTTTTAATGATTTATTTTTAATAATTTATTTATATTTATTTTTTAACTTATTTTTGCAAATATTTATATTTGGCCAAAGACATTTCTCTCCTGATTTTAGTTCCTCAGCTATTTTCTCTCAAGGGATTTTTTTTTTCACTGAATAAGGAAGTGCTAAACAGCATGCGTGCAAAAAGACGCTGCTTGAATATCTACGTGGCCTGACTCATCCTTCTTTCTATGTCTTTGAAAATCATTTCAATGTGTGACCAGAGTAGATATGCGATATCGTCATAAAAAAAAAACAAATAAAACCATTAAAAAAAAAAAAAAAAACAAAAAAAAAAAACAAACATACTGCCCTTTTTTATACTACCCTTAAAAAAAGTTATTAACAGAAACTCTAAATTTGTAAGAAAATCTAAATTACATTTAATATCTACGTCAGTTTTAAATTCATAAATTAAGCGCAGTTTTAATTAATTTTCATCATCTGAAGATTACAGGTGAAAAAACGTATTTAGTTCGATATATTTGATGATATTATCCGTTTCTTTAAGTCTTAAAGAAGCTTCAATGTTAGTTTAATCTTTATCCTTTCTATTGTTACTTCTCTTCTTCTGAGAAAAAAATATAATATTATATAATATGAGAAAGATGTCAAGGTTAACTATTGTGTCAAAGAAACGTACGTCGTCGTCGACGTCGGGTGTTATACTTATGAGACTATTATATACATATCATAATAATTACTTTCTGTGTCTTTAATATCATTATATGAGTACAATATACTGTATGTACAGTAATGTATAGTATAGTTATGTAGTGCTGAAATGAGATTTATACTCCATGCATTATAGTGTTTTGTTTTTCATTTTAAAATTTTCATAATTGTCACAAATGAAAAAAAAAAAATTGCTTTCTTATCATATATATTAACAACCTTACATAGTTTTTGTTTATTTATATACGTACAGCTCTGGCCAAAAGTTTGAAAACGATTTGCATAGGCAACCCGCAACCACCCTATGCTATCCTTATGAGAAAACGCAGTGGCCGCCGCTGCCCCGTTCTCTAACGATTTGGCCAGAGCTGTACATTTTTAAACCCATCGTAGTCATTGTTTTTGAATCCTTGACGTAGTTATCGCTAATCATCATAGAGTGGCTAAATATTATATATATATATATATATATATATATATATATATAGCCAACTCCGTCACATAGAATGTCACAAAAGTTATTCTGTAATTGAAAAATCATCAATAGAATGATAATGATCATTATATACATTATAAAAACCATCATATTCTGTTTTGTTCATCGTTCTATCTATATTTTCAAATCCACACGGATAAAAAATAAAGAGTTAATTATATATATGTCATCTATACTACAATACAAAATTAGGTTTCACAATAAAGAAAAGATAGAAGTACTGTATATATAAGATTTCTCTATCTTACACACGATAAATCAGCAGACGTCAAACAATAAATAGTTCACTGCTTGGATATGTTGTGCACTATATTTTGTGAATTTTATTTTTGCCATGCATCGTAAAGAATCTTATTCGTTGCTGATGATCACTATATTGCATTCTTTTTTTATATTCTTTTTACATGTTGAGGTAATCTTTAGGTAACAAATCAATATTTAAGACCTTAATTTAGAAAAAGATTGCTTCACTAATTGGTACAAAGAGAATGACATTTTTATCATCATTAATAAAAATCATCATTAAAAGATATTAACATTTTAAAAATTGTTAATGTTTATACTTATATATTTTGCTTCACGATACTTTATACATTTTGCTGCTTTAAATGTTAAATTTAAGCTATATTTATTTAGGAAGAATAACTACTGCATGTTTGAATAACGTCATGTAAATTTACCTTTAGTGAGAACAGAACCAGAAAAATAATGAAGTCTTCCGAGTATATACAGTATAAGAGAGATACGTTAGTGTGTAGCCTTTATGATTATAAAATAATAAAAAATTTCATTACTTTCAAGAAGTTTTATGTAAGATGTGTACATAATATAGAGCACGATGTACATACATACTTCAGGTTTATATATTTACTTAACAAAAGGTCGTAACGTATATTACAAAAAAAAAAGGGGGGGGGGTTCTAAAAAAACATTTTTTTTATATTTTATGATTTTATTTTACAATATAAGTTATAAACCTGAGTAAAAGAAAAATTTGTTTATTATACAGTATAGCGAATTTTTTTTTTACTAAGAGCTCTATAAAATGTTTTAAGTAGTACAGTATTATTGTAATAAAATAATACATTATTTTTTTGTTAGAAATATTTTATATAATTTTACTGTAATTGAAAATATTGATTCACTCTAAATAATGTTTCTAAAATTTTAAAAAGTTTTTAAATCGACTTGGATGCGCACAAAACGCTTATACTAGTATTTTGCAGGTAAATATATTTTTTCCTGTTGTGGTACACAATTATAATCATTAAAATTGCAAGAGTACGCCTTTTGCGTGTATCCATGTTCAAATATTGTAAATAGTTTATTAAGGTTTTAAAATTTATAGCATTTAAAAACAAAATCACTTATGTATAATATTATATATATATATATATATATATATATATATATATATATATATATATATATATATATATATATATATATATATATATATATATATATATATATATATATATATATTAAAGATGATACATAATTTTAACTAGAATTTAAAGTTCTACATTTATAAAAAATATATACGTAATAATTATGCTGGTTCATTTTCAGCATAATTTATTCAATACAGCATAATCTATGTTATATTGCATAATAAATATGTTGTGATATAAGATATAATAAATAATAATATATTGTACAACATAATTGTTTATTTTGATATAAATACAGCAGCTTATGTAGCTTATGTCTAAAAGTCATATCATGAATAATTCTTATATAGTCAGTGTAAAAAAAAAAAAAAAATCAATCAATAAATACAAATTTGAATTTCCGTTAAATTCTCAAAATATATTTCAGTATTATCTTGTTGCATTATTATTATTAATTATTATTAATTATGAATTATGTAATATTATCACCAAATATTATCTTGATGCATAGCATTAATTTACAGGAAAAAATTGTACTAGAAAACTAGACTACTTCATTGAACACAGTATTTTACGTCGTCTATTAGAACCTTTCTTCGCTTAGATTTTTTTTTTATTTGATAAGAAACTGAACTGTGCGATAAAGGCTAGAGAGACAGAGAGAGAGAGAGAGTATTGGAAAACAAATCACTTTACCACTGTCTTTATATTTGATCTTTTCTTCACAAGAATCCTTTTCTCATCTCAAGCACTTGACCTTTATTTACTTGTTCAATATTTATCCAAACGAAAACTCAAGTTTTTTTTTTATTTTTTATTTTTTACATTTTTTTCTTTCAAAAGATTGAGATTTTTATTAAAAAAATATCCATTATATCATATAATAGAACAAAAGATTCATTGATGTGTGTGAAAAAGAAGTGATAAAATGAAATCTTGATATCTAAAAACTGTATAAACTTTTGATAAAAAGCCAAGAAAGTAGATATTAATAAAAGTTTATTATAAAACCAAAAATTTTATTATTCATGTTGTTTCATATTTAGAAATACGTATGAAAAGATTGAAACTTATAAAATGAAAGAAAACTCATAGTACAAAGAAAAGTGTATAGGATAAGAGTTGCGAAGCCCTAATTCTGCCTTATTAATGTTATTATTGTTGTTATAATTACCAATTAAATAATTTTCTTAATGATAAAGGGTCACGTTACAGTATTAAATAATTAGTTTTTATTTATTTATTTATTATTCCTCTCACAAATTTAGTGATCAAATTTAAAGATTATTCTAATTGTTATTTTTGTAAAAGAAAGCGAGAGAGAGAGACAGAGAGACAGAGAGAGAGAGAGAGACACACACACACACACACACACACACACACACACACACACGTAACTTCTAATTTAGAGAAATGCCTATTTCACCAAAAGTATCACTAAATTACTTTTAATTTTTATCCCTAAACGTAAAGCAAAGTAAAGCAAAATGCAAAGCAAAGTATACAAAAATATGGTTACTTTAATTATCATTAAAACACAATAAAATAAAGTCACTATAAAACATATGATAATTTTTCATGTAGAATTTTTTTGTATTTGCAAAAAAAAAAAAAAAAAAAAAAAAAAAAAAATCTTTAAACATGGGATTAAGTAAATTACATAATTAATACTGCAGTAAACATATACAGCATAGTAATAAAATACTTAATGTTTAAATGTTTGAATAAAGTATATAATTACAGTAAACACATTTTTTTATACTTTACATTATAATTATTACAATATTGTATAAATTACGATGTTTCACATGATCGGGATGGAAAATTTATTACGTGTTTTTATTTTCTGTGCAAAAAATAATAATAATAAAAAAAATAAATGAATAAAAAAGAATGTATAAAAAGTTCATTGTAAGAGACTTCATTATATTGAAACTTTATTTTCATTTTTTATTCCTCAATAACAATTGGATTTACTGCAGCATTAAATTCTCATAAAAAAAATATTAGGTCAGATCAATATTGTTGTTGCAATATTTTTATTTTATATATCATGTAAGAAACTTTAATGCAAATATAGTTATATAGATATTATTACTTCAAATAACTTTGATATTACTTCATTTACTAGAGCAAGGCCATGATGGAAAATATATGTATTAAAAGTGAAATTGAATTTTTCTATCAAGGTTAAATTGTAATATTATACAATTTTTCAAGCAATTGCATTCATCAAAGAAAAATACAACATTCTATGTAATGTGTCAGGCATTTGAAAACATTTCATGGAAAGTTTACATACTCATTAAAATAAAAAATTTAATTTAAACCCCCGCAAAAAAAAAAAAAAAAAGATAATAATAATAATAATATATGCAATAATAACATAATAATATGCAAAAATAATGCAATAATATGCAATAATATTATATTATTATTATTATTATATTAGAAATATGCAGTTTCTGACATAATTGGTACTGAATTATTCTCACCTTCATCTTGAATCAAGTAGGATTCCGGTGTTCGTGTTACAGAAGAAGAAAGAGAAGAACTCATAATAATAATAAATAAATAAAAAAAAAATGCATTATTTTTCCGGGCAAGTATTATTACTGTGCAAAAAAAAAAAAAAAAAAAAAAAAAATCAGGTCCAACTGAAGATGACTTTTTACATAAAATAATCACTATTACTAACCCATTACATAATTTAATTAAATAGATAATGTTCTAATTATATTATACACATTAAAAATCTCATAAAAACTTATCTCTACGCTTTTAATTTGGATTCACATTATTATTTTAAATTTGCCACACACAGATACAATTTCCATGCTACTTTTATTACGCTACCATTTCCCACACGGTTAATACAAGTAACGTGACTTTATATAACATGGAGTTTAATTTGCAGTGATAAAAAAATGTTTTGATGATAATCTTTTATAATTTATTTATTATCTATTCCAAAGGTAATCTGATAAATCCTTTATTCCAATCATCAGTGTGGGTTAATCTATAATGACTACCCATATGCGTCATGATAATATGATAGCTTATTTGTGTTTACAGAGTATTGGTTTTTATTTAAATATCGATCAAATGAATTAATTCACTGCATTACTGCATTAATATAATATTTTATTATTGAGCATCATTATTGTATAATAGTGGATTATTATAATTTTAATCAGGTTATAACAGCAACAAACTCAAATCACATTTGATAGTAAAATATAATAAATCTATTTTTGCATAATTGATGTATTTTGTAAAATTGAGTGAATGATTCGCATTTTTAACGTACTGTACCAACAAATTATTATAACAAAGTTATTAGTTTTTCAAATAGCGCTAGAGAGAGAGAGAGAGAGAGAGAGAGAGAGAGAGAGAGAGAGAGAGAGAGAGAGAGAGAGAGAGAGAGAGATTTTGAACACTAGAACACTGTGATTGAAAATTGTATGCAATATCTCTTGATAGCTGCTCAAATATAGGAAAAAATCATTGATAAAAAAATATATCTCAATAATATCTGTCTATTTTTCCTTTTTGCTTCAGCAAAAAAAAAAGCAATACAAGAAAACTAGGGATTTGTATAAAAAAAAATGTAAAATCAGCATTTTTTTTTTTTTTTTTTTTTTGTGAAAACGTGCTTGGATTTTTATACTGAACATTATATTTTTCAATATGGATGAGCCGAGAATCATTCAAAGAAACTGTCATTTTTTTGAATACACTTGACAGGTTTATCAGAGAGGGGAAAAACAACATAGCCAATTCTATTCTTTGATTTATTTCAATTTGTCAACTTATGTGTTACAATTTTCATAGTATTCAAAATAATTTATCATGATATCAGACATTTTGACAGTTCTCAACAACATTTTTATTTATTTACATGAAATTTGTCATGGAATAAAGTAATTAATGTGTGCAATTTTTTTTCCTTTATTATGGAAGATTTAAAAAAATATATATATATTTTTATTGCAGTTTAAAATGAAGTTATGTGATTATTTGATTTAAAGTAGATATAAGATAGAAAAATCTGAAGTTTTTTTTTTACATATGAATAATAATTATAATAAAAGAAATATTGTATGTGAAAATTTAAAGAAACATCCTTCAAAATTTCGTATGATTTTTTTTGTTTTGTTTTGTTATTTCACAAAGTCTAATTTTGATTTAAACGAAATTTTATATCTCCATTATCTGATGATCACGGTCCATGAATTTGTTTCATTACATAGCAAAATGCACAGAATGAATGAATTACGTAATTTACGCTGCATTTGTGTCAATATAGTATAAATGATAACTAAATTAGAATAACACAAGTAATTATGCTGTAAAACATAATATTTATGCTATGTAATATAGTGATTATGTAGTGTTGCATAGATTATGCTGTATTGTACAAATGCTGGAAATAGGCTAGCATAAATATTATAAGTATTTAAAAGAATAGACCGGAGAAAAACATGAGCATTTATATCACAAAACACTTGATGGGATTTACATAAATAACATTAGTTTGTCTCAAAACCCAACAATAGCCCCGTAGCAGTGATCAGAAAATTCAATTTATGCAACCCGCACAACATTTTCATACTAATTTTCGCATGTTTCTGACGTCATAAACATGAAATTTCACGCAAATTGCATACTTTACAGTATTTTCGCGCTCTCTGGTAGGGCTACATTTACATTCTGGTAAAAATTGTCATCAGTTTTGAAGATCCCATTGCGTGTTTATTCATTAAAAAGCACATGCTGTTTTATGTGGTCTATGGCTTTAAATTTGTTCATGTAGTGGCTTATGTTTGAATTTAAAAGATAATAATAATAGAAATATGATTTTATTTAGTGTTATAAAATAGCTAAAAAGAAATATTATATATATATATATATATATATATATATATATATATATATATATATATATATATATATATATATATATATATATATATATATATATATATATATATATATATATATATATTATATATATATATATATATTTTATATATATAGTTTAATTTAATAGGGTGTGTGCACATGACGTCATTCTGAGTGCTTTTCGATGCTCAACTTGAGCAATGATTAATATTGCTCCGTATATAGGACAAAGGTAGTTTTTGGCTATTTTCTTTGGAAATTAGCTGTTTTTTTGGTTTTTATTATTTTTCTTGCATTCTTGAGGTACTAATTCAACCTGTTAACAGCATCAATGCTCTCAAAAAAATCGCGAAGTATTTTTAAACTGGCAAAATGTGCCATTTTCCTATACCGGCCACTCATGACTGACGTCGACTTTAACATGAATGAAACCACCCTATATATAAGTACCCTGTTTATTATTTTTTTTTCTGCATTTAAAATTTAAACATTTATACTGCATAAATCAAAATAGAGATGACACTAAAAGCTTCTTTTTTTTTTTCCTGGAAATACTCTACAAAATTAATGTACATTAACTTCTTTTCTTTTTTTTTTTTATGTTTTTAACTTTTTAGGTAAAAAAAAAGAAAAAAAAGTGCAATGATGGGGGAAAAAAAATAAGAGCTTTTTTAAATAATAAATTAAGGAAGCAGGTATACCAACATACAACTTTTTTAACTCAACTAAATAAAAATATATAATATTAAATTCACTTTAAATAAATGATTAAATTATAAGTATTAATATAGCTTTAGATATAGTTAGCAAATAAGTTGACAATTCCATGTTAACAGATGTAATTTTGTATTGCAATTGATTATAAGGAGATTGGAAATAATGAAAATTTAATTTTGAAAACAACTTGTTAATAATATATATGGTCAGTTACAATATTCAACAATACCTTCCTTTTTTCCCCTGCATATTTCATATCTGAGAAACACAAACAACAAACAAGCAAACAAAGAATTTAAATTCAAATTAGTTCTTTATTCAGTAACAGAGCATGTCCACATACACTAAATAATGCTGTTCGTAAACCCTGTTTTCTTGCACCAAAAAATGCGCATTCCATTTGAATAACCAAAGGTGATCGTCATTTTAGGAGCAAAGAACAGGGTTTCAAAATTCAAAATTTCTTTATTTCTCTCTTTCCTTCAATCGTATACAACATACATCGTATTCGTCAAGGTTAATTAACAGACAGAAAAAGTCAAAACACTTACATACTATATGCACAATTGGTGCTACTTTTACACATTCATATTTATATTAAATCAATAAAAACATAAAAACAATAAAAACATAGCTGTGGGCTCACTCTAGGGCCCTGACTTTGTCAACCCTTTATTATTATTATTATTATTATTATACATTATCATTTAAAAATCGTAAAATTCTTGTAAGTTGTAAAATGAATTATTTAATAAAAACTATTTCAATTTCTTTTTAAAAACATTGAAATCACTAATAAGTCTTCATCTCTAATGGTAATTTATTATATATATTTAAACAAATACAAAACGGACCGTTTTTATACATTTCAGTTGTACAATATACTGATGGTAATTTACTATTTAAATTTCTAGTTTCATAATTATGCATTTAGGAACAGCATTATTGCAATAAAGTAAAAAACAAAAAAAATGTCAAGTAATATTTCGATATTTAATTACAAGTACTTTTTGTATTGAATAAAATTATTTTTCAATTTTTATTATGTTGATTTTAAATTTAAAAAATATATTTCTGATATACAGAATATTATATATATTTTTTATCATGTTTCAATGGCATTATAAATTTTCATATAACATTAAAAATGAGGTTGTAAACTTTTAAAAATTTGAACGTCAAACTTTAGAAAATACAACCCTTTAGTTAGCGATGTTAAAATTTAATTTTGCACTTGATGTTTAAACTGAAATAAAAAAAGAAAAAAAATTAAATCAATATTTAAATAATTTTTAATTTTTTATATTTTTTCACTTGTCTTATATTGCATCTTAAATTTAAACTTTGTAAAAACTTTGCTATGGAAACTTTAATGTTATCGAAAAAATTTTATCGCGTAACTTTATTTACTTTGAAAATTTTAGTGTTATATAGTCCATTGAAATGTTTTTCATTGGTCCGAATATATATATTTTTTCTTTGCTAGTGGAAGGTTGTGTGTACGGTACAATGAAAAAAAAAACTTTATGGTGTATCCTCTCATTTATTGTGTCATATTTTGTAAGCTTATAGTAATACTTTGATATAAAATTTTATTCCAAATAGAAGACTTGCAAAAGTGGGGTTAGTGAGAAAATAAAAAAAATCACAGCTCAACAATACTAACCAAGTGCTAGTAGACAACTTTGTGTTCCTGTCAACATTTAACATGCTTTCTTATGGGACAATGAAGCAGCTATATTTTAGTCAGAATTATTTCTCGGAGCTGAAAATTTTACTGTAGCTTGCTGAGCCTCAAAGCTTTTGTTTTCCTAGATTTCAATCAATTTGGTTACAAATTTTATCAATTTCACCCAACTGACTTCAAATCTAGGAAAACAAAAGCTTTGAGACTTAGTAAGCAACGGTAAAAATTTCAGCTCCGAGAAATAATTCTAACTCAAGTTATAGCTGCTTTATTGCCTCATAAGAAAGCATGCTAAATGTAGACAGGAACACGAAGTCGTCTGCTAGCACTTTGTTAGTATTGTTGGTCTGTGATTTTGTTTATTTTTTCACTAAACCTACTTTTGTAAGTCTTCTATTGGCTTATGGAAACTACATTAAGTTTATAGTATAGGGTGGTTTCATTCATGTTAAAGTTGACGTCATAAGTGAGTACTAAATAACATTGGCCGGTATAATGATACCGGTATTATGATAGTAATTTCATTTTTTTTTCGGGAAGGTTAAATATCATGAAATTTTTATCAAGGCTAGGTGTAACCCTTAGCTACATAATGACATTAATTTTAGACCCAAAACACTTTCTAGTTTTTGAGATATAAGGTCGGTACCCTACTCCCTTAATACTTCAATCTTGTTTGTGTTTTTTCCCCTATATGCAGGTATTACAAATTTTAATTAAAAATTTGCGTTATACGACCTCACAAAAATTTACATACGTCTAATCTTCAAATAATCCTCTAAAAAATAACAATAAAAAAGGCCTTTCAGTTTTTTGATTAACTTGTAGCCAAGGTTATGTTAAAAGGGTTAACATCCCCTAGTAGTATCACCTTCATAAAAATTAATTATTGCAATTATTATTTACTACATTTGCTCAGCTGCTCGTAGTAATTGAAGCGTACTTTTACGATGAATGCAATATCAATAAAATGTTATCCTTATACTTTACATCATGGTATATTATCTATATTATTATGGTTGAATTACCTTAATTTTTTTACAATTATTGTTAGAGAAATTTTATTTATTTAAACTGCTTAAAACTTACAAGCTTTTGTTGTTGTTTTTTTAGACCAGAAGAAAACATAAGCATTTATATCACAAAACACATGATGGGACTTACATAAATAACTTAAGTTTGTCTCAAAACCCTACTGTAGCTCCATAGAAGTTATCACAAAATTTCGATTTATGCAACCCGCACAATTTTTTTTGCTAATTTTTGCATATTTCTGACGTCAGAAACATGAATAGTCACGCAAATTGCATACTTTACAGTATTTTTACGCTCTCTCGTGGGCCATCAGTTTTGAAGATCACATTTCGTGTTTATTTATTAAAAAGCACATGCTGTTTTATGTGGTCTATGGCTTTAAGGAATTATGAACCCTAACTCTATTCTATAACAAACGTGACAGCATGTACGAAATAGTAGTAGTTGTAAAAGGAAATGTATGAAGCGAATTATGTGTCTAGGTGACGTAAGGGTTGTATGTCAGAATAGAAAGCTGTTAAGATCAATCACTAGTTCAAAGGGAAGTGTTGTTAGCTTTTACACTGAAAAGGGAAGTACAGTACAGTACACACAATATAGCGTCATGATATGTGTGTATGATAACAATATAATATATTATATATATATAGTAGGATTAGTAGGAGATGTAATATATAATATTTGCAAATATATTTAGGTTTTACATAAAATGTGTATAGGGTGTATCCTCATGATGTCATATTTAATGCGCTTGGAGGCCATACTGGAGTAATGATAACATTGCTCAGCATAAGACAAACTTCGTTTTTTTTTTTTTTTTTTTTTTTTTTTTTTTTTGCTTTTTTCTTTGCGTTTTTTTTTAAAATTATTTTTCTGACATACATGAGATACATGAGAATGCTCTCAAAAAATATTGTTTGGTATTTTAAAACTGGCAAAATGATTCACTTTACTGTGCAGTCTATGTTATTGAGTGATCCATCATGGCGTCGACTTTAACATGAATGCATACACTCAATATAGCAGAATATACTAACGTATACGTATACGTACACCAGGCTCCTGAGTTTTTATTGTCCTATCATAAAAGTGATCCCTTATTGTTTATAGATCAAATTTCCGCCATAACAATCGTAATCAAACAAATGTTACATGTGATATGTGACCAAATTAAATGTTGCTACTAGTGGCGCCATCGTTACATTTACTGCATTGTTGTGATTAAAATTAGAACTAAAAACATTAAGGGATCATTTTTTTCAACAAGAGCTTTGTATCTTGTACTTTTATCCGTGACGTCACACATATGAGCATTCATTAATTTTTTGGCAATTTTTATAGTCAGCATGTTAGCGATCATAAACAAACCTCAACTATATAAAATATTATATATTATGAAGTATTTTTTTAACCTCATATGATTTTTTTTTTAATTATATTATAATAGTTTGATATGATATATTACTTTACTTTATATATGAACTATAGTGACAAGGGGGATGAAATCTTGACTGGCTTGAATATGAAAGAGAGAGAGAGAGAGAGAGAGAGAGAGAGAGGTAGTTGTCGTGTCAGAGTGTTTTGGGTCGATGCGAGCCATATTCTCTCTTTCTCTCCCTACAAATCATATTAAAGGAGAACTTCCTTAAGATTTTCATCATTTATATTTTTTTTCGTAGTCTCTCTCTCTCTTTCTCCTTTTTCTTCTTCAGATTACTGTGGATTTATTTTGATAATAATTTTTTGAAAGAAGAGAATAAAGTACTATATCTCGATTATAAATACTTTTTTTTTTGTCGTATTGAGGTAGAAATGATGATAGAAATAGAAAAAAAAGATGATGATAATTTTTGAAGTTGAAAAAAGAGAGGTAAATAATAGATTAAGATGATATATAGAAGTAATTTGAGAACAAATTTAAGGATCAAATTTTAGAGTTAATATAATAGCCTTATATATATATATATATATATATATATATATATATATATATATATATATATATATATATATATATATATATAAATACAAAAATTGGGGGGGGGGGGGGGTTGTTGAATCTTGAACTATTGTTAAATGATAAATTCGTAAAATGTCAAAAAATATATTTAGCATCTATTGCTATGTATCAACTTAATTTTTTTTTAATTTGTTACAAAATAACTAAAGATGCTTATGCTCCCTAAAATGCGTAATTTCATACTAGTGTTTAGCTGCAATGATAAAAAAAAATTGAACATGATCTACGAATGTTATTATAATTATCTAAATAATTATTATACCAAGTATACTTATAAAAATAATAATAAAAAAATGATGAAAATCTTCAATCGTATAATGAAAGTAAGACAAAAAAGAGAAGTAACTTTTGAGAGCTCAAAATTGAAATCATAACAATAGAAAAAACATGGAACTGGATAAGGAAAAAACTACATAAAAATAGAGATCAAAAAAGAATATAAAATATTATATTTTGAGATAGAAGAATAATATAAAAGACACGGAACGAATTTTCAAATTGAAAACTGATGGAGAGAAAGCAGTCACTTACTAAAATTGTGTATCCCTTCTTCTCGCTTCGTCAATTTCAAATACTAAAATGTCTTGCTATAGCTTCTTACGCTTGTTGCTTCAGTATCAAGTTCAATGGACTGGAATGAAATTTACCAATTAACAACACTTTTTGAATTCAAAAGATATTGACCAGTTTTTCTTTACAATTGAAATATAATATTTTATAAATAATTTTACTTTTTTTTTTCAATGGAATGGGTGGCAGCCAATCAAAAGCAATGAGGAAATATTGACTTTTAATTTCCTATCATGCATAATATAATATTTATTATTATTAATTTTTTATATAAAAGTAACATTAAATTAGTGTTATACTAAATACAATTTTACAAAAATCAAAAACATATTTAATGAAAATGTGGATTTTAAAAGTTGATAGTAAAAGAGTATTGTTTTTGTTAAGGGAGAGAAGCTAAAATATTAAATAAATTTATATGTCGTATACTATAGTTTATAAAATAACATAATAGAACTAACAATATCCTTTATTTGCATTTTGTTTTTATTTAAAACAAAGACTGTAAACTTGCCCTTTTCTCTCTTTCTTCTATATGTTTATGTATTATAATTCTTTACGAGTCTTTCAGGCGGCTAACAATTATTTCTATAGTGAGTTACTCGCACGGAAGATTGTATTCAACGCGCAAGCTAACAAGCTTGTTTTCTGTTATAATGCTTTGCAATATGATTATCAAACTTTTTAGATGTTTTTAACTTAGATATATACAATATAATACGCACATCAGTTAAGAGGGGGAAAAAAAGACAAAAAGATTTGTTTAAATATTGTAAAATTTTAAAGTTAATTCTTGATATAATATAAACTTTTTTTTTTTTAATTAATTTAAACTGTTTACAATTTTGATCATTTAATATTTTTGAATATAGCTTAAAATTTTAATCATTTCATGTGATTTATTTATAATAAATTGTTTTTATTTAAAGGTTCATTTTCATAGTACTATATGCTAATAAACTTTTTTGTCAGAGTTTTTGTTTCAATAGCTTTTTAAATAACTCAATAAAAGAACGTAAAACACACAATCATCATAATAATATAAAAATATTATATTATTTACAAAGCACGGCATTTTATGTGCCTCACTTTCTATTACCACTCATCATAGCATATTTAATCACTGTATTAGAACAAAAAAAAAGGGGTACCTAAATTCATTGGTGAATCAATAAATGAATAAATTAAAATATAAATTTACAAATAGGTAACCAGGATAGTAAGAAGAACAGCTCTAAAAGTTGCGCTATTAGTGAGGGAAGCGCTAAAATCTCAAGATTTGTCAAGGATACTTGGCTTAAAATAAAATAAACTGTATCTAAAATGCCATCCCATAGGAAAACAGGACCAAAAACCAATTCCCACCAATCGTTGGATACCGATAAATTAAAACAAAAATGAAGTCCCTTGATATCACACTACCCGCACAACAGAAGTAACCAACTGGTTGCATAATCTGCAGGATACAAAATAATAATGAATCTGCGTTTAGCCGTTTACTTTGTTCCTGGTTTCTTTCTTTTTTTTCTTTTTTTTTTATGGTTATTTGTTTGAAGAAAGCACTTTTAATGACAAAATGTCTCATTTGTAAAGTTTTTTTTATTTATTATTATTTTTTAGTTATTGAATGGGCACATAAAATTGTTTTAAATTTCATTGAAACATAAAAATAATATTTTATATTGTATAATTTCATTTCATTGATTTTCTATTAAATTTCTCAAAGTTATTAAAGTAGTGGTTATAAGACGTGATCATAAAAATTAATCAATCATCTCTAATCCCAAGATGAAAGCTTCAATATTGTTAATTGACCACGAATGATTTATGACGTGAACGTTTCATGATATCTGATAACACTTTAAACATTAATAAGCTTAATTAATTTATTATTATTACACATAATCAATTATGTAAATTAAATATTATAGTTTTTTTTTAATATTAATGAAGTATTGTCATATTAAAAATAATAATCTTATAATTATTATTATTTATTTTTTGTCACTATACACAAGAAAATAAAAGAATGAATGAAAGGAAATTATAAAAATTACATTTTTGGAGTTACCATATAAAATTTGAAGTTACAAAATTGTGGAAATTTGGTCCCACCATTGTCATTTTTTTTTCTTTTTTATAATAGGTATAGCTGTTACCATTGATTTTCAAATGACATAAAAAAGTAGAGGGTTCAACTTCATTTAAATTATAAAGTTACAATCCTTCTTATTTTTAATTATAAATATTATTTATAAGTGCACAAAACAAATAGATATCACAATATATTCAACTTATAAAATAATTTAGCCTTCCCCCCCCCCTCCCCCCCAAAAAAAAGCTCTTGTGTTTGATAAACGTGTACTGTATAGACGGTCTTAAGTTATCGAGCTAATGCCAATATTTTTAATTTTATCAGCGTAGTTCTAAGTCAATTTAGAAACATTTAATAAACAAACATATAAAAATGAACTTAAATTTTAACGCAATGTCCCTTACATGTCTTCCAACTCTCTGTATGATATAAATTTGTAGACAAGCATGATTCAAGCTTTTAAACTCTAGCGACGCGATTGGCAGCCAAAACTACTATTACTACTGTAATACTGCTTAACAAAGGTTTGAGGTCTTGTTGTTACCTGAGCGCAAGAATTCCGAGTAGTTATTTCTGTTTACGTCATACGTTATATTGTTTCTGACCTTTAGTCAGCCTTATCAATCCTTATATCATACTAGTTCAAATAGCCCCCAAACGTATCGCAATGTTCCCTAGAGAGGGAGATTTAAAACAGTAATGCTGTTCGTAAACCCTGTTCTCTGCTCCTAAAATGACGATCAACATTGGTTATTCAAATGGAATGCGCATTTTTTGGTACAATAAAACAGGGTTTACGATCAACACTAGTGTGTCTAAAAAATCAGTTAAGAGTCGGAAGACATGTAAGGGACATTGTTTTTAACACAACGTCTATTTTTAAATTTAATGCACAACGCGCATTAGTTTTTTTTTTTTTTTTTTTTTTTAATCATTTGCTAAGTGTTTTTCTAATGGATAAACGAATTTAAACATCATTTTTTGCAACAATAAAACCAATAAAAAATTTCTTTTGTACGTTGTTTAAATTATGAAAATTTATTGTGTGCTTCATTTAAAAAAAAAGTTTTGTTAATAATTTAAATACCTTTAAAATATATAATATTTCCTAATACACTTAATCATTTTTTTTTTTACCACATATAAAACTTTTGTTTTAAAGAACAACTTAAAGACTTGTTGTATTGTTTTATATTTCAAGAAGTACACTTTATATTGATTTCTACTTTTCTAAATTCAACAAGTGTCAACACGAAAAAAAAAAGCCCTTTTTTACTTTTTTTTTTTTTTTTTTTTTTTTTTTTTTTTTTTAAAGAAGTATTGCTGCGAGGTAGCAAACTTTAAAAATGAAAATTTACTTCTACGTACTATAAAACTTATAGTCATATTTTTCTGTAGAACGTTAAAGTTTTTTAATTTAATTTAGCTTTAAGACTTTTTAAAAACTTTTTTATACTGTATGTATATATTTTGTGTATACTGTATGTGTATTGTGTATATATATATATATATATATATATATATATATATATATATATATATATATATATATATATAATATAGAAACACACACACACACACACACACATTTTATATATCCCTTGGAGTAGTTTAGAAAGTTTTTTCTTTCTTTTTAAACTTATACATTTTTCACAAATATATGATGGGAAATTTTTGGAAATATGTAAAAGTTATGTTATTTTAGAAAATGTCAGAATCATTTAAATAGATAAAAACGTTTTTTTTTTTAATGCAATTTCCCTGTAGGATGTCGTGATGTAAATGTACTACTTTTTCTTTCTTTTATTTGGACATAGTTTAAATTATGAAGTTGATATAACTAGTAACTTCATGTGGATGAAGGTTAATAATACGTTTAGAGTTCTCAGAGAAAATTACTGTGTAAAGAAAATATTGCATGCTTGACTTTTTATTTGTTTATTTTTTATACCAGAAGGAACTCTCTCAGTTCAGTACTTACTGTGCTACGTGTTTCGCAATATATATATATATATATATATATATATATATATATATATATATATATGGCTGATAAGTGCATTTCTGTACGTGCATTCTTTTTACATTTGTAAAAAATGTCCTTTACATTTACATGTTTCATTTATCAACAAAAAATATAAGTACATATCTTGTATTTAACCTACTAACACGACGTATAAACTGGATTTGAAGTCTTGTCTTTTGTGCCCATTTATTTCAATTAAGAAAAAAAAAATCCAACAATTGCAATAGAAATCGTGTTTTTTTTTAATGTGTGATTAAATGACGACAAGAAAAAAAAAAACTATTCACATTTTATTATATTAAAAAATATTACCAGGTAGCACTTTTATGATTTATATATATATATATATATATATATATATATTATTATTATTATTAGAAATGATGACTTATGCTTGTTACATAAAAAAGTAGTTATAAAAGGAGTGCATTGACTCTCAATCAGAAATGAAACTTTTCTAAATATATTTTTTTAATATGTATGTTATCAAAATTAACCTCAAAACTATTTCTCATTTGAACACAATCAAGCTTATCACTATATAAAGAAAACAAAATCTTGATAAGATATAAGATTGTATTACGTTCCATGTCTTTACAGCGTTGAACAAGTCATGTCAAAACATATCATACATACAACAAAATATAATTAAATTTATTGCATATTATGTCCTATTTAAGATCAATTATATTTGACATTATTAACTGCTGAATAATCAGATACACTGTAAAACATAATTTCAAGCAGGTATTTCTGTACTGATTTGTTAAATAATAAATATATGATTCACATTGTTTAATACTAGGGGGTAGCGCATTATATATTTGAGGAATACAATATTCTGGACCTTTTTACTAATTGATAAATGTTGATTTTCAATGTAATAATTGTCACCCCAATTACGAGTTTCATATGAGTGGACACTGCGGACTGTTTTAAGCCAAGAAGGATATCTTCGTAAAAATTTAACACATTCATAGATATATATGGTAAAGTTACTAGTTATCGGCAGGCCGCAGTTATCGGCAGGCTCTTTTTACGGCGAAAGTAATAAGTTTACGAGATTCTAACTAGAACCAACCATCTTAGAATTTCGTCTACTTGCCATACCACTACTTACAAACTCTTTTAACACTAAAGGGGGCCAAGATAAACTGCCGAAAATAGGGGATGCCGATAACTGTGGCAGTGTCGGTTTGGCGGCTTTTCTCAACAATACTATAGGAATTTCAACCTTAAGACCCTTAAGTTGCCAATAACTAGTCCTATTACCATATACATGGCAATGGTAAAATGTTTAATTCTAAAATATGAGGCTGACATAGGGGGGTAAGTACCAAAAATGGTTCTAATCGCAAGCTTTTGCATAAAACAAGTTACCGCACTGTAATTCTATATTTTAAATTCTAAGCTAGAGATTCTAAAGAAAGATACTTTTGTCATGAAATAACTTTACTTGACTTAAAAATTTAATACATAAAAAAAAAAAAAATAATAACAAAAAACTCTTCACTATAGAAAAGTAGTTTGAATAAAATTGAATTAAATTGCTTTTAAGTTCTAAAAGCATTTATGTACTGAGAAAACGTAACATTTTCCATGTATATAATCTGTATATAATTGAATTATTGTATAGAGTAAGTCTTTCAAGGCATATTATAAAGGGAGTTATTGAGGTGACAGGATTAAAACCGTTTGTTTGAAGCTCATTTTGTATAGGAGCGTATCATCAACTAATTGTATTTTAAATTTTCAAAGCCTTTTATTATTGTAACTCGTTTAATATAAATAGAAGTACTTTGGATTTTATATATCAAGAAACTTTTGTAACAAAATAATTAAATAATTTTTGAACTAACATTGTCATACATTGAAATTATATATATATATATATATATATATATATATATATATATATATATATATATATATATATATATATATATATATATATATATATATATATATATATATATATATATATATATATATATATATATATATAATTATATATAAATATATAATATTATTTTATTGCTTTAAATTTGTAATTTTTTAAAAGTAACACTCAATTTAGTATTATTTTTATTGAATTTAGCAGACAAAATATTATTTCATTTACAAAAGCATATAATTAATTTGTTATACGAGTACCATAATTTGTGATTTATTTTTTCATTGTGTAAGTTATACATTATAAAAACTTAATATTGAATTTTAGGAATTATTGAATGATACCTTAAAATATTGCTTTTTTTTTTAAAAAATATTGCTTCTTTTCACTATAGTTTTCGTTTCCAAAACTCAAAATATTGTACTTTTTTACCCCCCCCCCCATTTTAATTTTGTTATAATACTCTTTCTTATTGTATATAATTTAATTTTTCCCCTTGAATATTAAATTAATTCTCATTAAAATTTATAAGTTATATTGAAATTTTCAAAAGTTGTGTAATCAAAACCAATAAAAAAACCCATGGGATTTATATCAATACATAGAGAGAACAATATTCAATACTGATATATGCAAATTTTAAAATGAAACACTCAAAAATTAAAAAATCCACATACACACATATAAGTCTAATTAACTTTCTGTTCCAACGTCAATCTCATGGGGAGAAAAAAAGAAATTTATATTTTTTTATATGTATAAGTATGTATGTACATGTATATATATATATATATATATATGACATCAAAAAACTCTATCGGGGGCAAAAAAAGTAACAGATATAGTGTCACTTTAGAATTCTCTTTGGCTTCTCTCTTTCTCTCCCTCTATCACACTTACTCTATTTTCAGCACTTTCATATATAAAAAATTTAATAAAAACGAAATTTCACATTATTGACTTTTCAATTTTTTTTTATATTTTGTCGTTTTTCGACACGCAATACTCGTGTTACCTCTAAAACATCACAGAGACAAAATTGTATCGAACTACAAAAAGAATTCAAGATCCACTATATCGTCATTTTATGTTAGATATCTTTAAATTACAAGTATAAGTTCAATATTCAATACATACCCTAAAAGCATTTTTAGTATACTGTATATTGCTTTACAGTTTACACCTAAAAAAAAAAAAAAAAAAAAAAAAGTATTGGAATTGAAAAGTTCAAATTTGAATTATTTTAAGATGAATTACAGTTATTATTATTATTTTCTATGTAGAAAGAAAAAATATCGTAATTTGAGCTACATTTATATTATTAGTTTGGTCAATTATTTAATAATAATAATAATAATAATAGATCTTTATTTAAGGCGCATAATGGGTTTTTTCAACCCTATTACATGAACCTTGGCTAAAACATATGCCAATATAATTATACATAAAAAACATAATTTATTATACAACAATCAAACAATTTTCAACTATTAGGTGGACGCATACACATCTTAATGACTTATGTGCTAGCTCAATCACAATTTTATTTAAACAAATTTAACACAATGTAAATATAACGAAACTTTATTTCAACATACCATTATTTTAATATCATTTCAATACGATTCAGACACATTAAAACCTAGGCGTTAAATATCGAGCTTGCAATTTTTTCTTAACATTGTTTTTAAATATATTTTTAGACTGATTACAACACAAATCAGAGCGAAGCTCATTCCAAAGTTTATAACAGATAACTCCTAATGAATTAGTCATCAAAATCATATAAATGTTGGTAAATTAAAACAACATAAATAATTATGCTGTACAATATAATATTTATAGTATTGCAAAAGAGTAATTATGAAGTATAACATAGATTATATTGCATTGAACAAATTATGCTGAATTACTACCAGCATAATTATGACAAATTTATTTTTGTATGTAAATACCTCCATTATTTTAGTTCTTTTTTTTATTATATTATATAAAAACTACAATTAACCCAATACTTAAATAATACGTTGTCCTGGAATAACAATAAAAATAATTGAAGTCGCAGTTGAATTTTTACTGTAACATTTCATTTTTTTTTCAGTGTACCTATCTATCAGATTTGTATTTTTATATCATAATATCCAACCTAATGTCTTTTCTCTCTTTACTCGTGCACTTCACTTCTCTTTTTCTGTGGAAATTTGACAAAGAAAATTTTGACAGCTAAAGCTTTTGTTACGAGAAAAAAAAGTATAAAATGTCAAACTTTGTATAATATAAAATTCTTAGCATGCCCGACAAAAAAAAGTAAGAAAGAAAAGAAGAAGAAGTAAACGAACGACTCCAAACAATGTATTTTGACAAAAGAATAAGCACAAAGAGAGAGAGAGAGAGAGAGAGAGAGAGAGAGAGAGAGAGAGAGACCTGATATTTTTTATAACATGTTAACTTTTTGATCTCCAATGTGTATGAAAAATGTTTTTTTAATACTATCAAAGTTTGATGTCATTTTTACGTAAAATTTTCTCTTTCTTTGCTCCAATTTATGAAAAAAAAAAATCTGTATATTAGTAATAATATGTAAAAAAAAAAAAAAAAAAAAATACAACATTCTTGTAATTTGCAAAAAAAAAAAAAAAAAAATCTTAGGCTTTGTAATTTGAAACAATAATAATAGAAAATAGCTTTAAATCGATACTTATTAAAATATATAAAAATGATGTTTAGTGACAGAAAAAAAAAATTGTATTAATATTTGTTATGCTAGTTTCAGAACATTATATAATAAAGTCCACGCCACGTAAGGATGTTCGATATTTCTTAAATAATCGTTTATTTAACCAAAAACTGTCATTTGAAATGGGCGATATCTGTGGGCGATCATGCAAACTAAAATGTTCTTGGGTGTATATCGTTTCTAAAAATTTAGCGCTTAGTTATAACAATGTGTTTAAAGTAAAAGCGTACGCCGCATCGTGTATGAACACTCTTAATTAAACAATAACACTTCATTCACAACAAATTAAACCTTGCTTAACAAGTAATCTTAAAATAATTAAATATAGCCACTATAAGTTACAACACATTAATAAATAGGTAACACCTTACAAGTTAGTTTATTCCATTGTTACAATAGTGATTAAAAAAAACTCTCAATGATAAATAATGAGATGGGACTATAACAAATACATATTTATTATGGCCTTCAATACTGTCACAAACTAGGGAGAAAACTTGTAAAGTAGGCAACCTGCGCTACAATTTCAATTGCAGACCCGGATATCATATATGAATTCCGGACTATAGACTATTCATAGACTTATTCGGATGAATTCTTTCAAATGTATTCAATTCTTAAAGTTTCTTACGTTACATTTTTTTAACCTCAGTTTGTGAAGGTACAGAAGGGTTGAAGGACGTAATAACGTGTATGAATGATCGCTCCATCGCATAAATTTTACCTTTTTTATTTAACTTTCTAAGGTAAATACTAAGATTTAAATATAGCAGGTTGTAAATTACGGAGGTAAGAAACATATAATTTCTTTTATTATAAAATTAAATTGAATATTTTTTTTTATAAACATTAAAATGTTTTGTTTTCAATCTTTATATGTAACTGAAAATATACCTCGAATAACTCTAGTTAATATAATAATATAAATTCTATTGTAATTTGATATTGTTTTGTCTAACTAAAATTTCACTGTCAAAACAATTCTGAACATTGTCTTCATTTTTTGATATTAAAACAAAAGAAGAAAACTTTCAACGTTATGTCTCTATTTTCTTGTTTATTTGACATTAGATAAACACAAATATAAATGAATTGTTAGT
This sequence comes from Ecdyonurus torrentis, assembly GCA_949318235.1. Taxonomy (NCBI): domain Eukaryota; kingdom Metazoa; phylum Arthropoda; class Insecta; order Ephemeroptera; family Heptageniidae; genus Ecdyonurus; species Ecdyonurus torrentis. Next base: position 17,435,217 of record OX439136.1, read on the forward strand.
GAAATTATATTGCTACTTACTAACAATGCAAATGACAGTTTGTATGAAATAACAATGTACTGTAGCTTACGTTGTTGCAAGTATTTAAGTAAGAAATTTAATGTACTAGAATAAAACTTTTAGTCACAAGTTGCTATTAATATTTTCTTTATAATCACTTTTATTATTGTATTAAATTATCATTATATATTTTTTCAATATGTTAAAAATATGTTGTTGTTTTTTAATAATTAATAATACATTATATTTTTTATTTAAAAAATACTAACATTTATAGAATAATAAGACATTTTATTTAACCCCATTGAAATTTCATTATTAATGATAAAAAAACACATTTCTTTCATAAAAAAAACTCTGAAAAATATTCTTCTTTCTTATCAAAAATACTTTATAAATGTGTAATTTTTTTTTTTTTTTACGTAAGTGCGATTTGCATATTAATTATAACTTGTCTCTGTCATCATCAGTTCTACGTCGTACAGAGAGAGAGAGAGATGGTAGAAAAATAATTATACTAGTGCCACGAGCAGCCTCTCTCATAGTATACTCTATATTGATTGCTCGTTATATAGTCTACGACAAACTCACGTCTATTGTATTACACACTCCTCAAATTACCACACATTACTGGAGGCGGATTTCTCTTTGCATAATATAGAATAATTAACATTACTTTGATGTACACTATCATATATTTTTGATCGCCTTAAGACTTTATACTTATATAATATAGGATGTCACTTTGTGATCAAGATTAGTTGAATATTTATATACTGTTGGATTGTGAGGAAATTTATAATTGCAGAAGCAGGAAAAGGTCTAGAAGCAAGCTAGGTTTAGGTCAGCAAGCTAGGTCTGAGCCTCCTCCTACTTTTAACATCACGTGGTTTTTAGGTTTTTAGGGTAAACATAGACCGTTTATGTTTACTCAAAATGCGGAAAAGGAAGTGACGGAAGAGGAAACCACGTGACGGTAAAACGTGCTATTATTGTGTAGACCCAACTCAACTTATCTACAGTTATTAAATCTCTCGTATGTGTGTATAAATAAATTGTCTATCAAATAGGCTTTATAAGTGTTGAGATTCAATCTGATTTACAACATGTAATAAATTGCAACTTGCATAGTATCTTTAAATTATTAAAATACTGTATCGTGTATAGTTAAGTTGAAAATTAAATTCAAACCATTTTGGTGGTATTTTATACTAAATCATTTGTAGCTATAATCTACCTGTGGTGATTTTGTGGTTGGTTACTTTTAAAACAAATTTATGGTTAAGTTTCTAATACTTTGAAATTATCTTTAAAATATACCACAGGGGTGGGGTGTAAAGTTACAAAATCCTCTTTAATCTATTATAATATTATAGATTATCAGGTACTAATACAATATAGTTTGTTTTAAAGAAGAAGTTCTGGGTTTACAATATGGCTTCTTCAATGTTAGATAGTGAGAAAAACTGTTTATAAACTCACATATAACATGATAAGCCCTTCCGTAGCCCCGCGTAAACTCGGGATCATCTTGCGAGATATGCAACTGGTCCCGTATCTTTTATATCATAGTTACAGCTTTACTATAGAAAATGTTGTAGCAGGTTGCATATCTTGCAATTTTATGGGGCTACCATGGGGCTACGGAAGGGCTTTGGGGCATCATATGTGAGTCAATGAACAGTTCATCTCCTTATCTAACATTAAACAAGCCATGTTGTAAACCCTGAACTTTCTCTTTAATCTTAAGTATTATCATGCAGAATTTATAACACTACATTTCTTTATGTTTAACAAAGTTGATCAAACAGATACAAACATTTCTTGTGAACTAATGTATGCATTTAAGAAATTTAAAAATAGTTGGTCATACATGCAATTTTAGTTTATAGTTAAATAAATATATTATATAGACAGTTGTACATCCTTGCGCTTGGTTGCCATCTTTGAGGTAGTAAATAACATGTCTATACCATGAGAGTAACTTCCCTCATTTAACTAAAACAAATAATCCTCAAATTTGACTTATAGAAGTCTCAAAGAGAGAAAGAGAAACTATAAGTTTTAAATAAAATAAGTCACTTAAGTTTTTGTTGAAAGGAATAGACCAGAAGAAAAGCATAAGCATTTATATTACAAAGCACTTGATGGGACTTACATAAATAACTTTAGTTTGTCTCAAAAACCAACTGTAGCTCCGTAGCAGTGATCAGAAATTTGAGAAATTTTGATTTGATAAATTCCGCACAACATTTTATTTTTACTAATTTTTGCATGTTTCTCAGAAACATGAATAGTCAAGCAAATTGCATACTTTACAGTATTTTCACGTTCTCTCGTGGGTCTACATTAACATTCTGGTAAAAATTGTTATCAGTTTTGAAGATCACATTTCGTGTTTATTCATTAAAAAGCACATGTTGTTTTATGTAGTCTATGGCTTTAAGATAAGAAAACAAACAGAAGTTTTTCTTATGCTAGTTTTTTACCTCCAAAATGTCGTCTCTAAAACTGAACAATACATAGAAAGAAGAAATTACGTAACTTATGTTACATTTATGTTGTAACAAAGTATAAAATATGGCCACTTTAAAATTTCACAAGCTGTACAACATAATATTTGTACAGCATAATTACTGTGCAGTTTAGTATTAACTATGTTAATTTTAAATGTTGCTGTAAATAAAATGCAATAATTGCATTTTTTCCCCATCATTTTATAAAAAGTCATTGACATTTTATATAGCCAAGGTTCATGTAATAGGGTTGAAAACTTATTATTATTTTGTTGTGACGTATATAACCAATCAAAAATGCGCTGGAAAACGGCAAGAGACACCTAATTTCCTATCTTTCAGCATTGCGGTACCATCATTTCAGTTTTTTTTTTTTTTTTTTTTTTTTTTAGAAAAACTTATAAATTTCAATGATGCATCGATACAGTTTTTCATATTTTAAGCTATAATAAAAAATACAAAAATCTAACTTTTCCCCTGGTAAGAAGCATTGTCACAGCTTGTCTATTGTTTTTAAGGTCACAAGTCTCTTGTGTAAAATTTTCACTCCATCGTATACTTTATCTACTTTCTTACGAAAAGCTATTAAAAGTAAATAGGAAGGATGTAAGGTAAGGTATGTTGTTTTATAAGTAAAATACAAAAATCTCCATTATAATACTTGATTGTATATTTCCAAATTAAATTGAATTTCCCGCTTTTATTCCGAAGTTGTTTCCCCACATCCTGCCAAAGCAATATTGGAAAGATAATAACATTCTTTTGTTTTACCTTCAACTATAATTACTTGGTGACGTAATTGCTTTTCTAATTGCTGCCAAGTACATTTTCTTGTAACAAACTTGTTTCCTTTCTTCTCATGAATTTTATGGATTTTATTTTCATAAGGTAAATAATCGTAACAAAAAGTATGTAGTTGCTATACAGTAATTTATAGAAGAAGAAAAATTACTTAGATGTACAAAAAAATTATTTATTTGGTATGTTGAAAAAAAAAATAATAATAATAAAAAAATAAAATAAAAGGTAAAAGAAATAAAGAAAATAAAGACAAAAATTCTTGTAGTCCAATTAACGTAGAACAACGATTTTAAAATGAAATATATTAGACTGCGTGGAATCTTCATTAAAACTATTCTATTTCTATGCGGTAAAATTTATTGTACAATTTGAATAATTCACTAAGAAATGTTTTTTATTAACCCAAACAGTTTTTAGCAGACCATAATTATAGCTTAAGCTTATTGTTATAAAAGTTTATTAAAAAAAAAGTGTAATTATTTAAAAAAATACATATAAACTTTTATATAACAATAAATCTCATATATTAAGTTTAATGTTTAATTGGTGACATTTACTAGATGTAAAATTTCATAGAAAATATAATTAATGTAGAAATAAAACAATAAGTACTTTACGAAGCTGGTATAATATGACCGAGTGTTGAATGCAAGCTGACTCGTAACTCTGTGTAATGTACATAGGTATAGATAACTATGTAATCCAGAGAGGATTCCTGCTGAAAATTACTGGTCAGCTGGAGACGCACTGGAGACGTGTATTGCGTGTCAAAATTACATTGATCAAATATGCAACAAAATATAGCTTCCAGGCTAAAATAAAAAGCAATAGAAAATTGAATAACGATTTTCTCTTTGGATTACCTATTTATAGAAATACCTTAACCCTGTGCTTTTCATAGAGTGCACAGATATGAGCCAGTACTGGGTTACATGTACCCATGGCAACGCACTGCATTCGGTATAGCTTACGTGATTGATGTACAGAGACCAGCCTGCCTATACGTTTCCATGGTTTTTCTAGGCTGTCGTGGAAAATACCGGGCTGTGTATTTAGACCGTGGTCGCCCGTGTGTGCTGTTTCCATTGAACGCATTGATAAGACGATGCCTTAAATTCCCAGTATTATATTTAATAAAAAGTATGGCATGAGAACAAAATATGATAAGACAAACCTTCTATATAATTATAACCTTTTTTAAATTATTTATTATTATTTATTTTTCTTTATATATAATTTTGAAATTTGTAAAAAATAATAAAAAAACAACTGATTTGCATAAAACTAACAACTTGAAACGTAAAGTTCGTACCAGTAAGTTTTAGTTTATGTGTAAGACAAATTTCTTGAAGATGAATAGATTTGAAAGTTATTTAGTGAAACAGCAAGCAACACATTTCTTCAATTAATTTTTCAACATAAAACTTATTATTTAATAAGGAAACATACAAAATTTAACATTTTCTTCGAACAGTTTTTAATTTCCGCTTCCTGAATATATTTTTTTTTTTTTTTAATAATAAAAAACAAATTAACTTTGTAAATTTTATTATATATGGTGATATAATTATTTTTTTTCGTTTACGATTTCTTCTTTGGAGTAAATTTACTTTTAACTTACATTTATTTGTGAAAATATTTCAGTCAAAATAACAGCAAAAAATATAAATAAATTTTTATACGTGAGTGTGAGTAATATTGTCATATTTGTTTAACTTGCGCAGTTAATATTATATTTACCTGAAAATTTGAAAGTATATATGTTCAAAATTAGTTTATGAGTACATGTGTATAAATATGTAATGCGTATTAAATACAATAAGAAACTCGCAATAATGAACAATGGTGCTTATGTAAAGGTACCAAACTCCGGAAAAGGAAACCACGTGATCTTAAAAGTGGTAGGTGGCTCAAGCCTTGCTTGCTGTTGTTGTCAAAGTTTCCAAAAATTTAACCGTCACGTGATTTCCATTTTCCGGCACTTCATTTTCCCGTTTTTACATATGATTTCATTCTAAATTTTTAAAAATTTGACTAATAAAAAAGCAATAATTGTTTTGAGGTTGACAATAAACGATTGATTTCGATCGCATCTGCTTCCGTTTCAACGTAATACGCATGCATACTACATAGAAACCAAAGCGAATGTGATCAAAATCACTTATAGTAGGCCTCAAAATAGTTGTTTCTTTATCAGTCAATATAAAAAGATTACATTTTACACATATCCACTTCCGATTCAAGGTACTGGGCATGCGTGATACATTAAGTTGGAAATGGATATGAGATAAGCAAAAACTGTAGCCTGGAGGTCTGTTTTCCTTACATGCAATTTCCTTTTTTTGATTACATAGATATCTGAAAAATTTCCATAAATAAAATTATGATGGTTGGTTACATTGTAAAAGCATTGGCACACTTGCACACAGTAAAAATATATTAAATAAGGAAGTTATCGGTTTATTTTTTTTTATTTTTTTAATTCATATGGCTTCAAACAAGTAAAAATATTTCTAGTATTTGTTATTTAAATTTCTACGAAATCAGAGGAGTAGTTTTCTCAAAAATTGCAAAAAAAAAAAAAAAAAAAAAAAAAAAAAACGTGTTCTTCCCCACAAGCGTAATGTTAAATTACGGGACCCTTAGTTTTCCTCGCGTCTCCACGCGAATAAACCGATAATCTCCATTGCAATTCTCTCTCTCTCTCTCTCTCTCTCTCTCTCTCTCTCTCTCTCTCTCTCTCTCTCTCTCGCTCGCTCGCTCTCTCTCTCTCTGTCGTATTTAATCAATCGAAATTACAAACTTAATTTATAAATGTTGTTTACCAAATGTAATTAATTGTATAATCATAGTTTGAAATTAGAATTTTATTTGACTATGACGGGTAGAAAAACATCATCAACAGCAACAAATAATTGTGAGAAGTTTTTTTTTACCTATATACCTTGATGAACTAAAATGTCATACTTAAAAAGAGATTGGTTTTATATTGAGTAAACATCCCTTAGGTTATCAAAGTTAATCAATATAGCTTTTTACATTATTCAATATGTACTAGATAAACTTTACATGGCAAAAGTGATATAAATATATCTGAAGGGGTTTTATGCAATGATTACATGAAAAAAAAATTCAATGCAGCCCACGCTAGCAAAAAGAAAGAAAAAGAAAGAACAAATTTGGTTGATGAAAAGAAAAAGCAAGCGGCAAAAAAAAAAAAAAAAAAGATTTAGTTCCACGAAGTTTGTGTCAAAGAAAATATTAATAAAATATTTTATCACGTTTTATTGTTTGTTCTTTGTATAGCCTTAAGTTGGATTATAATCGTGCTTTTAATTTATCTGTACGTGAAGTATGTTCTGTGTTATATCTTACAATGCTGGGTGTAATTACGTTTTTTTTTTTTTTTTTTTTTTTTTTATTATTATTTTTTTTTTTTTAACACATACGGACAAATATAATGAATGCACAGTATAAATGCTATCCTATTTTCAACAATATTTATTTATAACAAGATATTAGAAAATCCACAGTTTGTTATAGTAATTGTGCATCATAAAAAGAAATTGTAACGTCCATTGTGAATTGTATGCGGTTCTATAATATTATCCCAATTCCAACATCAATGATGTGGATGTCTAGATGCACGCTACACAGTACACAGTACACACTCAAATTTGCAACTATATAGATTATAAGCATTTTGTCATTAATGTAATATTTATGTCTCTAATTTTGTTTGTTTTTTGTTTGTTTTTATTATTATAGTAAAATCATTTTACTAAAATGCATATTTTTCTTTCTTTTTTATAGAATTTTATTATTATTATTATTACTATTTTTATATTTACCCAGCAATACCTGTACATAATTTTATATTGTTAATAATTTCTGACAAGACCAACGTTTGTTGTAAAAATCTGTTCCTATATGAACTACCTGGGTCAGTAAAAAAGATCTTACAACTTACGTGCGGAAAAAAAAAAAGAAGAGCGAGAGAGCTTTTAAATATATCGCAATAAAATTAAGATTCCAAAGTAGCAACAATACATTATACACTTTCACAAGAGTGGATGAACAATTCTGACGTTTGTTCTGCAAAGTATAGTGAGGCTCTTTTTAAAAATGATTGGCTGCTTAAAAAATTAGACACATTTATTGGTTGATCTTATTTTTTGAGCCGATAAAAATGAGTCAATGTTAGACTTTTTTTTTCTGTGATGTTTCATTCATTTTTATCAGGTATAAATGGTCTAGTCTAAACAAAGAAAAAACAATGTTAAATTACTATAAACCTCGTAAATAGGTATAGTGACGTCGTGATCAGATGTTCGTAACAAAGGAAAAATATCGACGCTGGTTCAGTATTTGTGTGTATCGTCGTTGTGGCGGCGAAAGGCCACATCTCTATTGTCGTCAAAAAACGGCGAGGTCACATCTCAATTGTCGCGAAAAAACGGCGAGGTCACATCTCAGTTCTCGTGAAAAAACGGCAAAGTCACATCTCAATTGTCGCGAAATAACGGCGAAGTCACATCTCAGTTCTCGCAACAATGCGGCGAGGACACACCTCAATTCTCGCGAGGTGGCGGAAAAGACACATCTCACTTAACGTGCGGAAAAGACATAACTCATTGTTGATTTTTCAGAAACGTTAAAAAAATCGCCTTGAAATGAATTGTTTTACAAAAAACTATTTTTACTAGTAAGATATGAGAGTTAGAGACTTGCACCCGGCAAACTTTTTAATCTAGACTATATTTCGCAGCTAATCATATCTGTTACAAAAAAATATACTAATTTTTTCGTGTTAAAAAGCTTGCTCAAAAAGAGGTCTAATTTTTTCCATTTTCATTCCTTGCAAGCGACCCTGTAAATTAAATTAAGCCTACCATGAGTTGAATGTGTTGCATTTTATACGCTCTTTACAGTAGTTATCATTTCAGGGTCATTTGGTGCTTATGTTTATTATTAAAGCAAAAATGTTTTTATTTTTACTTGGCAAGAAAGGGTACCCCCTTCTCAATTTTTTTTAGATAAAATTTTTTTTTCACATTTTTTTTCGTGACACATGTTTATATAGTGATTTGAACACGAAAAACACGAATATGGTGTCAAATTTGAAAAAAATTGCATTTTGGAATCGCTATTAAAATTTTAACTTTTTTTGCCATGCGTATACTATAACATAACTCGTGTAACGGAGGCAATGGCCTGCCGTTATTTCCCTAATTAAGGTAGCGCAACGCAACTTGGTACACTTAGAGGAAAAATAATGAGTATTCAGAGGATGTTTTTATTTTTACCTTATTTTAATTTTAAGGGTCGAAAACGCACCCTGAACCCAGAAGTCAGTTTTTCAGGGTGGGAAAACCCATGTTAAAGTGAAAATAAAAAATAATAAAAATTAAAGTTTTCCAAAATTAACCAAATTTAAGTTACGGGGGTAAAAAAATATAAAAAAAATAATAGTAACAAGTTTAATTGCCCTCAACCTCTCCCTGACCCTTAAAAAGGTTTTTTTGCCCTTGAAAATATAATATTTTTTAAAAAATCGCATTTTAATAGAAAGGGTGTCGATTCGTAGGTAATCGACCACGCTTAGAACGTTTATGTCATCTTAATTTATCCATGACCCTTTCCTGGTCCTCCAAGGGTTGGAGAACGACCCTTTTCTGCAAAATGTCAGTTTCAGTCATACCAATAAAAACGATATCGTTTCCTAGTAATTCGACCACGCTTAGAACGTTTATGCTGACTAAATGGTCCCAAGAACCTTGCCTGGCCAGATCCTCCAAGGGTTGGAGAATGACCTTTTTGTCTGAAAAAAGTCAGATTAAGACGTAACGTTAAAAATGGGTTTCTCTGACCCTTGGAGGATCTGGCCTGGCAAAAATCTTGAGTCCATTTTGTCAGCATAATCGTTTTAGGCGAGGTTAATTACCTATGAATCGTCACCGGTGTCAACGATATGTAATAAAGTGACATTTATCAGAAAAAAATATCGTTCTCTAACCCTTGGAGGACCTTGAAAGGGTCGTGGGTCAATTTACTTAGCATAAACGTTTTAAACGAGTTCGATTATCCATGAATTGACACCGTTTTCAACGTTATGTCTTAAGGTTGACATTATTCAAACAAAAAGGTCGTTCTCCAACCCTTGGAGGTCCTGGAAAGGGTCTTAAGTTTATTACCTAAGCATAAACGTTCTAAGCAAGGTCGAGTTACTAGGAAACGACATCGTTTTCATTGGTATGTCTGAAACTGACATTTTGCAGAAAAAAGTCGTTCTCCAACCCTTGGAGGACCAGGAAAAGGTCGTGGGTAATTTTAATCAGCATAAACGTTCTAAGCGTGGTCGAATTACTAGGAAACGACATCGTTTTCATTGGTATGTCTGAAACTGACATTTTGCAGAAAAGGGTCGTTCTCCAACCCTTGGAGGACCAGGAAAAGGTCGTGGGTAATTTTAATCAGCATAAACGTTCTAAGCGTGGTCGAATTACTAGGAAACGATATCGTTTTTATTGGTATGACTGAAACTGACATTTTGCAGAAAAGGGTCGTTCTCCAACCCTTGGAGGACCAGGAAAGGGTCATGGATAAATTAAGATGACATAAACGTTCTAAGCGTGGTCGATTACCTACGAATCGACACCCTTTCTATTAAAATGCGATTTTTTAAAAAATATTATATTTTCAAGGGCAAAAAAACCTTTTTAAGGGTCAGGGAGAGGTTGAGGGCAATTAAACTTGTTACTATTATTTTTTTTATATTTTTTTACCCCCGTAACTTAAATTTGGTTAATTTTGGAAAACTTTAATTTTTATTATTTTTTATTTTCACTTTAACATGGGTTTTCCCACCCTGAAAAACTGACTTCTGGGTTCAGGGTGCGTTTTCGACCCTTAAAATTAAAATAAGGTAAAAATAAAAACATCCTCTGAATACTCATTATTTTTCCTCTAAGTGTACCAAGTTGCGTTGCGCTACCTTAATTAGGGAAATAACGGCAAGCCATTGCCTCCGTTACACGAGTTATGTTATAGTATACGCATGGCAAAAAAAGTTAAAATTTTAATAGCGATTCCAAAATGCAATTTTTTTCAAATTTGACACCATATTCGTGTTTTTCGTGTTCAAATCACTATATAAACATGTGTCACGAAAAAAAATGTGAAAAAAAAATTTTATCTAAAAAAAATTGAGAAGGGGGTACCCTTTCTTGCCAAGTAAAAATAAAAACATTTTTGCTTTAATAATAAACATAAGCACCAAATGACCCTGAAATGATAACTACTGTAAAGAGCGTATAAAATGCAACACATTCAACTCATGGTAGGCTTAATTTAATTTACAGGGTCGCTTGCAAGGAATGAAAATGGAAAAAATTAGACCTCTTTTTGAGCAAGCTTTTTAACACGAAAAAATTAGTATATTTTTTTGTAACAGATATGATTAGCTGCGAAATATAGTCTAGATTAAAAAGTTTGCCGGGTGCAAGTCTCTAACTCTCATATCTTACTAGTAAAAATAGTTTTTTGTAAAACAATTCATTTCAAGGCGATTTTTTTAACGTTTCTGAAAAATCAACAATGAGTTATGTCTTTTCCGCACGTTAAGTGAGATGTGTCTTTTCCGCCACCTCGCGAGAATTGAGGTGTGTCCTCGCCGCATTGTTGCGAGAACTGAGATGTGACTTCGCCGTTATTTCGCGACAATTGAGATGTGACTTTGCCGTTTTTTCACGAGAACTGAGATGTGACCTCGCCGTTTTTTCGCGACAATTGAGATGTGACCTCGCCGTTTTTTGACGACAATAGAGATGTGGCCTTTCGCCGCCACAACGACGGTATGTAGTTTGCAGAACGAACGTAAGTAATTCAATGTATTACTATTATTTAAACAATGGAAAATGTTGATTTTCATAGAATACTACTCAAGGTTGCTTTAAACATTTTTGCAGATTAAACAAATAATTTTTCATGAGATTAAAAATATAATATAATGTAAAACATGACATAAAAAACAAACGCAAATTTATTGTTTTTATTACCACATTTATAAATTATATTTTAGTTGCAATCACATTTTAAGTATACAGTTTATATTTTTTAATTAAAATTAAAATGAGCTGTCATTTTATTACGATATATGAAATTGAATATTTAATCACATAATAATAATAATAAAGTAATATACGTATGTTCACATAATATGCGCTGCATTATAGAGGTCATTTATAATGCTATGCAATGAGTTATAAATGAATTAGGATGTATTTCATTAAAATGCAAATTAAGTTTGCATTTGTAATTAAATTTATTGATAAAATCAGATTAAGTTTTACTGCAATTTGATTTTTAGTACGAGTTTAAAAAAGGTGATCAACTGTTGTTGTTGTTGTTTTTTTAACATAGATTATAATAAAATTAGAGTCCTATTCACATGATGAAATATTTCATTGTAAAAATTTCATAATTATGATTCCATAAAATCTTCAATTAATACCATTTTTAAATCTCCATGCGATCAAATATATTGCACATAAGGCAAAATAAATATTGCTCGGATTTTGTAAAGGCCAACAAGGGATCCAATTTCTCATCGCAGCAGAAAAAAAAAATGTAAATATTTTCAAAATTTTCTAGAAAAAAAAAAAAAAAAACATATCATGAAATATTATGATAATTAAAATGGAATGTTGGGTACTTTCGGAAAATTAAAGCAAAAACGTAATATATTTTGGAAATTTTTGAGACAATATTGTAAATATAATCGTTACATTAATAAAAAGCGTTTTTATTATTATTATTTTTTTTATTTCAAAAATACTGCAGCATAATTATTTTTTTGTCTTCTGTTAAAATTATTAACACACAACTAATAATTTTTTTATTACTTGTCTACATCGTAATCAATAATCTGACTGTAAGAAAAGCATTAGAATTTCCTAATTATATAATATATAATATATATATATATATATATATATATTTATATATATATATATATATATATATATATATATATATATATATATATATATATATATATATATATATATAATATAACACTTTGAATATAGAGTATTGTTTAAAAAGTTATATTTACTGAACAATTTGTAAAACTACAAATTTAGATACATTTACTAAAATTAAGCGTTTTAAACCTCTATACTATAGCATAGAAGGTACTTTATAAAAAAGACCATTTCTAAGATTTATTATTATCTTTTACAAGCAGGAGTCAGAGGTCAAATATCTTAAAAATAATAATCCTTCTAATTGGCAACAAATCATTTTAAAGCTTTTCCTCTTTATTTCAAGATCGCTCACTAATCAAATAAGGACAAAAATATATATTACATTTAAAGGAATAGACCAGAAGAAAACATAAGCATTTATATCACAAAACACTTGATAGGGCTTACATTAATAACTTTAGTTTGTCTCAAAACTCCGTAGCAGTAATCAGAAAATTTCAATTTATGCAACCCGCACAACATTTTTTACTTATTTTTGCATGTTTTTAACGCAAGAAACATGAATAGTCACGCACATTGCATACTTTACAGTATTTTCACGCTCTCTCGTGGGGCTGCATTAACATTTTGGTAAAGATTGTCAACAGTTTTGAAGATCCTATTTCGTGTTTATTCATTAAAAAGCATAATGAAATTAAAAAAACAACATGTCATGTTGTTTTATGTGGTCTATGGCTTTAAATTCGTATAAGTTTAAAATTTCAAACAAACAAAAGAAAAGACAAAATTTTGGCCCATAACAAAATAAATCATTCATGTTAGCTCCTCGTAACTGTTTTATATCTAGGCACCCCTTGATATGTTGTTATGCATCAAACAACTTTTTGTGTAATAAGAGATCAGTTGATCCCTCCTTTTATATAGAAAAAAGTTTACAACAATTAAACAAAAATAAAAATTTAAATAAAGCTAAACCTACGTTATGAAACATCGTGATTTGAATACTACAAAAGAAAAATATATTATAATAAAATTCTCAGTAATTGACTCTGTTGCTACAACATTATATAAATTATTATTTTGTATTTAGGTTATACGCAAGATAATATAGCATAGAAAGTTATAATAATATATAAAAGTTGATGAAAAGATAAAATATTATGAGAGGAGATATAAAATATAATTGTTGGGAAATTTGCAAGCATTTTTCAAATAAAAAAGTTCAAGTTTGAATTTCGATAAAGTTTTTAACAATGTTGATTTCCGCATAAAAAAATATATATATATATATTTAAAATTTGGTTCAAGTTTTTGCTTAAAATTATAATACATTCGCAACTGAGTTTTTATTTTGATCTCTCTCTTCGTCTCTCATTATCAATTCTTTTTTTCTTATTATCCGGTTCTAATGGATATACTGTAGTTTGCAAAGCTTTTTTATAAAGTATACGTACTTTATGTTGAAGAATTTTGTATGAGAAATAGCAAAATAAAATATAAATATTTTTAAAAAGGGATAATTCTTAAAATTACATAAATTTAAAGAAATTTTTTTATATTAAATGCAAAAAGTTATTATTATTATTATTTTTTAATTCTTCGTTACATTTTGAATACACTTTTCGTCCAGCCAAGATCCTCAATTGGATCTTGTCGGCTGGTTCGAATATCAATAAAATAAATATACAGTTTTTTCAGTATTGACAGCTTTGTCTCTGTTAGATAACAAAAAGTGAGTTTGCTTTTTGCTTTTTTTTTTTTTTTTTTTTTTTTTTTACCCCTTCATTTGTAATAGAAAGCTCTTAACATTTTTTGTTTCGTCTTTATACATAAAAAAATTTAAAATTTTATATTATATAAAATTTCAAATATATTTTGTACTCATATAGCTTACAAATTTTTTTTAATAAAAAGGAAAGTGGTATTTATTTTTAGTGGGTAAGTGATAGTGAGAGAGAGAGAGAGATGTGACAGTGCGTAAATAATGTTTAAAGCCGCACGAAAGTGAAAATACAATAAAATTGTGATGTTTTTGTATTGGCACGTATAGACATATTGTTTGTTCGATTGAAAAAAGATTATAAAGCAATTTCATGCCAGACAACAAGTAAATAATAAAAGAAAGTAAAATAAATAAAACTTTATTATAAGCTGTCTCCCAATGATATTTCAATCAAAAACACTTTATAATAAAAATATTATTTGTTCATACAGACACTCAGTGTTTGTTTGCTTCCATCAATCATTTTTTTGATACTTCAAAAAAAATTATATAATATTTTAAAAGTTAACAAATAATTTTTGAAAAAAATGTCATCATGAAACAAACATTATATAATAGAAAAAAATGTTACAGTCTATCAACTTTTTAAATTATTATTCTTGTTCACCAACATTGTAAATAATAATGATAGTCAGCATTTTTTTATATAAATTGCAAACACATTTTATTTTTATTTTTATTTATTTTTTTTTTGTGAAATATAAAAATGCTCCAAAATATGATACCAAAATGTTAAATTTCATTTTTTTTTCACTTTACACTATACCTTTAATAAATTCTTTTCATATATAAAATAGCTAACATGGAACAATAGTGCCTGTATTACGTTTTAGTATGCAGCATTGACGTTGAAAATTTATTCTGTGAATACAGATTGTATATCCATTGTTTTCAGGTACATTCGTTATAGTATAGAATATAGAAAACAAAAGAAAAGGCTACTGCGCATGTGCTTTGTTTACATTTTTTATTTTTAAACAATTTAATTAAAAAAAAAAAAAATTTCATTGATATTGTATATAGTGCAAACAAAAGAATTTACTGTAATTATTAGAATATGGCTGTGTGTGATATAAACTATAACGGCTACAAAATGTTTTTCAAATGCACATCACTATACAAGTTGTTAATGTAAACGTTTATATTGTTTCAAAATTCTATGCATATATGATAGAAAAAAAATAGGAAATTTTATTTTAATCAATATTGAGGACAAAAAGTTTCCTATATATAATTTTGTAAAGTTCAAATAATAAATAGTAAAAATAATAATCTATCGTTATATAAAGGCGTAGAACACTAGAACACATTGAAAAAAAATGTCAAATGTCTTAACGTACCTAAAAAATAAACTTTGATTTGGCCGGAGTAATTGATTTTTCATTTATTTTCCTTTTACAAAACAGCAGGTGCGGGTATATGACGTCACATCTCGCTTATTGCCGCACGCGTGGACAAGGTGTGCTGTGACGTCATAAACCCGCATCTGACATTTTGTGAATGGAAAATAAAGTAGAAATCAATGACTCCGGCCAAATTAACGTTGATATTTAGGTATATTGGGATAATATACTGTAACTGTATGAATATTCATTACAGAGCTTTGCCAACCATTTTATATGAACCTTAGCCATAAATGTGGGCCTATTTATTTTACATCAAAGATGTAATAAATTTAACATAACAGAACCACATATGTTCACAATATTTCAGATGAGCACTATATATATAAAATTATTTTAATTAAAACTAGCTCAGCACATTTAATTAATTAATTAGACAATGATCAAAAACTTTCAAAACCACTATAATAAATATTTATAAATCTTCCACATCAACTAAATCTTACATTAATAATATCTAAATTTTATAAGTGTTTATACTGTATAGCATCGAATCAGAAATATATTTTTTAAATAATTTTTATATGAACTAACTGCTATCTAATTGTATTTTATTTCCAAATGTTTAAGTAAAATTAGTTATTAGTTTCAATATCTATAACATTTAATAAAACATACGAACAAAACAAAATATATTCTATAACAGAGTAAACAATATTAATTCGGCAAATAAATTAATTAAATATAAAAAAATGAGAAAAAAAAACGCTAACTTTGGAGTTTAAAAATAATAATAATAATAGAGACGAGTTGAAATTATTTCATATTCATACATAACTATTATAAATAAAAAAAAATTGACCCAGGCAGTGCAGTTCATAGTAACATCGATCGTTACAATCATTGGTCTAGCCCCATGATCTAGCCATTATTTACAAATCAATATTCATTTAATATAAAAATAAAATTTTAATAGTCTTGTCCTAAAAAATAATAAATTATTAACAAGTATCTTAGAATGAAATTTTGAAGAGAAACTTCTTTATTGGTGGAAAGTAACTTTGCTTTGCATCTTATATATTTAAGACAATATAGTTCATTCTTCAGTCTATTTTTGTTATTTTAATATAAAATATTAACTGCAAATTGGTAAACTATATATAATTATAAATAATTTTATTTTATTATGTTCTCAGGTCACTCTCACATCACAGATTTCAACATCGCCGCAATGTTGGAACCAGGACAATTAGCAACTTCCATGTCTGGAACAAAACCATATATGGGTAAGTAATATAGTGAATTAAATGAGATAAAACAAAACAAAAAATATTTTTGAGAGGAGATTTAGGCTTGACTATAGGTCCGGCCCACTCCTATATACCTACGTATATAATAACTCTCAAAATAGTACAATATAAAAAACTATAAAATAGAGTAAGAGTTTTTTTTCTACAAAAAGCACAAAAAATTGCAAAAAATAAAAAGGCGTTAAGTTAAGTTCCTTCTCTTTATTTTTGACAACTTTACTCAAGTAGATCTATTATATGTTGTTGTTGTTTTTTATTTATTTTTTATACCAAAATCTATGTTTTGTAGTAATTTAGTTTAACAGCAATATATCATTATTAAAAAGTATAAAAGTTTCAATTTGAATACACAACAAAAAACAAACAAACAAACAACAATTTACAAAAATGACATTGGATACTAATTTAAAAAATAATAATAATAATAATGAGAAAATTAATATTTTAAATTAATAGTAACAAAAAGAAAATCAAAACAAATAAAATTATTATTTTAGAGATTCAAAATCGTATAGAACAAAATTTATGTACAAATATAGTTACAAAATTAACTAGTTTACAACTGATTCAAAACATAAATAATAATAACATTCCTCAAATTTAAAAATGCAAACAATATTACTAAAAATTCATAATCAAATATCTCAAACCTATAATATTTTCTTTGTATTCAAATTTTTAACAAACAACCAAAATATATGACACAAATTAATCAAAATTTTATAGATTTCTGTCTCTTTTCATTAACTTATTATTTTGATAAAAAGAAAAAAGAGAAGCCACGATATAGTATAGCCTTATAAATTGTTGTTAAAAGCACACTAAAATATATAAAGTGTAAAATAAATAAATTAATCAAGTTTTAAGGTTTCTTTATAGTAGTTAAAGGGGTTTTATATCTTTATTATTATGCTGTCTCTCTATATATACAGTATATTATATACATAATACCACGAAAAGTGTCGGCGACAGCGACAAAGTTTCACACATTTCGTGATGTGTGTGCGTGTGTGTGGTGGCGCCGGTGGCGGCTTTGTGGTGAGAGAGAGAGAGAGAGAGAGAGTAAACTTTATACACACACTGAAAATATTAGGCGTAAATTTTGAGAGTAACTTCTGTTTTTGTAAGGAACTTCATAAGAAGATATTTCTTCAGACTTTGAGAAATAAACTTTAACTTCAACTTCAACTTTTTTTTTTTTTTTTTTTATTATTTTTTTTTTTTTAGAAACATATTATTTTAGTCATGGTAACTCACTTGGAAATAATAAATAACGTAATTATGCTCTAACATAATATTTATACTTTATTTTAATATGCTTATCTTATCATGAAATGAATATTTTTTTTTGTATTGAACAAATAGTGCTGAAAAGTAGAAAGCATAATATGTGTTTTCTTCATATGTTTACAAGGTCCATATAATAAAGAGGTTGAGTGCAGCACAAAACTCGCGCAGTTGATTTTATTTTGTGATGGATGTACTTGATTCTAAGCCAATATGATGCCGTTCACCAGTTACGTCACTGATAAGGTGAATAAAAATACACCCGGTGATATGACGTCTTTGGTGAATTCCTTAGGGCTGCGTGACTTTGGCCAAAACTTTTCCCGTAGCATCTAACCTCTTATATATGGACCTTTGTATGTTTATTTTGGTACGTGTGCAAATTTCATAGAGTTCCATAACCCATTTTTCATTAAATAGAACAACAGCACTTAACTTACACGGAAAAAATTAATACTTAATAATTTTGCCAGTTCAATGCAACAACATTCATCATTTAAGAATAACATCGTAATATATTATGCAATATTGTATAGTGACTACATACTACATTGCATAATAGTTAAAATGTTCAGCATAATTACTTATGTTACAACAAAATAGCAGCATTCTTGCACTACAATATAGCAATTATTTAATGCAGCATAAATTACGTATGCTATTTTTTCCGTGCAGAAAAATAGATCGATTCTGTTGTCCAATGCTTTTATTTTTAAGTTATGTAATGAATTACATTTTTTTTTTTCGATTTTATATAAGAAATATTTTTTCTAATGTGCATTTTTTTTCCACACCTTAACACCTTTTAGTAAAACTCCTGCTGTGCCTCATTTTCAGTCTTATATTTATTATGAGGGAGAGAGAGATAGAGAGAGATTTACCATTTTAAAATTAATATAGAATACAAGAAAGTAAATTTTAAGGGGTCAAATTAAAATCAATATTTAAAAAAAAAGTTAATAATTCTTATAAAATTGATCTTATTTAATAAAAAAATACATTTTCTTATATAAAATGTATACAGTAAAGATAGATACATAATAAAAGCTAAATTTGCTTTTTACATTAATTTTTAGCATTTTTTTTTTTATTCATTTAAACATATTTTTTAATTATTTACAGCACAATACCTGTATTTTTTTTAAATATATTTTATTCATATACATTATTAACTTAAATTCACATTTTAATTTTATTTTTATATACAAAATTTAAATATTCTCTTTCATATTTTATTTTTTAGCAAACATTTCACTGCGAAAGAAAGTAATTATAATAATATAAATTAAAGAAATCTACTGAATTGTTACATTTTTTTTTTAAATGTGTTATTGAACATAGATTTTACTTTTTAAGTGTAGTATTTAGAAGCCTCGTGTTATATATGAAATCTAAAATTTGGCCCCTTACATCATTTTTGAAATAATTTTTGAAGGCAATGATTGTGTATGCCAAAAAAAAAAAAAAAAAAAAAAAAATGCAGAACCTAATAACTACTATCAAGGAAGATTTTTTTTTTTTTATAATAGTCTGATAAAGGAACAACTATTTTGAGCCTGACTTTCACACATATATCCGCTTCCGTTTCGACTTACTACGTATGCGCAGTACGTTGAAACGGAAGCGGATGTGAGTCAAATCGCTTTAAGTTGGACTCAAAACAGTTGTTCCTTTGTACGTATTAGTCAATATAGACTTTTTTAAAAGTTCTTTATTTATACTATTGCATGGTTTCTCCATATATATATATATATATATATATATATATATATATATATATATATATATATATATATATATATATATATATATATATATATATATATATATATATATATATATATATATAATATTTTCTGATTTTATACTTTTGAATTACCACAGTACCTTAATGTCAAACTTAAAATTAATTTTGTGTTAAAATGTGTCTAAAACTTGTTAAAATTTGTTGTTATCCTACAACCATATATAGAACCAACCTATTTTAATCATCACTATTATTATATGGCAATACAAATGCATTCAGTCCAAAAAGCTACAATCTTATCCAACAAAGTAACCGGACTGTAATTTAAGATTACATTCGAAAACAAATTTATAATGAAATCATCCAATGTAACATAAAAAAAATAATAAAGAAAGAAATTAAAATAAATCAAATTTTTGTTAATATGTTATATTATTATTAAATTTTTTTTAATTAAATAAATTCATAATGACTGCAATGTAAGAAATGTAATTTTTATGTTGTTAATGTAGTTAACGTTTATAAATATAATTAATTTATATTTTTCATAAAATTTAATTAACTGTGTTTACTGTTTTGAAGACACAGTAGGTAAAAATGTAAAATTAAATTATTTTTAAAATGAAATTTAATTTAGTTTTATAAAAGTCACTCACAAGTCAAGTTCATAATTACATTTCCTCTCTTTTTTAAAGATTTTCAATTTTACTTCATTTTGCTTACTTTTTTTTCAACAATATATTAATGTATTCACTAGCTGTGATTTCATATGTCATAAATATATATAAAAAATATTAATTCTTATAGAAGAGAAAAAGAATGAGGTTTTGCTGCGCATAATTTATCATTCTATAAATGACGTTTTTTGACGCTAAAATATTGATTAGAATGACGTAGGTATGATATTATAATATGTGTTTTTTCTGCGAGAATTTATTAAGAAATAAAACAGATAAACCCAGTAAAGACAGAAGCTATTTTGGTGCTCTCTACCGCATATTTGCATAATTATTTGCTGTGAATAACAAGAAGCTAAAAATTGGGGTATGAATATGGTGTTGGTAATAAAAGTCAGCAATAATATATATAAACTATTTTTACCATGCATGTGTGGAGTCTGCAAAGTCTTATTATCGTGGGCATATGTGCGAGTAAGTTAATGACCTTCACAATGATCAACTGACAAATTAATCAATCAATCAAACAATCAGTCAGTAAATCAATAAATCAAAAAAAGAAATCTATAATATACATTATGTATAATGTTTATATGTATACTCGGTAACTCAAAACGAGAGATTTTTAACTTTAATAACATGAAATTTATGACAAATAAAAATAATAATTATAAAATAAATATTTGATACTCCTGTCTAATCATGCCTTCTCCCACATCATATGCAGAGCCAAGTAGAAAATCCTTGTCATATACCGTATACAAGCAGAGTATAATAATAATAATAATAATAATGATTTTATTGAGCAAAATATCACAATACAAACATTGCACATTGTCAAAGAGGTTGCTCAACAGGAGATCAAAAAAGGCAAAGCCCATACAAAATTTGATATCCTAATAGATGATAAATAGAATAATATATTAAGAAAAGTAAGATACATAAAATTATTGTTTAAAACATACATGACTAAACACAAGTTTTAAACTTAGAGGATGACATGTTTCTGACGCTAGTTTCCAACTTAATATAATCATTATTATTCTGATGTTACAGAAACCATTCTCTCTTCTTTTTGTTATCATAACTATTTATAACTACATGATTATGTGTAACAAAAAATAATAAAAATACAATATAGCTTAATGAAAAAGTTTATAAAATAATATTACACTTTCTTAAAATTTCAATACAATAATTTTAATTGACATTAAATTTTACTTTATTACACCGTATGAAAATACTGGTGTATGTATACCAAATTATGAAACTAAATTTATAAAGACTTTACATAAATGTGGTGTTGTGTACTGCTAAAAGGCAAAGGAATAAAATTTTGTATCAAAGAGTGTCTGTCAATGTTTATTTTATTTGAAATTCAAATGTTAATAGTTCATTTGACATGCTGGCAAATTGAGTGGTAAACTTTTAAGTGTATTTCTAAATCAAATGAAAGTAACATGTTTTGCATTTTAGTTTCTTTATGTGATTATAATACACAACAATACTAATGGTTAGTTTTAACTGTTAGGCAACAAGGTCTCTCTCTCTCTCTCTCTCTCTCTCTCTCTCTCTCTCTCTCTCTCTCTCTCTCTCTCTCTCTCTCTCTCTCTCTCCTTTCTTATTTACAATGCATTACAGTTAAATCCCAAATGTTTAATTTAATTTTCATGTGTCATTCGTATACGTTTGATAAGGGTTGACAAAAGACAGACATACAGTGTACTTCATATAATACAATATGTTTAATGCGCACTTTATGTTATATCAAACACTATACGTTGTTACAACATTTAATCTGATTTTGTTCGTATAAAGCTTACATAATCCATATATATATATATATATATATATATATATATATATATATATATATATATATATATATATATATATAATGAAAGGAAATTGTATGATTTTAGTCCAGCAAAATGCTAATGTTATGAAATTTTGATGATTACGTATATTTACATTACGTAATTTTAAATTATAATTACTTCCTCATAAAAGTAAAAATATTGAACTTATAGTTGAAAAAAAAAGTTAGAATTGAAAATTTTATTGCATAATAAATTATATAATATAATTAAAATAAATTTATATTATAAAGTATAATATATATACTTTTTAATTAATAATTAGCACGCCCTCAGTAATTCAATAATAATTGGAATAATATTTTATTTTATCCTATAAGCTCAAAGTAACAAATAATAATAATAAAAAAATGCAATCGTTGAAGCTATAGAGAACTTCTGTTTTGTAATAATTTTAAATTAAAACTGCAACAGTAAAGAAGCATCTTAAATGCTCCACACTTTATAGTATAACTGATTTTTAAATTGGCACACACGGAAAAAAGTAATTAAATATTGACTATTCCTTTTTTTTTTTTTTTTTTTTTTTTTTAAATTTAAAAATGCAACGTGTTTTTAAGATGTGAAGAGCTAACTATTTTCTACTGAAAAAATATCATTGTTTACAGTTCAAACGTTTTTCAATTCGGTTATTGGATTTTAAATGAGTTACATCTATGTAACTGAACGTACATAAACTCATAATAAACATAATACTCATAAACATAACTCATTATTCGGTAATATTATGGCAACAATATACAATGTACAGTCTAAAATTTTAACTAACTGTAAATATATATAAGCTTTGATTTTCATTTTTGATGATACTTATCTTCTAGATTAGATTCTTATTCTAATTTCATATATAATTTACAATTTAAAGTGTGGTTTTATCGGTAATGCAAGCTATATCTTATTATAGAAGTAATAAGAAAGTGCTCCCTAATTTTCCACATAATAAACATACACTTTAATAATGCAGTGCTTTTTTTTTTTTTTTTTTTTTTTTTTTTTTTTTTTCTTTCTTTCTTTCAAAAACAACAAACAATGATACAGTATGTGAGAGACCGGAAATGTTTCCAAAGGGCTATCCACACTTTTACGTGTTTTGAAAAAGTAAATCTATTTCCCCATTGGAATAATACCTTCTGCAACATATCAAAACATAAAAAAAACAGGGTAAAAAAACTAAGAGAGAGAGAACAATAAGAGAGAGAGAGAGAGAGAGAGAGAGAGAGAGAGAGAGAGAGAGAGAGAGAGAGAGAGAGAGAGACTCACACACATAGAAAAAAGTTACAATTTTAAATTTTAGTTCCTCATTTAAAGCTCAAAACTATCTTTGATTGTCGCAAAGAACAAACAAATAAAAAGTTACTCATATAACAGATTGATGTAATTTTAGTAAGTTAAACCATTTCTTTACGTCTCCATAATCATGGATGTGATTTAAAAAAATAATAATATAACACATAAAAGTGCATAATTATAGTATATAAAAACTACTCATTCTTTTCCTTCAGTATGTGTATAAGGTTTTACGAACTATGAAAATACTCTATATAGACTGCAAAAGTTAATTACTTATTTCTGTATGTTTCAGCCCCTGAGATTTTTGCTTGTGCTGCAGATGAATGTGTGGGTTACAGTTTTGCTGTAGATTGGTGGTCTTTAGGAGTGGTAGCTTACGAGTTAGTAACTGGGACAAGACCATTTGATATCCACTCAAATACTCCCCTTGGTGATGTTCTTGCTATTCTAGCTACAACACCAAGTCCACCAGCAGAAGTTAGTGAACCCATGTGGGATTTACTAGCGAGGGTAAGTTGTAAAACTTAATTTAAACTATCAAATATTATTTTAGATCTCTTTGATGATATTTTTGGTTATTACGGTTGGTTACATTTAAATTAGAACAAGAAAAAAAGAGATATAGTTTCATTACAGTCTTTGAAAGATAAGTGTAGAATTGTTATTAAAGTAATAATTTAAGTTAATTTTATTAGACAATAATAATTAACTTTCATTACCCAAAAATAAATCGATATGCAGTGTACAATATTAACATTTGAAATAATATATCATTTTATGACATTTTATGATAATTATATTTTCTTATACTCAAATCTTTACAATCTTATGTTGAAAGCTATCTCTGAGCCATCTTTACTTACCAAAATGGTACTCACAGTTATGTTCATAAATCTTAAACAAAAATATCAAAGAAAAAAATATTTGCATAGCAGCTATATTTTATAATAAATTATTCAATGAATAATAACAAAAACAATAAAAAAATATTATATTTATGTTTTTTATTTTAATTAAATTTTATCAAAAGATTGCTAAAACGTTGTTTAAATGTTAATGAGCTACTCTTCATTGGGTACCTATAATGGGTACCCAATATTGAAAAGAACAAAGGAAAATACATGCATAAAATTATAGATATTAAAGCAAGTGGAGTGGATATGAAACATTCTTCAATTAGAACTGTCTTAGTCATTATTTGCCATTTTTAACTCGAAAAAATAAATAGCTTTACCGTCAATACATTATAGTTAACCATAACGTTTGCACTATCTGGGTAGCTGCTCTATGTATATTTATCATTATTTATTAATTATGTTATGGATGTTTATTATATTAGTCAAAAGAAGTTTAAAATAGATGTTTGTTATTTGAGTAATTTTTATTGGTCAATAATTTTTATGCACGGAAAAAGATGATCTAAAGAGTTACTATTCGGACTTTTTTTATAATAAATTCGTTATATGGAGGTTTTTAAGATTTAAAGAGCTAACTATTTACCACTGAAGAAATTACTTTTATACTAACAAGTTACTTTTTAAACTTTTTTTCAACCAAGTTATTGGTTTGTTCTGAAGAGTTACATCTATGTAACTGAATAATTTCTTAAATTTATGTTTCCCGTGGGTGATATTTTATAAATGTCACTACCTCAAAAATTGTAAAAACCATAAAGTCATATTATAGATTGCTTCCCCCACCCCCTCATTTTTCTTCTTGTTACAACATTATTGTATATTAATGTTATATGGCAAAGGCTTATATAATATGGGTCTTAAAAAGCTTTATATAAGTGTCTGATAGTGACTGATTTAATTATTATAGAAAGTGACCAGACCATACAACATGCCTTTCTAATTTATTAGACACAAAAAGGATTTTCAAAAATACAATTATTTTGTCCTAGAACCTAATTTTGATCCCCTAAACGTATAATCAAATTTTCAGCTTATGCAACCCGCACCACTTTTTCTATTGAATGTAAACAATCCTGACGTCAGAAATGTTCAAAATTTGAGCATTTTGCCCACTTTACAACTTTTTCGCGCTATCTTGCGGGGTTATATTTGAGTAATATTAAAAATAGAATATACTTTTTTGGATGTCCCATTTTTTGTTTAATTAATTAAAAGGGTTGTTAAGCCTGGACGGTCACTTTAATTAAACTTAAGAATACATTGTCACGATTTACTTTTTTTTTCTCGTGTAATATTTTTAATAATATAGTTTATAGAATGTAAATTCTCATTTTAAAATATTATTAATTTTTAGTAGCAAATAGAATTATGAAAACAATCAACTTGTCTTAAAATTAAATTATATTGAAATATACAAACTTGCAAGAGCTTTTTAGAGAGAGAGAGAGAGAGAGAGAGAGAGAGAGAGAGAGAGAGAGAGAGAGAGAGAGAGAGAGAGAGAGAGAGAGAGAGAGAGAGAGAGAGAGAGAGAGAGAGATTATATTATTAAGCTCTTATGTTTATGTAATAAAATTGATGAAAAAGTCAATTTCATTTCTTGTTGAAAATTGATGTCTTCATCGTCAACAAAACTTACTACGAAACATTTTAAGCCAACAAGGATTAAGAAAATAATTTATCAAAATATACTTAAAATAGATTGTCTCATCCTACACTGCTTTTAGAAAATATTAGTTTTTTTTTTTTTTTTTTTTTTTTTTTTACACTAAGAAAATACTTTTTAGAAACAACAACAGGTTAAATAATTAACGAAACAGTAAGTATGTTATGAGTGCAAAGGTGAATCTTAATGCAAAAGATGATGTAGTAGTACATCAAATTTAATGTTCTTCTGAAGTTGGAAATGTATATTTAATTGTATTGGTCAAGAAATTGCGTTTTTAGTTAAGTTTTCTTTCGGTGTACGAATATTGCGTTGGTGTTAGGAAAATGGATTTCTTTTTATACTAAAAATAATGTTCTCCAATCCTCTTTTGTATGATTTGAGAGGACAAAATGACCATCAACGAATGACTTTTCTACGTATTTTTAGCTTTTATAATAATAGTAAAATAGAACAAAACGTTATGGCGCATACACGGCTTTTTCAACCACGTTACATGTTCTTGGAGCAGAAGTAAACATTCATAATATTATACAAACAATGAACTTTTGACAATATTTATATTTCATAATCATAGGAGTCAGAGGGCACAAAGTTTACAAATATTTCGATTAAAATTATATAAATGAATACTTATATTATAATTTAGAAATAAATTATTTAATTATACTTTTTTTATTAAAATATTACTATTTAGCTAAATTAATACATTAATATTTTTTTAAAGTATTATTGTTTACATTTTAATTTACGTGCGTCGACTCGCTTCAACGGATAATCAAAGTTGGAACAACGTAAACAAATAGAGCGGTTCACATGTAATTTTCAAAAACAATGTGAACGGTTTCTTTTGTTTACATTAATGCTGTTCGTAAACCCTGTTCTCTTGCACCAAAAAATGCGCATTCCATTTGAATAACCATAGGTGATCGTCATTTTTGGTGCAGAGAACAGGGTTTACGAACAGCATTATTGTTCCAACTTTGTTTATCCGTTGACGCATGTATGTGAACTTTGAACAATACTTAAATCTTCATTTTTGATAATATTTTCATTCAGATTGAGTCCATTGGATAGAGCTTTCACTTAACACGTATGAGAGATTCAAGTTTGAGTTCAAACCATTACAGCGTTTTTTTTTTTTTTTTTTTTTTTTTTTTTTATTTATTTATTTATTTATTTTTTTTTTTTGCTATGCTATCTTTAGGGTAAAACACTGCCATCGCCACTGCGTCTCCAGAGGTGTACTGTACCCGAAGGAAATGAAAAACTTTCACAACAATGGGAGTAAATGCCAACATTTCAAAAATGCATTCTTTGCCACCCACCGCTCTCCCGCTCCCGTCATAGCGTCATCTTGGCCTGTGTAATCTTTGCCATATTTAAGATTTTATGTAAAAATTTATATGTAATAATAATAATAATAATAATAATAATAATAACTTTATTAAGGCGTTAGTTATACATATATATTTATATTTTAATAGATTTATATATTGCAAGATTTAGATTTCATTTCGGTACATGTTTATCAAACTAGGCATAAATACAACGTAATGGAAGACCAGGAAAAAGATTAGAAAATTATATCTAATTATAAAGCTATGTTTGACATAACAAGTAGAGCGTAGTACATAATTATACATAAAATGTTATATGCTTGAACAAATAACAAACAATGGGCAAGACACTTCATATTTTCCCTATATACTTTCCTTGTTCATTAGATCGTACCGTATGAATTACTTTCTGTTAATAAACTATACATTCTTTTAATATTTTCATTTTTGTAATTAAAATTAATTAATTTTAAAATGAAAAACATGTATAATTTACTAATATTAATTTATAATCATTTAAAGGCGTAGAACACCTTGAACAAAAAAGTTGTGTAATATCCTAACAAACCTGAAAATCAACGTTGATTTAGCTGAAGTCATTGATTTCTAATTTATTTGCCATTCACAAAATGCCACTGGCGGTCACTGACGTCACAGCTTGCTTGTTTTACGCTTGTTTTTGTGTGTTGATTTTCAGGTGTGTTAGGATATTACTCAACTTTTTTGTTCAAGGTGTTCTACGCTTTTAAATGTTTACTATATGCGTATATGATACTAAACATATTTACAAATGTATATTTTAGTGCAAATATATTTAACTCAATAAATATCACATATATGTATTTATTTATATAATGTTTAGGTGTAGAGCTTAATTTTTTGTTTTATTTTAAATTTATGTCAATAAAATGTTAACACTAAAATTTTTTTTTTTTTGATACACAGTAGAAGAAATATCTCTTCCTAACTCTCTACCTGATATATACTACTCTCTCTCTCTCTCTCTCTCTCTCTCTCTCTCTCTCTCTCTCTCTCTCTCTCTCTCTCTCTCTCTCTCTCTCTCTCTCTCTCATACACTCAAATGATACTAAAAAAATTTCAAGAATTCCCATATCTCTCGCTGTGTATAAAAAAGGTTAAAGGCGTAGAACACGTTGAATAAAAAAAAAAGTCTAATATCCTGAAATACCTGAAAATCAACGTTGATTTGGTCAGAGTCATTTATTTCTAATTTATTTTCCATTCACAAAATGGTGGATGCGGACGAAGACTTTATCGCTCGCCTGGTCAACGCGTGCGTTAAATAAGCGATTTGTAACGTAATAGTCTTTTTCAATGGAAAATAAATTAGAAATCAATGACTCCGGCCAAATCAACGTTGATAATCAGGTATGTCGCGCATAAGACAAGTTTTTTGTTCAACGTGTTCTACTCCTTTTATCAACTGTTTATCGTTCCTATACGCTTGAAACATATTTCTTACGTGTTCACTTTTTATTGAATTTTCACACAATTTTCTTTTCTCCTCAACACAGCAAAATAAGTTATAATATTATATTGTGACTTTTTTTCTTCTTATCAAATCATTTTTTCTATGAAGATGGGAATTCTCAATAGAATATGGCAGCAGTACATGTTACTGTCATTCACGGTATTACTCCTTGATGTGAAAAATAAAATCTTTGATTCGTGACAATAACGTTCTCTCTCTCTCTCTCTCTCTCTCTGTCTCTCTCTCTCTCTCTGTCTCTCTCTCTCTCTCTCTCTCTCTCTCTCTCTCTCTCTCTCTCTCTCTCTTCTATTGAAGAAACATTTTTTGTCAATTTATTGAAAATTCACAGCTAAGTTTTATTTATGTCAAAAAGAAGAAGCGAAAAAACAACTAGAAACTAAATAAATATAATAAAAAGCATTTTGAAAGAATTTTTGATTATTAATAATAATAATATAAACGATAGTATATAGTTAAAGTTCAAAAATTGAGCTACTTAGTTATGTTAAATTAATTAAAAAGAAAATACTAAAAATATATATGCAGACAGTGGTGTTATTATTACTATATCGAATATTTAGATTATGGCGGTTGAGCCTGCAAGCTTTTTTAATAAGTATTTTTAAATTAAATTTGCTTACTATATACGCTACACGCATATCACAGTAACTCCACGATACTTGTTGTGAAAATCAGTTGAGGAAATGTACCTTTGCTATGGAATTAAGTTCATTATTATCATCAATTTTTTTCTAACAAATAAGCATGCCGAAAAACAAAGTCTATTATTTTTTTTATACAATATTTGTCTAATTATTGTAAATTTACAGACCCCTGTTTTGCCTCCTTTAGTTCAAATTTTATTAAAATTATTTCATTTTTTGTGACTCGCATGTGTTTCATTTTTTATTCATTTACAACATTATTAAAATAACATTTATATATAAATATATGAAGAGTTATAGTTCAAAAGGACGTAAAAGGCATTTTAAAAACTCGTATTCTCCTTCATTTGAACCAACTATAAAATTCACATGAGCTGTTGAAATAAAACCAATTTACATACAAATATAAATATTTTGTATAATTTATATTTACATCTAAAGTTATAAATTGAATTTATAATTCAATCTCTAAAACATATTACGTGTTTTTTGTATGACATTTGAGTAACGAAGTAAAATATGTTAACTATTTAAAATGTTAATTAAAACTTATTGTCCCATGTGTTTCAATTATGCAACTTTTTTTCACTAAAAACTTTTCATGTACGTTTTATTTTTATGTTTTTCATTACTTATTTAAAAAAAATTATAATTATTTTTACTTTTTGTTATACAAGTTATAATCTTTATGATGTTTTTTATTATTGTTTTAAAAAATTCAATTTTAGAACATACGATGATAATTTAAATTTTAAAATATAATTTCTACATTTGTTGCTAGCTTATATCTTATAAAGAGCTTGTCAATAATGTCAATGTTTAATAATTTAATTACAACTAACACTTGCAATTTGCTTTTAATAATAGTAAAAAATTAGAATAATATTTATGATATATTTATGTAAATAAAGTTACTTATTTGTTGCCATGGAATTTAAAGGTGAACCAACCATATATATAAATCTTAATAAAAATAAATAAATATTCAACAGTAATATTTATAGGTTACTATGAAATTTGAAAGAATTGCTTCAGAATAAGATTCATTCAACAATTCAAAATTTTAACAATACCAAATGCATTTTTTAAAATAGCTTTTTGAAATGTGATATTTAGATTGTGATATAAGTTTAAGCTTATATTTTATAGTTTCTTTGTTTTAGTACCCTGTTGTGTTGTTTTATTTTAGTATTGATTTTTTTTTATCTGGAACATGAGCTTCTGCAATAAAAATTGTAAAATATGACACCACATTTTGTAATTCGTAACAAGTAAATTTTTAAATAAAAAATCGTTTTTCTATTGTTGCTTCTGCAAGTCCTACTGATTTTTGAGTCCCCTACGTACTGTATTCAAAACAACTTTTCAGCAGGCAGGCAGGATAAGCATTAGCCTATATTGACACTAGTATTACAAGAAAACTAGGCTCCAATTACGCTTAAATTAATGTTAATAGGATATTAAGGGGTAGATTTTTGGTTTGTTAAATAAAAGTTGGTGCTGTATCGGCCATTTTTAAATTTCTCCTTACATTTGATTTTCTCATTTTAAAATCAGCAGAGACTATTTTTTGGAATACATAATTTATATTATATTAGACTTGGCATTTGATTTAATTTTTTACAGGCTATTTAATGGAAAAATGCTGCTATTTTTGTGACTTTTACATAATGCAGCATTGGATTAATGCCATCGAGTTTGTTTGGATTCAAATTTTATGATTAATCACTAGTTTTTTTTTTTTTTTTTTTTTTTTTTTTATCAAAACGTATAGTCTTCTATTTAATCCTGAACATATTACTATTTATTGATAATGAATTAATATTGGTAATATACCAAAATTTACGAGTATATCAAATTTCGTTTATATTTTCCCAAATTAATATTTTTCTCGTACTTAACGTTATACCATAGTCCTATTAAGACAAAGTGTCTTGTAGACGTACACAATAGAAACCGCAAACACGGTCCAACCAAGGCTTAAATAAATTAATATCCATTATGACAGCCTATAGAAACCATGGAAATTCTAGGCAGGCTGGACGGTACAATCACATTAATCATGCACCTCCCAAATTCTGTGCGTTGTAATGGAATACATAACATGTAAACACGTATCGTGCAACTTGTTGTGCTCTCACTCACACTTCACGTATAATCACCCAGCAGTGGCTCTTAAAGCCCTTGTCAACTTACTTTTTTATCATTTAGAATACTAGATTGATAATTATCATACTTTATTATCCATGAATTAGACACCACCACGTTGATTTTGTATTTATTTCATATTGATAGTTCCTTCACGCATCTGACGTCACAATGTACCGCCGCCAATCACAGTCACCGCTCTGGTCACGTGGTAAATTTCAGCCCTTCCCTTAAGTTCTTTGCACGCCATCACGTCACCATCGGTACATTGTGACGTAAAATCGCGTCAAATGCGTGAAATAAACGTCAAAATGAAAATAAATACAAAATTAACGTGATGGTGTCTAATTCATGGATAATAAGGTATGGTAATTATCAATCTACTGTAGTATTCTAAATGATAAAAAGTAAGTTGACAGGGGCTTTAACCTGTGCTTGGTAAAGAACACAGAGTTACGAGTGAGCTGCATCACCACTTGTTAGCCATACCAGCTCGGTATATATATATATATATATATATATATATATATATATATATATATATATATATATATATATATATATATATATATTATATAAACTGTTATTATAGTTATTTGTTTATTGATTTCAGTTGCTGAGTGCTCGACCTGGTGAAAGACCTTGTTCACTGCAAGAACTGCCGCTGGCGGCACTCTTGCCTAAAGTCACACCTGAGGCTGTTCTTAGTAAAAAAGTTAAGCCCTTCTTCACTCCTCCGGTACGTAATACAGTATATCATTTTTTTTTTTTAAATGTAATTTTCACACCTGTTTACAATGACGTGAAAATTACATAATTTTACGTAAGAATCTAAATAACATTTATTGTTGTATCTTCACGAAAGAGTTATGCGAATTTATGCGTCACTGTAAACTGGCCATAATATTTTTTAGGTATAGCGACAACAAAATTCATACCATGTGTACACTCAACTTTTATGTTGTTTATTTTGTCTATAAGATGACCAAAAGACAACCATAAATTTACAATGTGTGCTTCTGTTTACTCAAAATGCGGAAAAGGAAGTGGCCGGAAGAGGAAACCACGTGATGGTAAAAGTGGGAGGCAGCTCAAGGTTAGCTTGCTGCTGGCACGAAGTTTTCTTTCACTTTAACTGTCACGTGGTTTCCTCTTCCGGCACTTCCTTTTCCGCATTTTGAGTAAACAGAAGCACACAATTTTTACTTTTTTTTTCTTCTTCTTTCCATATTGCTATGTTGGAACTAGATATGAAATTCTATAAATTTGGTTAAATAAATATAAAATGTACGTCACTTCCTCTAACGGTTGTCACTCGCACGATATTCATAACAATGACGTAAAGATTGTTCTGTTATTGACACATGTATCAACTTCGCAGCTAGCACTCATGTTTATAATATTTTCCAATATATTAGACTTCTGATGATTGTAACACATAAAAAAGTAAAAAATAAAAATAAAAAAATAAAAAAAAAATTAAAAAAAAAAACTACTAAAACTTAAATTTTAATACTAAAAAAAAGTGAAGAGTTTTGTATAAAAAAAAAAAGTAAACTGTTAGCAAAGTTTGGTGTAAAATAACGGCAAACTCGTCGGTAATTTATGTAACTGCAACAGCCGTGAAATAACAGGTACACCGTAAAGTCGAATTTAGCAAAAATGAATACGGTTTCAAAACTGCATGCGCTGTGTTATAACTGGCATTACACATAACGTGCGATAGACGGCTTCGCCGTTAAAAAACGGAATCTGCTGTTTTTCTGAGTTACGGAGCTGTACAGTACATTTACGTCTCATTCCTTTTTTATTCACGGATTTCACAGTTATAATCAAAAACTGCCATTGATGTATTTTGCAAAATTTATGATACGATGTTTTGAAACTGTGCATGATTGCTATATGCATAGCAGTAAATTTGGCCTTCATTGAGAAATTACTGCATTATCTGTAATTTTACTGATAAATATTGCCAGATTTAAGTAAAAATCATAATTAGGCAATTTTGAATATTTACAAATAACAACATATTTATCATATAATAATAATATATTCAATAATCAATATTATATATATATATATATATATATATTAATTGAGGTGTTATTACTAATAAAATAGGTTTTTATACGCTTTCATTATGTAAAATCACATAATAGTAAAATATGTAAAATCTTTCTAGTTTTATCGGTTTCTTTAATAATTAAAAAAAATGCAAATAGTGCAAATTCTTGAAGATAATTACTTGGGCAACTCGCTCCTTGCTCCTCGCTACCTGTGATTTTTCAGCGTGCACCATCGGAAGGTTCATGATGAGTAGTTTATTTTGTTTTAATTTTAATGGCGTTTAGAAAGTTTAAAAAAAAAAAAAAAAAAAAATGAAGTTCTCCAATATTTCAATAGTAATTTTTTTTCTTTATTATTTTAAATAAACCTTTTCAAAACATACATTTTTTTCTATTAAATTAAATGCTTTTAATATACAGTGCTATATTGAATCATTCAGATGAATAAATAAATCCAAATACTTTATAAAACTTTACTCTAGTTTATGGTAATCATAATAAATTGTTACGTGAATAATTTCCAATCACATAGATTTACTAAATTTGTTATATAAGCAATTAAGCATTTCATTTACACTAATTTGACTGAACAATAAAATTTATTCCTATGTATATATATACAAACGTTCATTAATATATTACTACTTAGTATTTTGAAATTGTAATAAAGCTTAAAATCCACTAATATAAAATGCCAGACTACCTTTATTAATAATGGAGAAACTAATTTGCTAATTAACCGAACAATAATTAGCTGAATAAGTATTCTGTTTCATTTTAATAGTATTAGTTTAGTTTTGTTAAGTAATTAGAGAATATATAACACAAAATATATTATGTAGCAAATAAAGCGCCTGCAAAATTTACTTGTACGCAACCCGCTTAACATATATGACCAAAAAATTGCCTATGTAACAGGATACACGTAATTATCGTCATGTGTAATTTTGTGAACACATTTTAAATTTACAAGATTTATCAGTTGTAATATAAAGCAGTAATTCATGTTTAATTCCAAAATAACAGCATTCATGCTATATAGCAGCATAAATTGCGTCATTCATTTTATTCAAAGCAAGAAAAAAAAAAAAAAAAAAAAAAAAAAAAAAGGAAACACGTAATAATTATGCTACACGACTAAATTTCAGAAATATTTATTCACAACTGCATAATTTATGCTACATTTTGTAGCAACTATGTAAGCGTAATTTTAAAATATAAATGTTTATGCTTTGTTAATTAAGCAACATTAAAACAGTATGTTACAGAACATTCACTGTGCAATGTAAATAAATTACGTAATATACTTCTATTCGTGTTCTATAATATATCTCCACAAACACATCATGTTGATAAATGAAGCGACCAGCGTATTTCCTTCCTGTGGATGTCACCATAATGCTTCACTTAATAATGTCAAATATATTATATTTCAGAACTTAAGTGTCAATAACAATTCATTCTTTCTGTTAGAATTGCGTAACAATTATTTCTAAATACAAGAGAATTGAAGAGGGAAAATTTTCAGTATATTTTATTTAGAAAATAAAAAGCTATTCTATTCTTTTCCAATTTTATTTATCGTATAAATTTTTAAACATGTTGCTTAATTGACAAGCACGATTTCATGGTAAACAATTGCTGATATGGTTGTAGTATT
>OX439136.1:17475785-17515785 GCA_949318235.1 Ecdyonurus torrentis
TCTTCAAAACTGATGACAATTTTTACCAGAATGTTAATGTAGCACCACGAGAGAGCGTAAACAAACTGTAAAGTATGCAAATTGCGTGAAAATTCATGTTTATGACGTCAGAAACATGCAAAAGTTAGTATGAAAATGTTGTGCGGGTTGCATAAATCGAATATTCTGATCACTGCTACGGAGCTACTGTTGGGTTTTGAGACAAACTAAAGTTATTTATGTAAATCCCATTAAGTGTTTTGTGATATAAATGCTTATGTTTTTCTCTGGTCTATTCCTTTAACATAAAGCTAAATATAGCTCTATATTTAGGTTTATGTTATATTTAAATTAATTTTTTTGTCTTTACAGTAAGAATGACACTATACCTTCAAAAGCTATAATTAATAAATTATAGAAATTTTAACTAATAATGTTTTATTTTTTATATTTTTTTTAAAGGACAATATTATATTGACTAGTATTTTTTCTTAAATGTTGAGCAAAAAAATTAAACCTATGGTCGTGAATATTTACTTCAAAGGGGGAAAAAATGGGTGTATATAACGCAGTAAAAACATTTTTACAAATGATTATATTAGTTTAAAACTTGTACTTTCTTTTAGAGCAATAGTTTCAAATCAGCAATAATATTAGTTGTATATCATCTCATTAAAAAAACATCAGTGTGCAAGGACCATAAAATTGCATTTAGTATTTTTTATTATATATATAAAAAAAAAAAAAAAAAAAAAAGTGAAGAGGATGGATTACAATGTTAAAAAGAAGAGAAGAAAAGTCATGCTCTTTTCCATGCCACCTGTGATTGGCTAAAACATTACCCCGATAACATTCATTTAAAGGAATAGACCAGAGAAAAATATAAGCATTTATATCACAAAACACTTGATGGGATTAACATAAATAACATTAGTTTGTCTCAATACCCAACAGTAGTCCCGTAGCAGTGATAAAAAAATTCGATTTATGCAACTCGCGCAACGTTTTCATACTAATTTTTGCATGTTTCTGACGTCATAAACATGAATACTCACGCAAATTGCATACTTTACAGTAATTTCACTCTCTCTCGTAGGGCTACATTAACATTCTGGTAAAAGTTGTCATCAGTTTTGAAGGACCCATTTCGTGTTTATTCATGAAAAAGTACATGTTGTGGTCTATGGCTTTAACGTACACTGTAATAAAAAAAAAGTATATTATACTATTATAGTACTGTTTCAATAAATTTCGATTCAAAAATAATTGCTTTCAGTAATACTCTGTTCATTATTCTTCGTATTGCTATATATTTTTTATTTTGTAAATGTGGTTTTATTTTCTTCATTAATTGGAGCATGTAAATTAAAATCACTAGTAGTAATAAATTTTATCGCTTCTATTTTTTATCATAAAATTTATATTAAATTTGTTACAATATTAAATTATATTACAAATTTAAATACGAATACAAAACAAATTTATTGTCCCTAGAGAATTTTTCAGTCTTTCTTTTGAATTTTATTGAAAACGAAAATAAATCTCTCCTGTCTTTCTCTTTTATATTGTAATTGTAACTCTTTTCCCATGTGGATTTTCTCTTTCATGGAATTTCTTTCTATTCTCTAATCTCTCTCTTTCTCTCTTACGTTTCAAGTTTGTTTTATTTTATATTCAAATTGTACTGATTTTTTTCAACTCTCATTTTTCAACTTAAAAATATATTTTTTACTTTAATTTTGGTACAATCCAACACAATCTAGTAATTAGTGATTCTATGAAATAAATGCACAGTCACGTCTTCGATCATGAAAAGTATTTAAAACTTTCCTATTTAAGATCATAAACAAAAATAAAAAGCAATGGAAAATGGTATACGATTTTTATATTTTATTATTATTATTATTTATTAAAAGTAGGATTTATTTTGTAAATTGCTAAATTTTTGTTCTTTTTAAAAATAATAATAAATAAATAATAAATATAACTTTTACCTGTGAAGGTGCTTTACGAAGGTGAAAGTATCTTTACTCTTGCAATAATTTGATTATAAGAGTTATAATGGCAGTTTTTTTCTCTTTGATATACAGTATTTTCATAGATAAAACAACTCAAATGCAAAAAAATAAATAAATAATAAAAAAATAAAAATAATAAAAGTGGGAAACGCAAGTTTTTTTAGCTGTAACTTTTTGCTGTAAATTTTCACTTTTAAATTTCAGAGATGTGAAAGTTTTTAAAAATAAGAATAGCCCCTAAAGGAAATCTCCCCTTAAAAAATTATTTTTGCACTTACTGTAAACGAAACATAAAAAATATAAAAACACGAATAAGTAAAATAATTTTTTAGAAATATAAAAGCTTGTTCACATAAAATAATTTTTATAATAATATAAATTGAATATGCTGAAAAAAAGTTATAATATTCTACGCATTGTTCCGTTAACAAAAAGTATATTTTTTAATGAGGTATAAAAGTACAAATTGTTTTACAGCCCTGTAGGGTTTTTCTTTTTCTACAAACGTTATAATAAGTGTGAATATTTTTAAAATATTTTTTGTCTTGCGTAATCGAAGCGATGCAATTATAATTGCATGCAAAAAATATAAAAATACTTTGAACTTTTCGAGAAAAATTTATTTCAAATAATTATTTCTATTGTTTGCAATTCTCAGTAAAAATTGTTTTTAAATCATTATCTATAATATTACTGATATTTATTTCAATTAATTTTTCATTAATTTAAATATATAAATTCAAACTAAAAGTAATTAGATGGAAAAATTTGAATAGAATTTTTTGTTTTTGTTTTAACTTGCGTTCAATAATATGTCTGGGTCAGATTAATAATAAAAGAGAATCGATTTTTTTTATGCCATTCCAAACTAATAAGATATGAAATCATAATATAGCTGTCTCAAAATTAGTTACTGAATAATTATAATGTACTGTATTTTATTTTAAGTACACTACACTTTTTAAAATATTAATATTTTATAAAAAAAAAAATGCATCCTAATACATTGAGTTATTTAATGAACACGTAATTTTTTTGTGTAGTAATTGTTAAATAAAGATAGCAGATCCAATCCAAAATTTTATTGGGCTGATTTTCTATACTACAATGTTAATCTTGGTCCCCCCCCCCCCTCCGGATCCGCTCCTGAAGATACCTCAGTTCTCATATAGCATATTCACCCAGAACTTTGTTTACTTTCTTTAAAATCAATTGTATTGAATTTTAAGGGAGTAGGGTACTGACTTTATATTTAAAAAAAAAAACTAGAAGTGTTGTGGGTCTAAATTTGGTGTCATTGTGTATAATGGTCACACCTATTCGTGATAAAAATTTCAAGATGTTTGACCGTCCAGAAAAAAAAAGAAAACTATTATTGAAATTATTGAACATTGGGCCTTATGGGCTTAAAATGTCCAAAAATTATATAAAATTAATTGGCACGTTGACCCCCCAAAATTTTTATATATTTGAAATTGTCTCAAGCTGAAGTATCATTGTGCAAAATTTCAGATTTTTTTGATGCGAAAAGTTTGAGTCTAATGGTCGACGTCGGTACCCTATACTCCCTTAATGCTCTTTTCAAGGTAGATTTCAAGCAATTAAATTATTGCACTTACTGCAAACTATAATTATGTTGAGCATCCGGAGTAGTGCAGCTTGCTCCTGAACTTTTCATTACGTTACACGGACATAAATAAATTCTTAATAGTTACATGCTAGCTCATTTTCAGCACAATTTGTTCAATATAATATAATTTATGCTATATTGCATATAACTATTTTAAATAAATATTATGGTTCTACAGCATAGTTATTTATAGTGTTCTAATTTAGCATTACTTATGCTATAACAACATAAATACAACATAAAGTACTTAACTATTTTTTTCTGCATATAGGGTGTGTGCGCATGACGTCATTCTTAATGATTTTCGATGCTCGTCTTGAGCAATGAATAACATTGCTCAGCATAGGACAAACGTAGTTTTTGGTCATTTTCTTTTAAAAATTTGCTTCTTCTTCTTTTTTTTTTTTTTTGTTAAAATTATTTTTCTTGCATACTTGAAAAACTAATTCAACCTGTCAACAGCATCAATGATTTCAAAAAAATTCCGAAGTATTTTTAAACTGGCAAAATGAGTCATTTTCCTATGCTGGCCTAGATGTTATTTAGCGCTCACTTATGGCGTCGACTTTAACATGAATGAAACCACCCTATAAATTTTTGTACATAACTCCTATAAACACGTATATTATATGAGTTACAAAAGTCTTAACTGTGATTGTATAATATTGTGTGTGTGTTTAAATACTAAAGTTTAAAGCAACACTGCTTTAAGTACCATGTATTAATTTCTCTTCTACTTTTTTTTCTCTTCAAATATAAGAA
Source organism: Ecdyonurus torrentis (assembly GCA_949318235.1). Classification (NCBI taxonomy): domain Eukaryota; kingdom Metazoa; phylum Arthropoda; class Insecta; order Ephemeroptera; family Heptageniidae; genus Ecdyonurus; species Ecdyonurus torrentis. Next base: position 17,480,175 of record OX439136.1, read on the forward strand.
TATAATTGTATTTTGAAACTTTCAGGATGCAGCAGAGTTGGCAGACCAAGTGTACCCGACTGTGATTCCTGAATTTCGTATTTACAACAGGGAACGCGAGTTAGAACGTCGTGAGAGAGAGAGAAGAGAGGCGGCGTGGGAGGAAGAATTATTGCAGGTAATTACAACAGTTTTTTTTTCTTTATCAAGGTACACCTGTTAAAGGCGTACAACACCTTGAACAAAGAATCATGTTTTATATCCTAACATACCTAAATATCAACGTTTATTTGGCCGGAGTCATTAATTTCTAATTTATTTTTCATCTACGAAATGCCACATGCGGTTTCATGACGTCATAACTTGCTTGTTTACGCGCGCGTGGACCAGTGAGCTGTGACGTAATAAAGCAGCATGCCATTTCATAAATGGAAAATAAATTAGAAATTTAAGACTCCGGCCAATAGTATTCATTATAGTATTTAGGTATGTTAGGATATTAGACAAGTTTTTTTGTTCAAGGTGTTCTATTCCTTTAAAAATTTAATTTTTTAAATCTACACGTCTTTTGAATGGGAAAATAGTTATGGTTCCAATCAAGTATATCGTTAATATTATAATAATCTTTGACATTCACTTTATCTTTTAATCAACAAAATGTTTTTATTGTTTATATAGTCACCGAAAATTCACCACCATGTTCGGGGAAAAAATAAACTATATATTTTTAATTATGACCTTAAATAATCACACATACATAAATACACACACAAATAGGAATAGGAAATAGGATAGGAATATCTATCTGAGAAAATATAATAACAATAAATACATGTGGGTACTCATATATTGTACTAATCTTTTGTTATTTAAATATAATGTTATAAGTGGACACAAAATAATGCTTCTTTTAAATGTTTTTTTTTTATATATATATAAAATGTCACTTATTTTCAGTTCAGTTGATAGGACTCATTGTCCTGACTGCGCCTTTTGTTCAATAATCTATAATAAATTATTATGTGTATTTCATCTGCTACTAATTTTTTGTTTGAACAATAAAGACTATTATTTATTTATTTGTGATAAAGGATCAGTACTTTCAAGGGACATAGTAGAATTTAAAATTAAGACTTTAAGGTACCGGCTTGAATAGCAAATTGTTAGAAGCATATAGCTAAAAAAAAAAAAAAAAAAAAATGTATAAATATAAAGTTCCATGATATAATAATATTTAGTTAATTTTTAAATTTTATTTAGTTTTAAATTTTAAAGGACATTTTATTATATATAAATAAAAATGACATACTAAAAAAATCTACATGAACTCAGAATAAACTCTACAATTTTAAAATAAAAAACTTTAATATAAAACAGCTTCATTAATCCATCGTCTGTGAACATATTTGTCTTGACAAGCACTCTTGTCATCATTGTTACATGCTACTTTTAGATTTTAGTAGCCTTCAATTTTCCTAATTAAAAATTATATTCTATAAGAGCAAGATATTCCTTTAAAACTATGACAGGATTTTGTCTAAACAAACGCTTTTTAAATTGTCACAAATGAGAATGAGATTGCTTAAAATGAAAAGTTTAATTTTCTAATATAATACTAGTGATATAATACTGTGTAATTAAAAAAAAAAATCATTAAAATATTTAATTGGAAAAATTATTTTAATTTAATTAACTTATATCAACAAGCAAACTCTGTGCTAATTAAATAATGTCAAATTCGCAATTTTATAATATATTTTATATAATAATACATTATTAATTTAATTCATTATAGCATTATCTCATTTTGCACGTAAACTTACAATTTTGTTATCTAATTAATCTTTACATATAGTATATAATGAAATTATTAATTAGCGTAAGTTAAATATTTTAATAATAATTAATTAAAAATTTTAAATCAACAAATTAATATATAAGATAATAATGTATAAATAATAAATTGCTTCTTTAAAATGTGTATAACTTTGTGTGATTAATTAATTTGCTCCAAAAATAAAGTATGTACTATACAAATATTTAATGGATAACAAAATAATAATGAACGTAATGCTAACAGGCAGTTTATAAAATTCATTGTTAAAAGCAATCATACCATCCGTTGAAAAGTAAGGCTAAAAAATCAACAACGTTAAATAAACTACACAGAAATAAGTTTATTATTAGTTTATGTTATATCTCATCACTCGATAATGTGGGGGCTAATGTGTGCACCGGGCTCATACAGAAGCTAAGATACACGTACCCTGTCACTACCCAAAACTTCGTAACTATTTTGCTTGGAGGCAAGTTGATGGCACTAGGCCCTGTCCAACTTCATTGGGGTGACGTCCTCTCCTGGGCGCGGTGGGACACTATTCCGCGAGCTCATTAGAGCCGGCTACCCACAGTTTCCGGTTTCCAATACACTTAAGGGCGGGGTGGCTCTTGGCCTCCCAAGCCCGTGCCTCGTCCAAAAGCGCGAATTAGGCTAAGGGGCTTCAGAGGACGAGGCCCACCCCCACACTTAGGTCCTCTCCTGGGCGGGGACAGATGCGACTCCGGGCCCTGGAAACATACGCTACCGCATGTTTCAGGGTGGGGGGAAGGGGGTATAACGGAGGGAGAATCGGGAAGAAATTATTACTATTATTTAAAATTTTAAATGCACCAAAATTCTATTTTTTTAACATTTGTACTGATTCCCATCCTATATCCTATCCGATATCCTATACTCCTACATCCTATTGTATCATTTCTTTTTCGTTTTGAGAGTAATAGTGTCTTGCATTTAATTTAAAGTTCACCTCATTCAATTTTTCAAATTTTAAAAGAAAATTTTTATTGAATATTTTAATTTGAATCATCCCATAGCTGTGAATTTTTAAATGAGGCACGTTATAAAAATAAAATATATATGTTCACTGTGTGTTACAAATACGACAGACTTTTAGATTTATTTTATCGAATAACGGGGAAAGCAAAAACATATCTGTTTTCCCCAGCTAAATGGAAGTAAGTGCTAATAGAAACACCATTCTCACGCGTAATTTAATTTCCAACATGCTATCGAGTTAGGGTGACCGCAGGCTGTGTATGTAATTTCAAAATGTTCATTTACTGGATTTTTTTTTCTCTTGTCTTTTTATTTAACGACGAACTTTTAACAACTTAATTACAACACATGCATGCTTTTGCATGCTTTTATTATGCTTTATTCTATATTTAAAAAAAATCTTACAATCCATGTTAAAAAACAATAATAATAAATGTAAGTGAGTGAGAGAGAGAGAGAGAGAGAGAGAGAGAGAGAGAGAGAGAGAGAGAGAGAGACAGAGACAGAGACAGAGAGATAGACAAGAGTTAAAAATAAAGATAAATAAATTATAAAATGTATTTTGCATACTCATAATAGAGATGCGACTTATTAATTTAATATATTTTATATTTTTAAGCTTAAATATGCATAAGTTAAATTTGTATTAAGGATTTACAACACAAGCAATTAAATTGGTTCCGATGTTTAATAAAACCATGTAGTAGGTATATATATATGATATATATAAAGTATTACAAATATTTTCAAAAGAAAATATAACTTGAATAAGACAAAGGTAATTTTATATAAATTGGCTGTGGTAAGATATTTTATTTCATTTTATAATAAATTTTCATTGCACTTTCAAAATTGAAGCTTTTTTTTTTTTAACAATTTTATTGGAGTTTTTCATGATACTGAGATATTGGAAATCAGATTACAAATTTTATAATAATACCTTCTCTCTGTCTCTGTCTCTCTCTCTCTCTCTCTCTCTCTCTCTCTCTCTCTCTCTCTCTCTCTCTCTCTCTCTCTCTCTCTCTCTCTCTCTCTCTCTCTCTCTCTCTCTCTCTCTCTATTTATTCCATTTCTATTCCTTTGACAACAGAGCTTTAATATTTATAATGTTTTGAAATACTTAAATGGCTTATTTTCTTTTCTTGTTATTATCACCAACGCATACGTTTCATTTTATCTTCTTAACTTCTTAAAGCCATAGACCACATAAAACAACATGTGCTTTTTAATGAATAATCACTAAATGGGATTTTCAAAACTGATGACAATTTTAACCAGAATGTTAATGCAGCCCCACGAGAGAGCGTGAAAAAACTGTAAAGAATGCAATTGACGTAAAAATTCATGTTTATAACGTCAGAAACATGCAAAAATTAGTATGAAAATGTTGTGCGGGTCGCATAAATCGAAATTTCTGATCACTGCTACGGGGCTATACAGTTGGGGTTTGAGACAAACTAAAGTTATTTATGTAAATCCCATCAAGTGTTTTGTGATATAAATGCTCATGTTTTTCTCTGGTCTATTCCTTTAAGAATTATTTTCACTATTGAGCACATATCTAGAAGGAAATTGAAAATATCGGATCAAAAGATAACTTTAAGCTGCTTTATTCTTCTATATATTGAGAGTATATATTAGAATATTTGTACCAATAATATTTTGTAGAATTTTAACTAAAGAAAATATTTTATTTATTCAATTTTTTTTCATACACTTTTAAAAATAAAAATGAATTTTATAATTAAATTATTTTTATCAACTCACTGAAGATTTTATTATCCTGTTTATAAATTAATTAAAAAATAAAATCTTATTAGTAGGACATTGAGGAAGTCTACACAAAGTTGAACCCTATGTTTGAATACGTCATTTGAAAGAGAAAAAGTAGTAGATAAACGTAGCATAGGCAATTACCTGGAAAATTAACGTTTTAATTAATAAAAGAAAAATAAAGCATTTCAATTCTCAACCCTTTACCGATTGTGACGTCATTTGTTTACATCTGAATTTCGATTGTCATCTGGATTTCATACGACTGCTACGAATTCAAAAGAAATTAACGGTCAACGGCTGCCTTTCAACAATCAGATCATCTGAAATCCAGAAGACAATTGATATTCAGATATAAACAAATGACGTCACAGTCGACAAAGGGTTGAGAATTGAAATTTTTTATTTCTTCTTTTATTAAATAAAACGTCAATTCTCCAGGTAATTACCTATGTTAAGTTTACCTGCTACTTTTTCTCTTTCAAATGACGTATTCAAACATAGGTGTTAACTTTGTGTAGACTTCCTCATTGGAAATATGGAGAGAAAATGATTTGTTTTGGGAATACGTTCATATTTCATAATACTGTAATTTAATATTACACGATTCGTTTGCTTGTTGATTCATGCATAATAATATAAAATATAATAACTATATTTGAGTGATAAATATTATGTAACATATATAGAAGCCAATGAATAATTCCAATCCACTTGACACAAAAATATAAATAAATTAATACTAATACAATTATTGCATACTTTCAATATTGCACAGTTATGAACTCTTTTTTTTTTTTTTTTTTTTTTCGAAAAAGTCAATTTGTATGCATGACAGAACAAACAAGTAAAATAAATTAATAATATTATTTAATGAATTCCCAAACTAGAAGGATTTTCCTTATTGAATAATTTATTAATTTGAATATATTTCCGTGTAAAATTTGCTTGCAGCATCATTATTCATTAATAATTAAAATTCAAATAAAATAATAATACGTTCCGTTATCGTATTTTTCCCCCACAGTAACACTTTAATATAATATTTCTAGATAAATCCAAGTATTTGAAAATTTTAGAGAATTACAATGACAAGTTTCAATTAAGAGTGTTTGAAAATGTATTTCCGTAACAACATGGCAAATTTTAAATATTATTTTTCTATCTTTTCGTATACGTGTCATTAAGCTTTAATCATATTTAGTTGCTATCATTGAATTTCGTTAAATTTACAAGAGTAGAGGGTTAAGTTTTGAATATTAAGAGTTCTAAGACTTTTAATAATTATAACCTTAAAAAATATATTTGGTGTGTGCTACAGAAGCCAAACTATCACGCAGCTTCGATATATGACGAGACCCACATTTGCTATCTTTCCAAAGTTATCGATTATCACTACCATTACACCATGGCTAAATCCTCCAAAAGTCATTTAGACAAATGCGGCTGTTAGGTGACTCTGAACTCACCCCCCTGCAACCACAGCTAATCCCTAATTTACCTAACCTCATGTTATTCCTAAGCTAAACCTATCATGGTTGAGGTATCAGTATCAGTCGTATCTGAGCGCGGAATGCACCTCCAAACTTGCAGTATCACCTTTATGATATGATATATATGTGCAAATTATTAGCGTAGCATGCAAATTTGTTTTTGCATATTGTAAAAGAATTTTAATGTTTTTATTATTATTTTTTCCATTTTTATAATATTTTAATTTTTTTAGTGTAGTATAGTCTAGTTATTTTTATTTTATTATTATTATTATTATTTTTTTACAATCATTATAGATTAACGAAGTATGCCATTTTAAAATGTATTCTTATTGTCGCAACACTTTTAATCTTACTCGTATTAAGTCTCATGTTAGTTTTAATACTTAACGCTCTGCAATCTGAAGATCGTGAATCCTGACATTTTAAGCAGAGGTATAGTTATTATTATTTTTTTTACCATTAACTTATAAATTGAATTACATAAAAAATGATGAGCAAATGTTTTAATTTCAGAGAGAGAAGCCTAAGCAGCACTAAAAATAAATGTAATATATTAAAAATTAAATACTTGGTTTTCAATAAATGGAAGACAGCTAAATTATTTTTTTTAATAAAATTATAATTATACTGTGTACCTAATTTTTTTTTTTTTTTTTTTTTTTTTTTTTGTTTTTTTTGAGGGGTTAGTACGATGGATTATCAGAACCACGATACGAGCTTTCTAACTACTTTACCTAATGTTTCAGGCAATGAATGCATCTGAACTAGAATCTTCTGCAGCTGCTGCGGCCGCTGCTGCCGCAACCGCCGCTGCTGCTTCTGCTAGTGGTGCGGTGCCAAAGAAAACAATTGACAATCAGCCGACAACTCCTGAAAACCACACTGAAGTTTGTGAACCAAGTAACTCGAAACAAGAGCAGTGAAAATATAAGAATTAAACAAGTCAAGTTTATATTAATTACGATGATTGATTTTTAAAAGTAAGAATTGAAAATATTTTTAATTTTTGAAAACGAATGGAATCAGATTTAAGTTTTATATTTGCCCTCAAATTCAACTCCTATATTTTTATTATTTTTTTTTTTTATAATTGTTATTTTTAGTTTTAAGTATCAATTGCATACGCATAAAAAAAAAATCAGGGTGATTCCAAAAAAATTCTCGAATCCTGCAAGTTTATAATTTAAAATTTTTATTTTCAAGTAATCCTATATTTAAAATAAAGGTTTAATCACAAGATTGGACCTTTAAAAATACACGTTTCTTAAATCTTCTTTGCAGACGAAGAAAAAAAAAATAAAAGAACAGTAATTATAACGCATTTTTAGCACAATCTGTTCGATACACCATTTTACAGAGCATAAAATATTATGCTTTACAGCATAATAATTATTTATGTTTTTAGACTTAAGAATCATTTGTGCTGAATAGTAATATAAATGGAGCATAAATTATGTTTTCCGTGTGTAAAAAAACAACTTATAAATTAGTCATCCTGCTTCACAATTTCTATTTTAGATTTAGATTACCAGTACTAGACGTATACGTCATGAATTTCAAAGCTAACAATTTTTAACCCTATAGTTTGTGGGGGTACAAAAAATGTTAATGGACATTATAAGTGTTCGTATGATGGTCTTATCTTATGATAATATATTGTTTGTTTTGAGTAAGAATCACTTCAGATATGTGGCTACAGTTTTAAAGTTGCTGTTGATTCCAATATACTATTTTACTATCAAGTATTATAATATATATAAAATTATGTTTTCTACTTTATGGTGTAAAAAGTGCACTCCTAATGTACTTATAGATTTATAAATGTCTATATAAGTAAAATATATATATATATATATATATATTCACGAGCGTACAGAGCATTTTCCATTCAAAACGTCAGACTTACTTCAGGTTTAACAAATTTTTTTTTTTTTTTTTTTTTTTAATCATAAGAAAAAAAATTGCAATTTATGTATAAAATATTTGTCCTAAAATCCCATTTGTATGAATCGTCATAAATAAATATAAAAAGTTCGACGTATGTAACTTTGGTACAAAGGGTACAACGTTTTCAATTGAGAATTAGTATGTCGTCATAATGAGACTAAAATCACCCAAATTGCATTGTGGGATTTTGCAAAAATTAGTATCAGTTTCAGAGGTACTATTTTGTGTTTAAATATATAAAAGGGTACATTGTTACGACTCAAGTATGACAAAAAAAAATTTAAATTAACTTTAAAAAAAAAAAAAAAAGGTTACTGAATATTGTTGTAATGAAAATTGTGATTACGTCACTTTACGTATATCAGTGGTTTCAATTTTTAAGTTTTTCGTAAAAAATAAACAATAATAATAATAAATAAAGGGTCTAAAACACATATTATAACATATTGTAATTCTAATACTAAACTTTTAAATATAAATTATATTTAAGAAATGAATTTCGTGATGGAAAAACTGATTGTATATTTTAGATACAAAGAAAGATTAATGAAAAAAAAAATATTGGCTGGTAAAACATAATATTGTGTAAATGTAAATATCAAAATATTATGGTAATTCTACCATATATAATATTAATCTGCTGTTTCTGATAAAAAAGGTTTTAATAATGAAATATGTATGTAATATTTATCATAATTATAAGAAGAAAAAAAAAAGAGGTAAAATAGTTTGATAAAACATCATGTCGTTATGAAGGGGCCATAATAAATAAATGAAATATTGCAGAAATAAAAAGTTTAAAGTTTAATAATATAAAAACAAAAAGAAATACTTTTAAATGTATTTTATTTATTTCAATTTTTATAAAGTTAATAAAAATATAATACATCGCAGCGAGAATCTATATGAAAAAGATAAATGTTTCAATTACACTAATAGTAATTAATAATGTTATCTACTTTTTTTAATTGCAATACACGTACGAGCGGCTATATGATTTATCTCGGTAATACCTAAATCTAATTAAAAAATTGTTTTGGTATTTTATAAATACGCTAATAAATTAAATTTTTATATGTCAGAAGACCGCTAATTAAAACAAATCATTATTTTTTATTTATATAGCAGCACAATGTATTTAATTTAATTACGATAGCTTACTAATCCGTACATTACACATTTTCAGATTTTTTTTTCTTTTTTCATTTGATTTGATTTATTTTTATTTTTTTTTTTTTAAATTCATTTCTTCTGCTAAATGTTAATTTTTAATTTCACCACGATTTATTCTGTCAAACATTTAGATTCAGGAATGTATACTTCCAAAACTCCCAAACCTTGCATTTTTAAGCATGATCATACCTAAAAAAAAAAAAAAATAATAATAACATTTAAGTTTCTTCAATCTTATTATTTCAACCTCTATTCCCATATTTGTATACAAATTTGATTTTTTTTTTTTTTTTTTTTTTACTCTTCCAATTTAATATTTTTTACTATTTATTATAATATCTCCTTACTCTCCAATTATGTTTATCATATAACTGTTAGCAACACTAAAAATAAATAGAAAAATTATTTATTAATTTTTTTTTAATCAACCCACATAGCAGTAACAACTTATATTACACAAATACTACTTAACGTTATTTATTGATTGAAATCTATATGAAGCATTGACGTGGGTTTTTATAACCACCGGAGTGGGTAGAGATAAACAAACCAACTATATATAGCAACTTAATAACTGACCGTGTGTATTTTTGCAACGTGTAATTGAAATACGTACTTCTCGATTCTGTCACAACTCTATAAAAAAGAGTCGTCTTTTTTTAAACCCTTTTTATATAATTATATATATATATATATATATATATATATATATATATATATATATATATATATATATATATATATATATATATATATATATATATATATATATTTAAAGGCGTATAGAACACCATGAACAAAAAAGTTGCGTAATATCCTAATAAACCTGAAAATCAACGTTGAATTGGCCGGAGTAATTTATTTCTAATTTATTTTACATTCACAAAATGTCACTGACGTCACAGCTCGCCCGGTTTACGCGCGCGTAAAACAAGCGAGCTGTGACGTCAGTGACCGCCAATGTCTTTTTGTGAATGGAAAATAAATTAGAAATAAATGACTCCGGCCAAATCAACATTGATTTTCAGGTTTGTTAGGATATTACGCAACTTTTTTATTCAAGGTGTTCTACGCCTTTAATACTAATTTAATTCCGTACATATTAAAAGCTGGACATTTCACCTTTTTTTTTTTTTTTTTTTTTTTTTTTTTTAAGCTCAAATAAAAAATTTTGATTCACACGGATGAAAAAATAACTATATAATAATTACGCTAGCTCATTTGGAGCACAATTTGTTCAATTAAGCATAATCTATGCTTTACTACGTAATAACTGTTTCATATAGTAGTAGTATTTTATGTTATGTAGCATTAATTATTAATGTTGTTCTAATTTATAATTTGCTATGCAAAATGCATCATAAATTACTCAATTTATTTCTCCGTGCAAAAAAAAAATAATAATAATAAAAAATAAAAGTAAAAATAAAAAAATAAGTGTCACAGTCTTAAAATTACGGTAATAATGTAGTAAAATAATAAATTAAAATTAAAAGAAAATATTTGTGGATGTTTTATAAAATATACAAAAAAAAAAATTAAAAATTCAGAGTTTAATATCGCTTTAAATGTCCCCATGGTATCATACTTTCACACTTTATACTTTGTTAAAGTGTGATGTTGAGAAATAAGTAAATTAAATAAGTTTTTAAACTGTATGTGATGTACTAAGATAAGAACATTAAAAAAAAATGTGCAGTAAAAAAAAGTTTGTTGCATGGAATAAATATAAAAAATATATTTTAAATGGTTCACGTATTCTTTATATAACAAAAAATTTAGTCAAACATTAAAAATTTGTATTTGAGGAAAAAAAAAATAAAGGTTTTGAATTTTTGAACTTCAAAATTTAATGCTTAAAAATATGTCTAAAAATTGTAATAAAAATCGTGTGTTGAAAATCTTGTACATTATTTTGCAATATTTTATTTTTTATAGAATAAACAGTTTCGACTTAATTTAGAGTTAATATTTTAACGAAAATGACGCCACAATACTAATCTGTATTATCTACACAAGCGTTGAAGCATTATAAGCCCGAATGGGAAAAAATATCAGATCGCAATATTGACAATGTTTTGTGGTCCTAATGTTTGTGTTTGGCGTTATTTGAATTACTGTCGCTAAATATAAGAAACTTTATATGACGTCATGAACGTTAAGTGTCATTAATTCTATATATTTAAAATATTGCAAAACTGTACAAGTTTGTAAACTTTTATAGTAAATGAAGTATATTATTTATTTTTAGTTATAAATTAAATTATGTGTTATAAAAATATGCCAAAAAAACATGTTTATTTTAACTTGATATAATATGCAATTAACATATTTTATGGTATAAAATAATATTATGTAAATATTGACCAAAAGGTTTTTACAAGGGAATCTATAGAAATTCTACTTTTGCATAAGATTTTTTATCAACATCTATATAATTTTTTTTACGCTAACTTTTCTCTAAAAAATTATACAAAAAAAATATATAGTTTTGTTACTTATCCCTCTAATTAGCCACCAAGGAGAAAAGGGGGGGGGGGAGTAAACTATTATACAAGCGTACTTTTTTTAATTGAAATTAACAAGTTTTTTTTTTTTCACTTCATAATCCTCTTTAAAAGTCGTTGAAAGAAGATTTAATTTGCTTTCCTTCTTAAAAAAAAAAAAAATACACACAGAATTTGAACCAATTAAAAATGGTTTAAAATGTACATACATAAAAAAGGATATAATATATATATATATATATATATATATATATATATATATATATATATATATATATATATATATATATATATATATATATATATATATATATATATATGTATTATTAATTCTCTTCGTTGTAAAAAGAAAAATGTTAATGATTAGAATTTCTATACACCGTTTACACAATATATAAATATTACAAAAGATATATAAATAATATACATTACAAAAAATAATTAAATTAAAACAGATGCACACGCAAATTCTATATTTGTAACAACTGATGTAAATAATAATACTATGTAAAAATGAAAAATATAATATAATAAAAGAAAGTTCATCTTTTAATTTTTGTTGTTTTATTTTTACAGTTTTCTTCATAAGAAATAGAAAAACCTACATAGTAGCAAGTGAGAGGCATCTACTAGAATGTTTAAGAACTACAGAGAATGTCAACTAAAAGTTAATGGTTTAATTCTTTCAAGTATTTGAACAGGTATTATAAATTTTTGTAATTATATAAAAGGTTATATTTAATTGAGTAGGTTGCCGAATTGTGCTTAAAATTCTCAGTTCAATTATTAATGTTTTATACTTTTTTTTTTAATACAAGTAAATTACAATTTCTACATTTTAAAAATTATCTGAGTATAAATTGAAAAACGCATCTTTAGTTTTGAAAGAATTTTGATGAATAATATTATATATATTTTATATATATATATATATATATATATATATATATATATATATATATATATATATATACACAAACAAACACATCATACACACAAATATTTCTCACACGGTGGTAAATTTCGAGGTTTTAATATCTAAATAAAAGTTTCAAAACTTCATTATTTCATCGTGTTCATAATATACATACTTACTGTATATTCTTCATGGTAACTGGAAATTTTTTATCTTTACTTTAGGTTAATTAGGTTTTTATATCATTTAGTCTCAGAGATATTGTAAGTAATATGCGTCCTTATTCATTCAAAGCTCATTGTTGGGATTAGGTAGATTCTCCCCTCTTATTACATATTTAAAAATACAAGTAAAAATTAATAACCCTGATGATAAGTATTCTTTAGGAAAAATTAAAGCTAATTATTGTTCTATATATCTTCAGCCTAATATGAATTCTTATTATCACTATATAGCATTATATTATTCTAATTTTACGTTTTACATTAAAAATCCTATTTTCACAATACAAATTTGAAAAAAAAGGAGTTATTATGTTTTGTGGATATTGTATTATTGTAACGAGAAAGTAATCGTGAATTTTTACAGCTGATTTGTGTTAGTTCTTAAATACTTCTATTTCAATAGACAACTCCACATAATCAGGAGTCGGCACTCGCAAGGGGTGAGAAAGGTTCTCAAATGAGGGTCTGAGTTCCGCCAGTAATGTCAGTTTCTCAAAGCAGAATTTTTAAAATATGGATTAAAATAATACATTTTATTACCATATTTGAAAGATCAACAATGAGAAACTGAAATTTTTGGCGGAGCCAAGACCTGATATGGAGTCAACTTTGAGTACATTTTTTACAACGTTTCTTTCACTGGCGCTCGTTCACGTCCCAAATACTTTTTGAGTTGTGCTTTTTACTTTATTACGATGTGCGATTTAATGTGCTTAAATAAATCTGAAACGAAAAATTAAAAAAAAAAAAATTAAAACCTCAATTTAACATGGTAAGCTCTACACAAACTGTAAGCCAAATTTGACATAAAACTTATGATGACACTTGCCAGTGATCGACTTGATGACCTTTGCCAGTGCCGTGTCCTGATTATGTGAAGTTGCCTAATAGGCATTTAACGAATTTTTACAATTCTTAAATAAAAAATACCAGATATAATTATTTTTTAAAAATTCAAGGAGATAGAAATGCAAAAAATACTCATTGAAATATTTATTATATAATATAATATGTTTGAAAATTTGAATATCAAGCGAGGTGACATGATGATAAAAACTCATTGTAGTCTTACCTTCTATAAGACCCTGGGCTTTCACTCGCTGCTTGTTTTGACGATAAAAAATAACACACAACACCATAAAAAATTGTCACTTATATATAAGTTAATAAAAAGACTCATGTCACAGTTTTTTAAAAAATTATATATACATAGCTATGTTATATTTACACCAATTGTAACGTTTTCGAGTGCGTATGTAGAAACATACAGTGTCTGCACTCTTCTTCTGCTTACTGACTCTTGCTCACGAGGCGCGCAGACCTCCGCAACGGGGGGAGTGGCTCGTCCTCGTCAGGTGTTATTTTATTGTTTACATTTTCACCTGCACGATCACGTGGTACAGTCTTTTTACATGAATCTATAAAAAAGAAAAATATTAGAAGCAATAGAAATGTCAAGAAGAAATAATGAAACAATCAGTCAACCTAGTTTTGATTTGCCGCCTATTTGGATTCCACTTATAGATTCATGTAAAAAGACTGTACCACGTGATCGTGCAGGTGAAAATGTAAACAATAAAATAACACCTGACGAGGACGAGCCACTCCCCCCGTTGCGGAGGTCGGCGCGCCTCGTGAGCAAGAGTCAGTAAGCAGAAGAAGAGTGCAGACACTGTATGTTTCTACATACGCACTCGAAAACGTTACAATTGGTGTAAATATAACATAGCTATGTATATATAATTTTTTAAAAAACTGTGACATGAGTCTTTTTATTAACTTATATATAAGTGACAATTTTTTATGGTGTTGTGTGTTATTTTTTATCGTCAAAACAAGCAGCGAGTGAAAGCCCAGGGTCTTATAGAAGGTAAGACTACAATGAATTTTTATCATAATATAATATATATTTAAAAAAAAAAAAAAAATAGTGCCATTAAAAAAGAGGGGAAATGTTACCTGGAGATGTAAACATTTCCTCCTCTTTTCTTCTCAACTTCCGGTGTTTTTAGAAATGATAAACTTTGACCAGTTTGATTGAAGCATTGAGCAAACAAGAAGTGAGTGACAAAACAATGAAAACTCTGGAAATTATATAATATGTAGGGACCGGATTTTCAGTGGCAGATGTCTGCTTGTGCCTGCCAAAACAGCAGCTACTTTTCCTTCTGCACAACTTACTATCAATTTATAAAATATTTCCTATCTACCTGTAATTTACCTCAAAATACCTGGAATAAACCAAAATTTATAAATATTTAGTAAATTGTTGTGCATTATGAGGAGCAAGCAAACTTGCAGGCGCAAGCAGACATTTGCAACTGAAAATCCGGTTCCATTAATATGCAAAGAGTTTACACATCCACAATAATGAAAATAGAGAACAAAAGGTGGAGAAATTATTAAAGTATTTGTTGTTTTTCGGTTGTAAACCTACATTTTGATATACTAACATGTTATAATAAATGTAGAGAATTAAATTTAAAACTTTCTACATAGAATGTGAGCAAAAAGAGCTTTTTGTTACAAAACTTACAATAAATTTAATATACTTTTAATTAAACAACTCTGTTACAACAAACAAACAACAACAAAACAAGTAGGGAGAATTGACAAAAAAATATTTTAATTCAATGATTATACAATTATAAAGATTTAATACTAGAGAGAGAGAGAGAGAGAGAGAGAGAGAGAGAGAGAGAGAGAGAGAGAGAGAGAGAGAGAGAGAGAGAGAGAGAGATTTTACATTAAATATATGGAATTAAAAATGAATATTATTCAAAAATTTAAATTCATTTTATTTAGTGTAATATCTCACAGCATATTTATATAGTTGTATCAGGGAGAAAAAGTATAAAAAAAATAAAATCTTACATAAGAAATAATAATAAAATCAATATTTTTATTGTAATAATATAAAAGCATAATTATATTGTTTGAAATATCTCTTAAATCGCAAATAACACACGTTGTAAAATAAAAAAAAGTAATATTAAAGACATTATCTTTAATACTTCAAAGTGAGCTATTTAAATTGTTCACTTTAAAGATGCTACAAAACGCATTAAAGTGTGGATAACATCAGCAACCTGTAGCTGCATGCAGCCCCTGAACATACAGACTACCCGCTTGACATGGTCGTTAAAACAGTTGCATAACATACAAGGCGCTAACATTTTATTTACTGTCTTATTGTGATGTTATAAAAAGCCTGTAACCAGTTTTTTCTTCTTTAAATTAAGAATTTAGACTGTTTAAATTCTGATCAATTTATTTTTAAGGGTATGTACTAATGAGGATGAACTGATTTAAAAAAATCATCAGCAGGACAGAATTTTTTTTTCTATCACATTTTAGAGTCGGAAAACATGTAACAGATATTGTTCTTCAATTTTTATTATTTAAAATTAAATTAAATAATTAAAAATTCATTCTTATAAAATTATTTTTTACCCCTTAAAAGTCTGTTTTTTCAATGTGAAATTGAAATTTATAAAATATCCATCAAAGAAGAAATAAAAAATCTAATTTTATCGAACAATTCAAATATTGCACTGTGTGAGTAGAACTTTAGGCTAAACCACACGATACTAAAAAATAACCAATAAATTACTATATTGCTTTATAAATTTTTTATTACCATGCATTAAAAAAAATAATGGTAAATAAATGATATTAATATTTATATATTATAAAAGTAGTAAATCATTGAAACTGAAGTTGAATAATTAAAACTAGAAATATCATTCAATAAATAAACATATATATAGATGAATATTATTTATTATTTGAAAATAATATGCCTGTAAATTACATCGCTTTTTTTTTCCTAGCCAGGATTATTAATTTAAAAAAGTTTTTAATGGGAAACAATATCAATATTCAATAATATATATTAAAACAAAAATTATTAAAAAATTTGTTTATGAATATGGTTTTTAATATAATAATTAATATATTAATATACCTGTAATTATTACAATAAACATAAAAAAATGAACCATTAATAATTTAAATAAAACTTAAGGGTTAATTATTGTTGACTGAAGTTTTTGATTAAGTCCTCTTTACACGTTTTCACGAAGTAATATTTTTAGTATACAAATTTGATTATATGCAGTCACCATTAAAGCCCTTGTCAACTTACTTTTTTATTATATAGAATACTAGATTGATAATTACCATACCTTATTATCCATGAATTAGACACCAACACGTTGGTTTTGTATTTATTTTTATTTTGCCTGTTATATCACATATCTAACATCACAATGTACAGATGGGCCGTGATAGGGGTAAAGAACTTGAGGGAGGGGTTTAAATTTATCACGTGACCAGAGCGGTGACTGTGATTGGCGGCGGTACATTATGACGTCAGATACGTGATATAACAGTCACAATGAAAATAAATACACAATCAACATGTTGGTGTCTAATTCATGGATAATAAGGTATGGTAATTAATTATCAATCTAGTATTCTAAATGATAAAAAAAGAAAGTTGAAAAGGGATTTAAAACAATTTATTTTTATTCTAATTGCAGTGTGTAAATATTGTTCCACGCTAAAAAATAAATAAAATATTTCACGAGAAATATAAGATTTGCATGCTACGCTAATAATTTGCACATATATAACATAAAGGTGATACTACTCTTTGACTTTGGTGTGTGCGCTGCAAGTTCGGAGGTGCATTCCGCGCTCAGATACGACTGATACCGCAACCATGATAGGTTTAGCTTAGGAATAACATTAGATTAGGTAGATTAGGGATTAGCTCTGGTTGCAGGGGGGTGAGTTTAGAGTCACCTGACAGCCAAATTTGTCTAAATGACTTCCGGAGGATTCAGCCATGATTGGTGGTGATAATCGATAACTTTGGAAAGATAGCAAATGTGGATCTCGTCATATATCAAAGCTGCGTGATAGTTTGGCTTCTGTAGCACACACCAAATGACCAAATCCTTTTTTTATAGGGGTTATAACTATTAAATGGCTAAAATCTCTATAAAAAAAAGTTCCCCTTCTACTACCTTAAAGCTATTTAAATTCAATGATCCAGGACACGTGAAAATACGTAAAAGATATATAAATCATAAAAAAGTTACAATGAAAAGAAAATTTTAATCACTGACCAACTGTCGTTCAAATTTCTTGCATTGTTGAGCTGCAAGTTAGGAAAAAGTTAAGAATTATTTAAAAATAATACGCATTCTTTTAAATGGACCACTTGCATTGAACGAACTTTTTAGAATAATTTAAAATATTCTTAATAGATTTCTATTGCAAAAATCTTTTTCACTTACACGTTGCAACAATTAAAATCATTTCAAGGCAAGTGGTCCATAAACCAGCATTATTTGCAAGCTGAAAATTAAATAACTTTGCGAAGAATGTAATTAACTTGAAAGATATGATTTTTAATTTTATTTTTAGAAGCTGCGTGTCATCTTTTATTTGTTCTTTTTCTTTTTCTCGACTTATATTTTATACCCCCCCTTTTTTTTCTTTTTCAATCGTGAGCAACTTTTCTTAAGGATTTTATAAATCAAGTATAGTATCTCTAAAATTAAATTTTAAACCTTGTATTTTTTTCCTTTTATTTGAATTTCAACTTCAACAAACCTTATTAATTATTATTATATTGAAAATCAAATTAAGTTCCATAGGTGTATTTACATCTTTTTAATTTTCCATATCTATTTGCATGACAAATTTCAACAATGAAAATGTATTGTTGAATTTTGTCATACAAATTAATGCTGTTCGTAAACCCTGTTCTCTACTCCTAAAATGACGATCACCTATAGTTATTCAAATAGAATGCTCATTTTTTGTTTCAAGAGAACAGGGTTTACGAACAGCATTAGTGTTTATGCAAAAATAAGAATATGTGAATCTATACCTTTAATTCGATAAAAACAATCATGGATTTTGAAAGAGAAAGACGCTTCATTACTTCAAACCTAAATTTTAACTTGAAATCTTACAGAGTAAAATTAAAAAGCAATTAATTCTATTTCCACACCGTATTGCCATGTAATACAAAACTGAATGAGACATATAGCATTTGGGTTGTATGTAATTTTAAATAAATTACTTACTCTCAAGTGGCGTGTTTTCAAGAGCTTTACCACACGTTACATCCAAGGTTCATTTTTTTATATTTAAATATCGAAATATAAACTTTAAACTATAGTCATAAGTAATTCAATAACTTGTAGAATTAATTTTAAAAAAATTACTGTCTGTCGTGATAATGTATTATTTTACTTCTATGACTATTACTTCAACTTTTTAAATTAAAAATAGTTATGAAAATTTAAAAGTCAAGATAAACGTTTAATCGAACAACCAAAACGGTGTATGCGCATGACGTCATAAGGAATGCGCTTCATAATAAATGCACTTCAATGCCATACTGTAGCAATAAATAGCATTGCTCGCAGCATAGGATAAACGTATATTTTGGCTATTTTCTTGGGAAAATTAATTGTTTTTTATTACTATTTTCTCGCATACTTGAAAATCTTATTCAATCTGCGTAATAGCGTCAATGATCTCATAACTTTTGCTTAGTCTTTTTAAACTTTCAAAATGTGTCATTTTTTCAAGCCATTTTTATGTCTTTTTTTTTTATTTGGCATTTTCTCATGTTATTTAGTGCTCACATATGGTGCAACTTTTATATAAATGCAACAACTCCAAGAGAAGAAATATGAATGCCCCAAGTACTTGACAGCAACATGAAGTTATACAATAAGCGTTAATCATGTCAAAATATATAATGGCTATATAAACAATTAAAAAAGAAAATGTAGTGACTCAATTTATCGGAAAATCTTCCGGCAAACGAACATATTATAGTTATAAAAACTTACAAATGAAAAATCAATCACTAAAAGATCAATGAAATAAATATTGTATCTTTACAAATTTTAAAAAAAGTAGAAGTTCCAAATTTCAATTAAAGCCATAGACCACATAAAACAACATGTACTTTTTAATGAATAAACACGAAATGGGATCTTCAAAACTGATGACAATTTTTACCAGAATGTTAATGTACCCCACGAAAGAGCGTGAAAATACTGTAAAGTATGCAATTTGCGTGACTAGTCATGTTTATGACGTCAGAAACATGCAAAAATTAGTATGAAAATGTTGTGCGGGCTGCATAAATCGAATTTTCTGATCACTGCTACGGGGCTACTGTTGGATTTTGAGACAAACTAATGTTATTTATGTAAATCCCATCAATTGTTTTGTAATATAAATGCTTATGTTTTTCTCTGGTCTATTCCTTTAAATAAAAATTGAAATATTTCTTGATTCATTATTTGGAAAATTTGTAAGTTTAGAAATCAAATTTATAGTTGTAATCAAAAAAACAATTTCAGTATTTAATTTAAAATTTTCAGTTTTGTGTTCAGCCTAGTAAAAAAATTTAATACACATACGAAAATAAAACTTACAGGAAAATGATTTAAAATTCCTTAACTTATATAGCAGGTAATATTAGTTTTTGTAATATCGCATAATTTTATCTCTTTCAGTACGTTTAAATTTTTTAGTATATAAAGTTATGAATATGATTAAGGCGGGAAATCAACTTCTGCGAGATTTGACTAAAAAGTTGAGAAAAATATGAAACTTCGCATAATGATACATTAGAATAAGGTATCTTTAAAAATGTAATAAAAATTAAGGGCATCATCATTGTATAAGATTTAAAATTATGATTTTTCAAAGTTATAGTCCCATAAGAGCCCATGTTAATTTCAATAATTATTTTCTCTCTTATCTAATCGTCACGGGGGTTCTGAAAATTATATCATTGGTATAGCTGTTACTATTGACTTCCAAATGGCATCATAAAGTTTTAAAGTTTTTTTTTTAGATTTTGAGAAACAAACCATCTAAAAAAACAACTTAAAATTAATATCAAAACTACTTGCGCACGTGTTTTAAAAAATTGTATGGATTTATATAATTTCTGCAGGCCTTTTATATAAATCAAACAATACATTATATAAAAAGTTGAACAAAAGTTTCTATAAAATCAAGAGAAAGTAATTTCCTTTCGTATCATATCCTTTGGGTATTTGACAGATTTTGCTTTAAAATTTTATTTTATTTTACATAAAATGTCTGAATTTCTCAAAAAATTAACTTTTAAAAGTATGTAGACGTTAATTAAGTATGGCAAAAGTTTTTCCTAACAATTTTTTTTTTTTTTTTTTTTTTTTTAGTGAATTAATTTGTTTATTGGTGTTGGTGTGCTGTAAGCACAAAACACACGAAAAAATTTTCAAACGTTTTTCTTATATATAATAATATATATATATATATATATATATATATATATATATATATATATATTATATTTCATGAGAGAAAAAAAGTAATTTTTTATACGGCATTCCTTCTAGCAAGATTATAAAGTTTAACATTAAAATTTAAATAAAAAGTTTCTTAATTGTAAATATTGTAATAACATAAACTTTACTCAGAAATAAATTGTTACAAGCAACTCTTTTAAAAATATTTTAAGAAATAATATAAAAAGTTGTATATTTTTATAAATTTTGATGTAAGGATTACAGATTACGGAGCTAAATAGAAAATACTACTAAAGCTACTTTTATTTTGTAATTTGAAAGAAAATACCAATAATTACTGCATTCTTTCATTCATTCATTCATTCATTCATTCATTCATTCATTCATTCATTCATTCATTCATTCATTCATTCATTCATTCATTCATTCATTCATTCATTCATTCATTCATTCATTCATTCATTCATTCATTCATTCATTCATTCATTCATTCATTCATTCATTCATTCATTCATTCATTCATTCATTCATTCATTCATTCATTCATTCATTCATTCATTCATTCATTCATTCATTCATTCATTCATTCATTCATTCATTCATTCATTCATTCATTCATTCATTCATTCATTCATTCATTCATTCATTCATTCATTCATTCATTCATTCATTCATTCATTGTTTCATTCATTCATTCATTCATTCATTCATTCATTCATTCATTCATTCATTCATTCATTCATTCATTCATTCATTCATTCATTCATTCATTCATTCATTCATTCATTCATTCATTCATTTTTATTATTTATTTCGTTATTTTCTTGCTCAAAAAGGTAGAATTTCTCTGTCTCATTTATCTTCATGATGTTTTATGAAACTCATTTTCAATGTTTTCAAAGTACATTTAAAGTTTCTAAAAAGACACCAACTTTGCACTAACACTTTGCAGTGATTAAAAACATTGTTAACAAACGTAAAATCTGAAAGAACCTCTTCATTTTTTTTTCTGGACTTTAATCGTGCAGAAATGTGGAAATGTGAGTCTTGCATGACGAAAGAACATCAGAGATAAATTATACTTGACCAAGATAAGACATTTCTATTTTTAAAAATAATTCCCAAAGGTTTAACGTAAAAAAATATAATCCCTAGGGTCGAAATAAAAGTCGATGAACTTTAATGCAAGCATAAATATAAATATGCTTTTTAAAATTTAAATAGTGTCACTAACTTCAATATGAACCCGAGTATCCTTAATTAATTTCAAAAACATAAGACAAAATAAATAATCAAACCCCCGTAAGCTGCGACGCTAACTAACTAGTTAAACCGTAGCTAAGTTGTTATTTTAATTGTTGCAACAATTAAAAAAAGATAACTAAGGTTTAACTAGAGGTTGCAGCTTACAACCCTAAGAAAACAATCATTTTCATTTTAACTTTAAAAAAAAAATCTCCTATATGCTGAGTAATAAATAAATAATTAAGAAGAGGAGAAAGAAAAAAAATAAACAAAACATTTTCTTAGAAAAACGTGAGGTTTAAGCTTGAAAGAAGTGTAGCTCTTCGAAATCAACAATGCAACAATGAAATTTCATTAATTTCATTAATTTACGAAGAACTTAATGTACTGTACATTATGAAAGCTTCTTTACACCTAACTTTAACACTACATCATATAGTATTACTATATCTGAATCCTAATGGGCTGTTCACAATGACACGTAAATTCACGTAACTTTCACGTAAGAATCACAATAATTTTGATTATTGATCTTCACGCAAGAGTTATGTAAATTTACGCATCATTGTGAACAGCCCATTACACATGTAACATGTAAGTAGCTGTCGATAAGACAATGTCTTTACTGGGACTGGGATTAGTGTAGCACGATAACACAATATCGCAAGCAAAAAGAAAAAAAAAAGTAAAAAGTAAATAATAATATAAACAAATAATGAAACGAGAGAAAGAGAGAAGATAAAAGAAAGAAAAAAAATATCAGTAAATGAAACTAAAAATATTCTCAAAGAAAATAAAAAGCATATAAAATTCTCTGATACACAATATATTTACAGTTACAAATATGGCAACTGTATGTACACAATTATGTAACAAAATTGCAATTATAGTAATATTTGGAGAATTATGTTATTTTTGTTTTTATTTCCATGCCAATTTTTCAATATGCAATGTACTTATATTTAATGATACTACAATCTATTTAATGTAATGTTCAAAAAAAAAAATCAAAAAAAATTTATAAGTTTTGTTATAGAATTCAATTTAAAGTGGTATATAACGATCGTAATATCTCAAAGAGTTTTTCTTTCTTTCATAAATATATTGATCGATAATGTTACTTGCTGTTGAGTTATTGATAAGTTTGGCAATAAAATTGTTTTTGCCTGTTTATATAGGTTATACTACTAAAAAAAAAAACACAAAGAAAAACAACAACATTTTTTATTGCTTTGTTGAAAGTCATTGTCGTTCTTTAAGATTCCTTCACGTAAATATTTCAATAAAATTGATCTATTATTGCCCAAAGAATAAAACTACGCACTGCTGTATATAAAATGTACACTGTTAGATTATCCAAAATATATATTTATCAACAAACATGTTATAAAATAAATTTCACCTTTAGAGACTGCGGATATTTTTTACTACCGTAAGTGTACATGTAATCACCGCGCAAAATAAAATAATTATATAAAAAAAAATTGTCGCAACAGTGTTATGATATGAGTATCGACCAGTTGACTTCAAAAAACTTTTGGTTTGTGGGTGAATGTATGTTACGTCATTATACTTTATTACAAGAAAAAAAAAATCATCTTTTATTGAAATATTTTTCACTTGTGCGACGTCCACGATTGATTTGTGTTTTTAAAGGTGGAGCAAACGTTAATTTACCAATTTTGTGTATTGATTGATTCGTTGATTCATTTGTTTATTCATCCAGTTTCAAAGAAGGCTATACTAAATTGAACCAGATATTTTTTAACTACATTATACCCATAATAAGCAAATTGTTACTTAAATCGATTATGATTAATCGTATAAATAATTTCGATTACAATTAATTTGAATTATTTTACTTTTACAGTGTATAAAGCAGGTATATACAAAAAAAAGTAAAGGGAAGGGGGTATGCGCTTGGTTTATTTTCACTAGACGAATAGAGAGAGAGAGAGAGAGAGAGAGAGAGAAGTAAACTTGGCACCCATACAACACAGACAAGCAGTTAGATCTGAGAGCTTCAAGTGTAAAGATGTTCTTTAACTCTTATATTAGAAAACTAACATACTATAGTGAAAAATAATCATGTTTAATATTATAAAACCATAGTGACATTACATAATATATAAAAAAAGTTAGTGTATGTATACTGTGCTTTATACTAAATAATCAATACATAATAGTAAAAGTATAATACAGTAGTTGTCTTATATATTGATTCAAATATAGTAACCGAATCACGAGATAATAATCGAATTCTAATTATTACGAAATTTTATTTCATACGATTTTTTTCTTTTGGATTGTGTAAACTATCATGGAGATTGAAGATAATTGTAAGTATTTTCTTAATTTTTTTATTTTATAAACTTATAGTTGTCCTACCCTTAGAATGAACTTTGAAAAACGCCCCCTTTTTACCGGAACCATAATGTACGCATGAAGGAACTAAGCCCTATTCCGTTAACCTGTAACTACCGATTAATAATAATTAACTGATTTTATTGGGCCGGTTATCTGATAAACTTACTTTATACTTCATGAGAGAGCACCAATACTTACGACAATATTTCTTTTCTATGCTTTTATATTCAGTGTTTAATGAGACCTACGTCTGCTCATCTGCATAAAGAAGTTGGCATCTAATTCATAGATTATTAAAATAGAGGTAACAAAATATAAACTTATATTTTGTTCTAAGTAATCTATATATCATTATGAGGAAAATGAAATTGTACAATACGCTGACTGTATATATAAAACATTATACAATGATATTAAAAAAAGCGTAAATTTTGTTTTTATCTTTTGAGTCTGAATGAAAAGGTAGCACATTGTTTGATAACAATTAAATTTACTATATTGTTGTCATTAACATAGATTTTTTTTTATTATGCCTAACCTGTACGTCACACGAGTTTTTTTAAGCTAGACTGAGAAATCTTTTGTTTAATTCATTGAAACTACTTCTTCACTTTTCAGAATCGTGCGTGACTAATACGTATTTTTCAGAATGAAAATTTAGGGGAGTATACAGAACCATCCAATTCTATATTATTGTATAGCTCTGTGTTTGAATTTTTACGATGTTTTCTAATCTTTATTGCACTATCGAAACAAAGTGTGTTTTTTTAAAATTAATTTATATATATATGCAAGTTTTAAAATTGAATTTATAAATAAATAAATGAATAAATAAATAAATAAATAAATAAATAAATAAATAAATAAATAAATAAATAAATAAATAAATAAATAAATAAATAAATAAACAAATAAATAAATAAATAAATAAATAAATAAATAAATTTAGAGATCGTTAACAAGAAACTTTATAGATATAGTATCTGATTATTTTATTATTGATCTTTTTTCATACAAATAAAATACTCTACAATTTGTAACTAACAATTTTCAAAATTATTGTTTTATAATGTATAACACAACTACACAAACGTTTTCTTTAAGTTCAAAAAACATTTCATTGTTATCTTACACGCAACAACTATATTTCAACAATTTATATATCTTTATGTACAAAATAAAGTTTTTTTATATTATATAGTATAATCCCATTAAAAAATACATTTTTTTGTATTGTTCAAAGCAAAAAAAAAAAAAAAAAAAAAAAAAACACGGAGAGATATTTATCTTTGCGTTTCACCACCATTAGTTGTTGAGACAAAAATATATACATTAACTGTTTTGTGTTATTTAACAATCAGAGCTCTTTGTTGTTGAAAATGCGGCTTACAAACAAACTAAAAGGTGTGCCAAATTGTATAATAAGCAAAACTCGAAAAAGATTTTTATCAAATGTATATAAAAATGTCAGCTTTAAAAAAAAATTAAATTAAAAAAAAAGTTGCTTTTTTTTTTTATTTTTTTTTTTTTACTAGATAACGAATGCTACTTGAAAATTTTATAGCTTGTTATATAAATAGACGTATACGATATTATAACATAATCGTATTCATTTTTAGAAAATGAATGATAAAAAGTTTGAAGTGGGTACAGTACATAATTATATGATTTGTAAACTTAAAAAAAAAAAAAAAAAAAAAAAGTTAAATATAAAAATTAATTAGTTAGTCTAAAGAAAACTTATTTAATTAGTTTAATGTATAATTTTAATAGTTTCAAAACAGCAATTATTCATTTTATTTTTATTTTCTGTTTTTGTATAGTGTTAAATATTTTAATTGATATTTACTTGGACTTATATACTTTTAGGATGGTAAAATAAATTAGTCCGTTTTGTCTTTATTTAAATAATAATGATAATAAATTAGTACACACACTATTGATCTACCATGAAGAGTTGCAAGGAATGACTTATGAGTATATATATATATATATATATATATATATATATATATATATATATATATATATAAGTGCTCCACCAAACCAGACACAATCTTATCGATCGGTGCAATAAAATTATTCACATGGACTGGCCACGGTCTAAATAATACACAGCCCGGCATTCCCTTTGGCAGCCTGGAAAAACCATGTCAACCTCTAAAAAGGTTGGTTCCACAGTTTTTACTATGGTTGGTTCAGCTTATCATTCCCGTGTGGTGTGGATGTTGGGTAATAAAGAGAACTGCATAAGTGGAAATAATAAATAAGATAACTTCGATACATTAAAAAAATAATAATAATAGATACAACTGGCTTATAGATATAGTAAATAAAAAAAACATGTGTTTATGCAACTTAAAGATAATTTAACATTATTTTAACACATTAAAAAAAATAAGAATAATAAAAAATACCCAGAAACAATTAACTACAATATTCTGAACTCCAATAATATTAAAATTGTTTAAATTTCGATCACCTTTAAATCTTTCTACGGTATTGATATTCAGCCAATAATCAATAAATAAACTCGTAAATAGCGATAGTTTTACTACCTGCACACTTGAACGCGATGAAAATTTTAAAACTTATTTTCCAACTTTGTTTTCGTAATAGAAAATAAACGTAAAGTTTATATAAAAGAAAAACTTTAACATTGGTCGAGTGCATAATAATGTAAACATATACCCAACCAAAAATATACCGATGAACAGGGAAATTTGATCAATTTCATAAATAAAAACAAATTGCATACTAAGTAAATAAAAAGTTATACAGCTGGAAAAAAAAGTAAAATTAACTGCAAAATATAATTTTACTTCTTGTTCACCCATTCTAGAACTTGTCATACTTGACATTGTTTAAAGGCATAGACAACATAAAAACATTACCATTTATATCACAAAACACTTGATTAGTTTGTCTCAAAACCCTACTGTAGTGCCGTAGCAGTGATCAGAAAATTTCGATTTATGCAACCCGCACAACTTTGCCTGTTTCTGACGTCAGATATAGAAATATTCACGCAAATTGCATATTTTACAGCTTTTTCACACTCTCTTTTAGGGCCACATTTACATTCTGGTAAAAATTATCATCAGTTCTGTAGATCGTATTTTGTGTTTTATAATGAACATGTATGCCTTTAACTGCAGTGATGTAATAAAATTGAAGTATAATTGAAGTATAAGGTGACAA
Organism: Ecdyonurus torrentis; assembly: GCA_949318235.1. Taxonomy (NCBI): domain Eukaryota; kingdom Metazoa; phylum Arthropoda; class Insecta; order Ephemeroptera; family Heptageniidae; genus Ecdyonurus; species Ecdyonurus torrentis. The sequence continues at coordinate 17,508,181 of OX439136.1, forward strand.
TATTATAATTTACTAGCTATAAACGTTAAAATTACTTTAAATATTCCATAATGCCTTTAGACACTGACTTAAAAATATGTCATTATTTTTACCTCTATAACCTCGGTATACAATTCTGCAAAACGAATATCAATATATTTTTCACAGACTAAATACATAATGCATGAACAGACAGTCAGTAATAAAATCAATAAAATTTATTATTATATATAATATCATTTCAATAAAAGAGATTTTTTACTGTGCAGTACAAATATTATTGAATGAAAACATAAAAGCAAAAATCAGTATACAAACATATTATACAATATATATGATCAATCACTATATTCATCCTAATATTTATTTAATAATCCAGAGCTAATTAATTTTAATATAAATGATAAAATATAATTATAAATTAATTTATTTTGCTTTTATAGTATTTTGTTTCAATTAGATTTTATTTAATATATTTAATTGCATAGTATTGTAAATAACATTGGTAATTTATTTTATTACTATCAATGTGTATACATGTACCAACTGTAATTAATACGACTTTAAGGGTTGGAATCAGTGATGGTAATTAGCCGATTAAAAAAAAAATAATAATAAAAAAAAAAAAGGATTAAGTATTTTCCACTGTGATACCTTAAACTTATTAGAATCCAAATATCTAAAAAAAAAAAAAAAAAAGAAAAAAAAAAAAGTTTCAAATTTTATGTTTGTATACAGTTTAATAGTGAAAATGGTGCCCTATTCTTTTTTTTGTTCTTTAATTTTATAATTGAGTTTCTTTTTGCACCAGGCTCTTGCCAAAAAGGAGCAAGCGACAGATGTATTATTTGATGTATTTATTTTATAGCAGTAGTTCAATAATACATTAAAATTAATTCATAATTCCAGCAGTATATATTTTATGTTTAAAGAACTCATTTTTCCTAAATTTTTAAATCTATGATATTTAAGATTCTTGACCCAATATATACGTATTATAAGTACTTCATTTACCATGACTCTAAAATAAAGTAATGCAAACATATTAATTGCTAGTGTTGGAAACTTTTAAATATACATTTCTAAAAATAACACAGCAAACGCATACAAATATTTTAGAAAATAAAAAAGATTAACTGCATTTCATAATTGCACCTAATTTAATAATATACGCTTAAGATATATTACAATTTTTTTTTATACTCTGACAGAAGCTGTTTGTCATCTCATTTGTCGTTTCTCTTTTTCTTGACTTTAATTTTATAAATACAAGTTGTTGTTTTTATCGTGAGTAACTTTTCTTAAGGATTTTAATCAAAAGGATATTATATCTCTGAAATTTATAGATACTCCATGTGTGTTATTGAAAATCCTATCTATGGTAAAGAAAATTGAGAATACGTAATACGTAATATTTATTATATATTTTTTAACTTGCTATTTTTAAGTAAAACCACCCTAGTATCTCAGTTAACAGATTTTTTTGTTTGTCAGATTGGATAAAAATTGCCATCAATATAGCGACAAAGAAGTTCTTTTTTGCATGTCTATGTATTAAATACTATAGAATTTCAAAAATACCCACTATGAAAATGTCTTGAAAAATTCTAGAATGCATTAAAAAACAAATGAAATAATATACAAATAATAAACAAAATATTAAAAGAAAAAAAGTATCTTTCACGATATGCACAATTTGCATGCTACGCTAATAATTTGCACATAAATATCATAAAAGTGATACTACACTTTGACTTTGGTGTGTGCGCTGCAAGTTCGGAGGTGCATTCCGCGCTCAGATACGACTGATACCGCAACCATGATAGGTTTAGCTTAGGAATAACATTAGATTAGGTAGATTAGGGATTAGCTCTGGTTGCAGGGGGGTGAGTTCAGAGTCACCTGACAGCCAAATTTGTCTAAATGACTTCCGGAGGATTTAGCCATGATTGGTGGTGATAATCGATAACTTTGGAAAGATAGCAAATGTGGATCTCGTCATATATCGAAGCTGCGTGATAGTTTGGCTTCTGTAGCACAACCAAATGACCAAATATTTTTTGTCTTTTTTTTATACATAATTATTATTTTTTATTATTATTTGCAGTTGTGGTTTGTTAATGTAATCTTTGTTATCATTACTGCGTGCAAAAATATCATATTTTTCTGAGCCTATTGTCTTAAAAAATCTTTTTTGTCAATCAAACACAATACCTTATATATCTTATTCAAGATTAAATTTTTTTACAGTACTTTTTTAAGTTTATTACATCAAAACTGTATTATATTTTATTTTAAATATATAAATCTTATTAACATGAAGAACAAAAATTATTAAAAGCCATAATTTTATTTATAATAATATTATAATTTTTGTAGAAGTTTCTGTTCTAAAAGTTATCAAATCCATTTGCAAATCATATTATACGTTCTCACATTTATAATATAAGGACATTGAGTCATCGCTCTACTTTTCACATTGTACATACACACTCGTTTAGAATTACCATGAGATGAAATATCAGCGCTAACTTTGATCATTATTTAAATTATATATTTAAGTAATTGAAACTATTAAATAATTTTAAACTCTTGATTTAAATTCATGTAGCGTATGACTTAATTTGATTGATTAATCAATAGGGAAAAAATAGCATACAATGATTTAAATAAATAATGTTGAAGGCACCGCAAGAAAAACAAATAAAAAAGGATGGTGAATTTAAAGAAGTTTAACTAACGTAACGTTTTCATGCATGTATTTTCTTTGTTTTTTGCTTGGGTTAGTGAATGAGAGTCAGAGAGAGAGAGAGAGGAATATAGGAAAAGAGGAAGGGATAAAAAGACAAAGATCGAGAGAGAGAAAAACGAAAATAATAGGAATCGAGAGAGAGAGAGAGAGAGAGAGAGAGAGAGAGAGAGAGAGAGAGAGAGAGAGAGAGAGAGAGAGAGAGAGAGAGAGAGAGAGAGAGAGAGAGGATAAAAACGTACAGTCGCCGGACACAAATAACATTTTTTGCGTAGTAAAAAAAGAAAATCAGCAAGGTTCGCAAATTGCTGTGTGATTGTTATCCAACATTCACATTACTTGCATACCAGCTCGTTTCCTGTTCTTTTTGGAACAGTAATTTAGTACACAGTCAATTTATACTGGACCATTATGAGTGAAACATCTTAAATTTCTATAAGAAAATGTTGGTTAAATTCCAGTAAAAAAAAAAAAAAAAAAAAGCTTATTTTTGACTAGTTGTCAAAAATAAGTTAAATCATAATAAAATGTATAAGAACGCCCCCTGAAACATGACAAAGGCAAAATTAGTTGGTCAAAATGATAAAAAAAAGAAAGAAAGAAAAAGAAAGAAAAAAAAAAAAAAAAAAAACGTAGTCACTTCATTCCATATATTATATTGATTTATATTCTTCCTATCAAAGCTTTTTCAAACAAACAATAAATGAAAAAAAATCATAACGACCGTATCTTGATGAAAGAAAAAATTTGAAAATATTTTCAAGATGTAACTTTTTCCGTTTACAGGAAAAAAATTGGAAAAATGTCATAGGTTCAATATTTCTACTCTTTGACCTCTACTCTCTTGATAAAATTTGATATTTTTATTGTATAAGCTACCTTTGATAAAAATGTCAGGTAAGGATGCTATTAAAATAAGTTCAATAAACATTGGTGAAATTAATATCGAATATTATAGACATCAAATTTCTAACACCTGTAATTTAAACTTTTACAGAAGTTTTTTTTTTTTTTTTTTTTTTTACCTAATTTTTATAATCTATTGTATGAAAATTAGACTATAGATTTCATCATACTCCAAAGTATATTTAAAATTAAATAACAATACTGATAAAACAGCAAAATAAAATTAATAACAATAACACCAACAACTAAAATTAAGGCTGGATATCAGCTACTGCAGAATTTGACTAAAAAGCTGTAAAGAAAGAAAAATCTGAAATTTTGCAGGCAGATACATTATGATAAGGCATCTGCAAAAATATAAAAAAATTGGGGGTTCACTATGCTAGGAAAATGTTAGATGCAAAAATTGTAATATTTGGAAGTTTTATAGTCCCATAGGAGAAGATCTCATGTTAATGTCAAAATAATAGTTATTTTCTTGGTCACGGGTTTTGAAAAGTTCACCATACAGACCCTTTGCACATCCTTGCGCTTTGTCGCCATTTTTGTGGTGCCTAATGCATTGTCCAGCTTAGGGGAAACATCATTTCTCCTAATTTTTCTCATAAAAAGAGTTTATTTCAACTGAACAAATTTTTCTCATATTCTTCAAACTTATTAGGAGCTATATAGAAATAAGGCTTTGATTGAGTTTTGAAGCTTATTTTGCTATAAAAAAATAAAAATGACATTTTTCGTATGCTGGCCTATGTATTACTGACCATCAAAATGGCGGCTTTTAAATATGAATCCAACTGGTCTATAGACAGCTTTTACTAATATAACTTTCATATAGCATTATCAGTTTTGGAAGTTTTATTTTTAGATTTTGATATACAATCCATCAATATACAACCCTTAAGTTGTGTTTACGATTTGATGATAAAAATTTGTTAACATATAAAAAAATTATCAATTACAAAATATGTCATGAAATATTGGTCCATACAAAAAACTAATCTGAAGCGCACTATTATTTCAAAGCGTAAACTAACTCTCGGTTTATATATATATATATATATATATATATATATATATATATATATATAAATTTTTTAACCAGTTTTATAGTCAACATTACTGACCCATTCTATAATTTATAACACTTGCACATTTTGTGTGTATAAAATATAGATTGAAGTATACATAAAACGTGTTTTGTCACACTATAACTTACGCCACCCGCTATTAATAAGGCGTAGAATTATGATATCAAAGTAAAGGGTTATCATATGAAATAACAACATTCTATCATACCGTACGTATATATTGCTATATAAACGTATTAAGTTACTAGAATGAAATTTGATCGTGGGATTTGGCGTAGAGTTGCATACATACATGATGGCTCGTATGGTAAACCATGGGAAGATAGATCATATCAATCTTTACACACGGAGAAAATTTTAATGTTAATTATTTCGTACACGGAGAAAAAAATCTCTTTTAAAATTTGAATTATTTAGTTATTCAGCAACAGAAAAAAAAAATTATCAAAAATATTTACATAATAAACAAAATAATATACAGTACTTACTTATGAAATATGGACTGTACACCTGAAATTGCAATACAAATTATAGAACTAGTTAGTTACGTAGTAAGTCAGTCAGTTAGTTAGTTAGTCACTTACTTGATCAGTTGGGTAGTTAGTCAGTTAGCCAGTTAGCTAGCTAGCTAACTAACTAGTTAGTTAGTTAGGTTAGTTAGTTAGTTAGTTAGTTAGTTAGTTAGTTAGTTAGTTAGTTAGTTAGTTAGTTAGTTAGTTAGTTAGTTAGTTAGTTAGTTAGTTAGTTAGTTAGTTAGTTAGTTAGTTAGTTAGTTAGTCAGTTAGTTAGTCAGTTAGTTAGTCAGTTAGTTAGTTAGTTAGTTAGTTAGTTAGTTAGTTAGTTAGTTAGTTAGTTAGTAACAGTCTCTACTTATTTGTTAAAATAAAGTATTGTTTGTTTGATATTTTATGGCTTTATAATCAAATTTATATTCTTTGTTAATCCATTGATGTTTACTTTGGATAAAAATTTATTTGTTTTTGTAGCCGACAAATTAAGTAGAAAACGCTATTTTTATCAGATATATATTCAATAAACTTTTTACGAACGAGAAAAAAAAACGTATAAATATACTTTATTATTCTCTCGTATTATTCTAAATTAAGTCTCTCTCTCTCTCTCTCTCTCTCTCTCTCTCTCTCTCTCTCTCTCTCTCTCTCTCTCTCTCTCTCTCTCTCTCTCTCTCTCTCTCTCTCTCTCTCTCTCTCTCTCTCTCTCTCTCTCTCTCTCTCTCTCTCTCTCTCTCTCTCTAAACCAGTCTTCTACTAGTAAGCAATCTCACTATATTTCGATTTTTTGTAGAACAGTTGTTTTCCAATTAGAAGACTTTGTTTTAAATTAGCAGTAGAAAAAAATAAAAATCCGTTCACTTCTACATTACATCATGCAGCGTTAGTTTCGTAACTGAAATCCTAGAGCAATTTCTTACAAGATTACGTCTTGAAGTGTTTACCAATACATACATACAGGGGGTGTGTGTGGAGGGGGGGGGGGGGGGATTCTAAACTTGAACTTGGCTTCTACACTTGCCCCGTAATTTATGTATTATATAAGAAAATAGCCTAAAAATTTTGCACTAAACAATAAAATTTGTCTCCGCAATAATGATTTTTTTTCTACATTTTTAGTATATTTGTTTCATTTTTAATTTAATTCTTAATGGCAGTAAAATGGTATTTTTTGCTAAAAAGACAACACACTTAAAATTACCTAAATATGTTAAGGGATCAACATACAAAATTTAATGTATGAATGTTTAATATTTTACTCCTATAGTTTTACTTTTAGGGAGTAGGTGACCGACTGATATCTCGCAAACTAGACGGTCGCTAATTATAATATAAACACAAAATAAAGAAGAAATGTTACTTAAAAGTTTAGTTACGTCCAACATGTGAAAACACGATCAAATATTTAAGTTATTCTACTTTACTGTTGACATGCAAATGTGGAAATTCAAATTTTAGCGGCAAATGTTAGTCAAATTAGAAACTTTTTTAAAATTAAAAATATTATTTAAACTTTTTTTTTTCGGATTTTTTTTTTAAATTTACTTGATTTTATTTGAAAATTATAGTTTTTGTTTTGTTGGAAATAAATAATATACAAAAAATTATTGTGAAAATATAGTTCTTCTTTTAACGATTTCCGGTCCAAGTCGGTCACCTTCTACGTTAATATCTTCTTCTCTGTTGTGATGGTAACGGGTATTTTTTTTTTTTTTTTTTAACATAGATAATTGTTTTGACTTTCAAATAAAACCAAAATGTCAACTTTAGAGTTTTAGAGATAAGAGCTTTTTATAAGTACAACACTTTCACACAACTATAATAAAACTCTGTACAGTAAGTGTAGAAGGATAAGTGTCATTATTTCTCGCGGTACTGATTTGCATACCGCAGTGAAGAATGCAATTGCAAATTGCATATATAGTGTCCTCAAACTATAGGTATGCATGTTATTTTGTAAGGCTGCAGATAATCTATTATACTAAGGAAATATAGAGATTTCATATAACTAAACAAAACCATAAATAAAAAAATAAAAATAGTTTAACCTCGGCAAATGAACTATTATTTATTATATAAAAATCAATCTAAAAATTGGTGCATTACTTTAATTATGAATACTTACTTATTTAAGATAATCACTTTTAAGTTATTATGAGTAGCTAAAATAATGCATTTTAGCAATTAAGTTATTAAAAATAGCTAATTTTAGGTTTTGCTATTTTAAGTTAAAATAGTTACTGTTAATAATGCATTATTTTAGCTACTCATAATAACTTAAAAGTGATTATCTTAAATAAGTTAGTATTTGTAACTAAAGTAATGCACCAATATATATATATATATATATATATATATATATGCGGTAACATGA
>OX439136.1:17520785-17823285 GCA_949318235.1 Ecdyonurus torrentis
GCCATGTATTCATATAGGGCACTGCGTCGTTTTTCTAAATGTTACAAACAAAGGTGACCATTATTTGTTGATTGATTGATTAATTGATTGTATTTTTGAATTGAATTGCATTGAAGTGATAATATACTTACTTACTTACGTACTTACTTACTTACTTACTTACTTACTTACTTACTTACTTACTTACTTACTTACTTACTTACTTACTTACTTACTTACTTACTTACTTACTTACTTACTTACTTACTTACTTACTTACTTACTTACTTACTTACTTACTTTATTACTTACTTACTTACTTACTTACTTACTTACTTACTTACTTACTTACTTACTTACTTACTTACTTACTTACTTACTTACTTACTTACTTACTTACTTACTTACTTACTTACTTACTTACTTACTTACTTACTTACTTACTTACTTACTTACTTACTTACTTACTTACTGTAGTATCTCGTATGCCATAAATTTCATGTCACTCTAATCTCATGGTTCAAAATTTAAAGTAATGTCTTTAATTTTCTCGCGTGTCAAAATAAATAAATAAACGTCACATTCGATGCAACTCATCAATTAAGAGTATCTTGGCACCAAGATCTTCTTTTAGTTTAAAAAATATTTTGGCTGCTAAAGTGTTTCAAAATACTGCAGTATTTCATGCAAAACAGGTCAACAATTTTCATTCTAGAATTTTATTTTATTTTTGCTGTTTGTTTTATAATTCTGAGGTTTTGTAATGTTTTATTTGTGCATCGTTAATCGTACTACTAATACTAAATATACAAGTATACACTGATAAAACATATAAGTACTCACAATTTACATTATGAGATTTGTCAGATGAGTATATATAAATTAACTATAGAAATTTAAAGTTGTCATAATACATATTATGATTTGATGAGTTTTACCCCTGTAAAATCTAACAAGAAAATAGCAATATAATTAGTTTTTAACATTCATGCGTGTGTGTGTGTTGTTGTTTTTTTTTTGTTTTTTTTTACAGTGTAACTGAAATTCTTAGGATAAGATAGTATGTTTACTATTTTGTTTTATACTTAATTCTCTCGGTGGCCCTGTAAAAACGTTTTAATTCTTTAGACAAATAATGGGTTGGAAAAAAACTTTACTAATGCTTAGAGCAACAACAACAACAAAGAAAAAACAACTTAAGATTTGCGAGTGTTTAATGGTTCATGACGTCATTACTTTACCTATATACTGCAGTGTGGATGCACCAGCGACCCATGTACATTTTCTGCTATAATATGACGTCATTGAATTTTTACATATCCAACACTATATTATTATAATATCAGATTTATAAGACGAAGTAAAAAATAATAGTAAGCTATGTGGTCTGAGTCAATAAAATTATAATTATAAAGAGCTTATCATGCGATCGCAGTGACCGCGCGACAAAAGTAAAGAGACCACTAATCTTGTCCTTTAGCGTTGACCCTGTTTTTAGCATTTTTGAAAAACTGAAACAAGAGATTAAAATATATATATATATATATATATAAAAAAAAAAAAAAAAAAAAAAAAAAAAAAAAAAAAAAAAAACGAGGAAAGATGTTTTTTGAGAAAAAAAAGCGATAAGACTCTTAACATTGCATAATAGAAATAGGTTAAGAAGCATGCGGGACTGATATAGTACGATAACGTCACAAAGAGAAATTAAAAACATAAAAGAGGAGAGAGCGACAGAGAGAGAGAGAGAGAGAGAGACATTTTTTAATTACTCCGTGTTTATTTATGTAGTATAGTTATTATTGTATAGTGGATTTTTTTTATTTGTTTGCTTTTAAATATATTAATAGCATTAATTTAAGAAAGAAGAGAGAGAGAGAGAGAGAGAGAGAGAGAGAGAGAGAGAGAGAGAGAGAGAGAGAGAGAATTTTTTTAATAATTTGTAATAATATTTTTTTTCCCAAGTTGGTGAGATACAAATATTAAAATATAGTTTTATATGTCATCAGTGTCATCACTCTATTCACTAGTTAGGAAGGCATATTTGTATAAAAGCATCACTTATTACTTCATTTATTTAAAAATGTTAAATTATAAATGACAAGAACACGTATATATATTAGAAGGTTTATTCCAAATGATTAAATTACTCTTTAAAAGTCAAAATAAAGCAATGTAAATTATGCTTTTAGGCTTGTTAAATGTGTGAAATATACTGACAGTATACGTTTTGTGTTTTGTAAACTCTCTCTCTCTCTCTCTCTCTCTCTCTCTCTCTCTCTCCCATTCTTTGTTGCTATTTTCATCACAAAGTTGGCCTAGTCCAAAAAAAACACGCTTCTATTTTTCCCTCCCTAAGCCAATATAATACTATAGACTATACAAAACTATCTAGTGTAAATAATCATCCTACACTCTTAAGTGTGAAAATCGTATTCAAGAACATTAGAAATAAGTATTATGATGTAATTTGAAAATTACAGAGGTTGAGTGAGGGCGGGTGTTAAATAATAATAAATAAAGTGTATTATGTGTTTATTATTTTTTTTTTTAAAATTAACGGCAATGGTTTTCAATACGTACTGACAGTTGGTAATTGAAAGTTTGACATGTGGTGTGGAGAGAGAGAGAGAGAGAGAGAGAGAGAGAGAGAGAGAGAGAGAGAGAGAGAGAGAGAGAGCTCAGTATTATGAGTTAACAAAATGTAAAAAGAGTTTCGAAATATTAAGAGTTGATAAATATTTAGGAAAAAATCAATAAAATAATATCAACAATATAATTGATTTGATGATAATAATAATAAAATACATCGTTTCGGTGATGCAAGTTACAGCCATTCAGACATGGCGCGTGAAAAGGTGGAGAGTATTTTATACTAACTTTACTTGACTAGTTGTTAGCATTGCGTGAAACCCTCGTCTTGTTAGCATCCCCCTCCCACTCCTGAATAAACTGATGCACAGAGGCCAGAGAAATTTAAATTAGAGCCATTAAACACAATTACACTCGTCTATATACCAAATGTTTTTGTTTTTTTCTTGTACTTTTAAAAAGTGACAAAAACTATGTATTTTTTTTTTAAAGAAAAACATTGAGTGTAAAATAAACAACTTCTTCGTCAGGTTTACAACAGTTAACTAAAATTTCTAAATAAAAATAATTTTAATAATCAAGACCAAACATTTTCAGATCTATAATATATTTAAAAAAAAAATGCATAAAAATAAATATTCCTCAAATAGACAAGTTTCATCTAACCTATTCTAAAAAAATACTTAAAAAAATATAAAATGTGTAAAAATGCTTGCGATTTCTGGTTAACATATTTAAGTGATTCTGCCCGATATCTATTATTAATTATTATTTAGTACAGTACAAACACACGGTTCAATATTTTTAATGGTCGTCACTCATTAGTCATCACCTTTTTCAACATGCAGTCATTGCAGTATTCATTTTAAAACCATTCAATTTTTTATATCAATTTACTACGCAGAGCAAATTTTGCCTTGTGTGAACAGAACTTTCAAATATAAGTAAAGAATGATCTTATATCGTTCTGGCAAACTCTTAAATAATAAATTTATAATGTTGTGGTATACATGGATATTATATTATGTAAAATATGTCTCGTTATATGTTTTAAGAAAAAAAGCTCTGCAATTTAGTTCAATTCAGTTGGTATTATACTTTCCATTTGTTTAAATAATAACATTTCTTGACCTTATATTACGAATACATCATAATATAAAGTAAAGTATCATAATAAATATAATGTTCACAAAACTTTGTAAAAAAATATATATAGTTCACTGTACTGTATATTATACATTATTATAACATTAAAGTCTGGAATATTTTGACCAAAATTTGAGAAATAAATCACAAAACATAGAAATCATTTCTATAGTAAAAATAAACAAATCCTAATAAAAACTGAAATAATAGTTTTGAATGCATAGCCAAAAAAAAAAAAAAAAAAAAAAAAATTGTATATATTTTGTCTAGATTTTCTCTTTGTATTTTTATACTTAATATTAAAAAGTTGTATGCTTGAATAGATAAAGTTTGGAGACGAAAATATTTTTACACAAAAAGTACAGACAGTATATAGTTTTCTTACTTTTACAAAACGAATGTTCAAAGTTTCTTTAATGTAATTTTTTTTTTATATATATTTTGCCAGCAAATATAGAACGGAGAAAAATGTGAAAGAGCGACGAAAGGACAGTTTATCATTTGTCATCAAAATAGTAGTCATTTGTAACTGCGTCACTTTTTTTTTTTTTTTTTTTTTTTTTTTCTTTTTTTGACAGAGAAGAACTTACAACTAACAAAAATTCGTCGATGAAAAATTTTAAAATTAAATAATTTTATGAATTTATTATTTTCAATCAATTTTTTTAAAAAGAAATTTAAAAGTTTTAAATTAATTAAAGTTGTGCGTATTTTTCTTTAAAATAGAATTAAATTTTATTTTATTTGGCAAAAATACAGTGTATTTAAATAAATTCGTTTACTTTAATGTTTTTTTTTAGAAATTATTACTATGTATTATTTCTTTAAATGAATTTTTATCATGATATATTTTAGTATAATTGATTTTTTTATTATTATTATTATTATTTTGCCGCAATGTAAGATACAAATATTATGGCTTTTTGATATAATTCAGAATTAAAATATAATTAGTTTTTTTTACACCATTAAATTTATAATATATTACAGATATTTGCATAAAATTACTATTATATAAAATTGAAGATAATAATGAACATTTTAATGTACGTATACCAATATATTGCTTTAACATTTTATTTTGAAATGTTTACAATAAGTATTGATGATGATTATTATTTTATACTGTCTATCATCATTGGCATCAATAACAACGTGAGCGTGCGATTTTTAACAATGGAAAAAACGTTTAACAATTCTATGTATTATAAAGCTGTAACTTTTAAGCTTACTAAGCACATTTTACGTGAATACACTGAAAAACTAAATATTATAATGCATCTCATTCCAGCTCCAGCTAATCACAGATGGAGGTGGGAAAATATAAAGTTCACCATATTTCCTATCCTTTAATATTGTGGGGCCACTTTTTTTTTATTATTATTTTTTTTTTAGGAATATTTCTTTACTGAAGCTGGAGAATTTTAAATTCAAGACACTTGATACTTTTACGTTCTAATAATAAAAAATACAGTATTTTCAACACCACCGATATTGTCATTATCGTTAACCTAAGAAGCTAGTAACGACATTTATTTCTTACAAAAGCTTGTTCTCTAATGTATAGTGAATCTCATTAATAGTGATTGGCTGCAGGCCAACAAAATAAGACACATTCATTGGTTGATCTTGTTTTTTGAGCCGATAAAAGTGAGCCGCATATTGAGAATGAACATTTTTTTTTATGAATTTTCGTTCATTCTTATCAAGTTCAAAGTTCTAAACGTAGAAATAACAATGATCAACCATATATATAAACGTAGTAAACAGGTAATGATGTCATGATCAGATGTTTTTAACAAAGAAAAATTTTCGAAGCTGGCTCAAGAGTTGTGTATAGTTTATAGAACGAGCTAATATGTAAGATATTATTTATCAGGATATTGTAAATAAATATTTTGGAATGGTATAATCATCGGTGTGGGTACAAAATAATTATTATATAATAAAAATTTAATGGCTGTTGCTATTTTTCTTTCAGTTGTGCTAATATTATTAATGTAAACTGAAAAATAATCCAGTAATTTATGCAGCATTAATCAATTGCTAATTGCTATATTATAGAGAATATAAATGTTGATATTTTGGAATAATATAATAAGTAATTATGCTGATCAGCTATATGTAGTATAATCACTATAAATTATATAGTATTGTGTTGTCATGCATAAATGTTGCTGCATTGAGATTTAGTATATAATTATAACATATTTAATTGTGTCTGTGCATTGCAGATATCCTATGGAAAACGACCAAGAAAAAGAATAAAATCTGTGATAATTAGCATAAAACATATCAACTCATTTAATTTAATCATAATATAATTTCTAAAATTCATTGAAAATTCTATAATATACCAAAACGTAGAACATCTTAAAAAAACAGCATGTCTAATATCCTAACATTTCAAATATCAAAGCTGATTTGGAAGGAGTCATTGATTTCTAATTTATTTTCCATTCATGAAATGGTAGCTGCAGGCTCATGACGTCACAGCTCAGTAGTCCACGTATGCGGAAACAGGCAAGCTGTGACGTCATAAACCCGCAGCTGCCATTTCGTGAATGGAAAATAAATAAGAAATAAATGACTCCGGCCAAATCAACGTTGATATTTAGGTATGTTAGCATATTCAACATGTTTTTGTTCAAGGTGTTCCAAGCAAGTATATATGGCAGTAAAGTTTCATCTAAAATACTATCGATTTACTTTGAACTCTATAATGATATTGACTTAAAATATATTTGATCAAGGCACTATTTGCCGACGATAACAATAATTATTCACTCAATTTTCATTACTCAGAGATATAGGGGTGCATGTATAATTAGCTTAATGTCAACTAATTGGAACTTACAAAGTGTATATTATTGAAACTAGATTCATTGTTCAAACATATATAGTTCTCTCTGGTTTGTAAATTAATATTTTGTTTTAGTGGTTTTGGCAGTGGATAGTGGCTGGGAAAAATCTGGAAAAATTGATAATTTTAATAAAAAAAAAAGTAGAGACATTTGTCTCTCTTTTTTGTTATTATTTTTTTTTTTTTGGGTGGGTGCTTTTAAGAACCAATATTAATTTCAATAAATAAATTCTCTATTATCTGATAGTCACGGATTCTGAAAATTTTATCATAGGTAGCTTCAAGTTTCATCATAAAAGTTTAGAAGTTTTCGTTTTAGATTTTAAGATACAAGCACAAGCCATCTAAATACAACCCTATATTTTTATAGGACCAAAACTTCAAAAAACCAATAATTTAAATTTAGAATTGTGAATTTAGAATTTTTTGTTATTATTATTTTACATTTTTGAAGATAACTTACATGCTAATGTACTGTACAACTGTGCAAAGGTTCAGATTTTTCTTTCTATTTACAACTTTTTGTCAAATCTCGCAATTTCCCGCCACAAATATTGAGATAATAATGCGCCTCGCCTACAATTTATAACACTATAATATGTATGGCAAATAGTTCCATATTTTTGCTCCATACACGGAAAGTAGAAATCACGTAATTTATGCTACATTTATGTCACTATAGAATAATTTTACTAAATTGGAACAGCATAAATAATGTTATACTAATGTTATACAAGATAATATTTATGCTGTGATAGTTATTATGCAATATTAAACCATTTGCTTTATAATGAATAAATGTTACTGAAAATAGAGGCTAGCCTTAATCATTACGACATTTATTTTTGTCCACGTAAAATACCTTTTTTTTTCTTTTGGTAGTCATTTGATGTATAGTTAAATTTCCCAAAATAAAAAATAAAATAAAAATTCTCAAAGATATTTATCAAATAAATAGAAAATTTGTGAAAATTAAATTTAAAAAAAAAAAGCATTCCAATTCAATATATTTATATATTCTATAAGCTACACATTAATAGTCTAATAATTTAGATGCAATATATTGACTCAAATATATTTCTATATTACAATAATGGAAAAAGTAAGCTTCATTAAATAATATAAAATTTTATATTAAAAATATTTCCTTTGAAATATCACAATATGCACCCTTCTCACTCGTCTTGATAAGTCATTTCACTGATTGAAAAAGTTGGTTCCTGTAATGAAAAAGGTTTGCCACGTAATTTTTAGTTGACAAGTGATCAAAGTTGGTAATGAAGTTCGATAACAAATTAGTTTAAATTAAAATTTCAAGCTTATTGACTATTGACTGAATATTACGTATTACGTCAATACTGCAAGGATGTTATTCTCTCTCTCTCTCTCTCTCTCTCTCTCTCTCTCTCTCTCTCTCTCTCTCTCTCTCTCTCTCTCTCTCTCTCTCTCTCTCTCTCTCTCTCTCTCTCTCTCTCTCTCTCTCTCTCTCTCTCTCTCTCGAACTTGAATTTCTAAACTTCCATTCCATCATATTTTTTTAGTCATTTTACATTAAATGCAAAATTTTAAAACCTATATTATATTATATCTTTGACAAAAATATGTTATTCTATTCTCTTATAATTATCTCAAAACTTTATTTTATTATTTAAATATACAGCCAGAAAAATGTGTAATATTACTTGTCAATATTCCTACAACTATATGTGTTATTATTAATACAGATTAATAGTGTTAATAGATTATTACCATATAAAAAAGAATGTTTACTACGTTATTACCATGGATTTACTAACAAATAATATGAAATAAAAAGTGTTATATTTCGTGCTTACGTTCCAGTAATAATAATAAAATTAAACTCGGTTGCATGATATTGTACACTATGTATCCAACATTTTAGTCCACTTGTAGCAACTTTCAACTTAAGTTGCTTTTTTTTTCTCTCTTTTTTTTTGTTGTTGTTGTTGTAGGAAAAGCAATTTGAAACTGATTATTTGAAGTTCCTACTTACTATATTACAATTTTATTATTTTTCTGTATATAGGGTACATGCGTATGTCATCAAACTGAATGTGTTTCGACGCCATACTGGAGCAATAATTAACATTATGTAGTTTTTTGGCTATTTTCATTGGAAAATTATAGTTAATTTTTTTATTATTATCATTTTTCTCGCATACACGAAAATCTAATTCAACCCTGTTAACAGCATCAATGCTCTTAAACATATTGCGATTTATTTTTAAACTGGTAAAATGAGTCATTTTTCCACACCAGTTCATGTTATTTATTGCTCTCATATGGAGTCGAATGAATGCAATCACCAATCACCTTATAGTTCAACAAAGTTCTAACATCTCACTTTAACTTTTGATGATTATTTTTTAAGTAAATAGTTTCTGAATAAACTATTACATTTTACAAAATTATTTTGTGCTAACATTTTATTGTGTCGAAGCACAAACTGATCTCAATGAGTACAACCGCACCCAACACAGTTTATCTGGTCACCACAGACCTATAAAGCAAACTTATATAAAGCTTAAAACCGTGAGACAAAAAAAAAAAAAAAAAAAAAAAAGTTTTGAAGTCTGTGACTCAATGATACTGTATTGATTTCTCACTTTAATACCAATAATGCTCACATTGATATGAATTTCAATGTAAATATCAACTGTGTTAACAATAATACATGTGACCTTTTTTTTATTGGTCTCCATCAGACAACAACATATAAAATTAATTAATTTTAATGCTATTACAAATGTTAACTAATTTATTTCTATAAAAGTATTTATTATTTATAATTATTATTTCTATATTATGTTCTGTCTCAAATCATGTAGGAAAGTAGTGTAGAAATTTATTTTAATAATTCAGGTGTTTAATTCAGTGTTTCAAAATCAATTATAAAGCTATAAGTAAATAAATGATAATAATAATTATTATTAATAAAAATATTGAGATCTTTTAAAATGTTTAATAAAAAATAGTATAATGTTATATAGGAAAACTTGAACTCTTATAATCATTATATACTTACTTTTTATTATTTTTTGTAGTTATTCAATTTTATTCACTTCACTGTACGAATCAGATTATATTAACCTAGATTATATTAGAATTAATATAACCCGTCGTTTATATTTTATGTATTTGAAATTGAGAACTATTGACTATTGAATACATATTTTTATAACTTTGTTTTTGATATAAAATTTAATACGATGTCGTTATGGATTGTTCATATGGAACACTATTAAATCTGTATTATATGCAATAAATTTCCTTGCATGTATAAATTTAAGGGTTGTAATTAGATGAATTGTATCTCAAAATTTTAAAAGAAAACTTCCAAACTTTGTGATGTCATTTGAAAGTTAATGTTAATAGTAACAGCTACCTATGGTAAAATTTTCAGAACCCGTGGCCATCAGATAAGAGAAAAAAAAATATTGAAATTCACTTTCAAAATATCATAATTTCATTTATTGTTTTGTTTTTACATTTTTGAAGATACCTTATCCTATAATGTATCACTGTACAAATTTCAGATTTTTGCTTCATTACTATAACACTTTTTAGAGACAAAATCCCACAGTAACTGATTTAAAGGAATTTTTAAATGGATATTTTTCTTGATATTTTGGTATATATTTTCCAAATATACAAATTTCCATAATAAAATTCGACAAAATTCATTGCACATTGAAATATTGCATCGTGTAATAAAGTCTTTACTCTTTAGTGATTTTCTTTTAAAGAAATAGTTTGAGGCATTCAATGCAAAAATATATCTTATCGAAAAAGTAAATTTATTGAATTTTTTTCCATGGTAATAAAAACAACCCTAGGCTATGTATAGGGTAGGAGATGTTGCACAATGAGATAACAAAAAACTATATTTTACATATCAGTTTGCAAAAAAAAAAAAAAAAAAAAAAAAAAAAAAAAAAAAAAAAAAAAGCACGCCCGCAGGTAAGTTTGTGATTTACACCATGCAGACTTTACGAACGTGACTAACTTCATATTCACAAAAACTTCAAAAGAAATGTCCGACGACTTTTTTTTTTTTTTTTTTTTTTTTTTTTTTTTTTTTTTGACTGGTATAATTTGAATAAAGAATGAATGAATGAATGATATATTCGTATGATATCATCTATTGTTATAACAAAATTATTATGCAGCTAGCGAGGGGCGAGAGTGATGTAAATATCGTATCGATAAGAAACTTTCTATTGATTGCGGCTTTTTTCTATAAGGCAATCTAGAAAATGAAAATAATAATAATAAAATAAAAAAATAAAAAAAATAAAGATTTTGAATGTTTATACTGAAGAAGAAGAAGTTTGAATTATAAAAGGCCATTATATATTCATACAAAAAATTTTATTAACAATTTTATTTATACTTTATTTTACTTCCTTTTATTAATTCATTCATTCTTCATCGACTTGTTTATATGCCCAATTTTTCATTCATAAGAAACTATCACAGTTTTAAAAATCAACTTAAAAATGCTGTGCTCTCTAAATTCTCCGTCTCTTTGACAAAGATAAGATAATTCCACTCGACATGGTGTGATTACGTTAGTTCAAAATTTCTCCACTAATCTCACCTGATCAAGTGGGCGTGGCAGTAAGTCCCGCAGGTGAGCAAAATCTTGACCTCACTTTAGCGCGTGCCTCACGCAACATGCTATATCCTCTACATAAAATCTAATTTCATATCAAATAAACTAATAACTTGAGCCGTATTGATATGGGAATTGAAATGAAATTAACTATTATTACTTTATATATCATGATATATTATAATGAATCAAAATAATAATAATGTAATAAAAATATAAAAAGGTAATCTGAATTTGTGAGGATTTGAAAAATATAAATCTCTATTTCCCTATATATTTTGATGCAATTTTATAATTTATAGTCCGATTTTTCGAACTTCAATTTTTTTAAGTTTTATATGAAATAAAGAACAAATTAGAAAAAGTTAATAAAAGTGAATAAATAAACAAGTAAACAAAAACGAATTATGATTCAATGAATGTATTTTGATGAATGAATGAATGAATGAATGAATGAATGAATGAATGAATGAATGAATGAATGAATGAATGAATGAATGAATGAATGAATGAATGAATGAATGAATGAATGAATGAATGAATGAATGAATGAATGAATGAATGAATGAATGAATGAATGAATGAATGAATGAATGAATGATCGAACAAATTATGAACAATCATAATATTAAATATAAAATCTGAGATATAAAATCAAACAATTCTATATATATTATATGAGATCATACTTTAAATTATATACCTTCCATAAGTTATATACTTGATGAAAAGTCTAATTTAAATAATTCTAAGTAAAATATAGGATGTAGAACACTGCTGGTATAATAAATCGAAGTAAAATCTCCAATTGCAGAGGTTATATATTACTTATAGAGGTGATGCTATATAATACGCCTCCACACAGCTTCAAGTGCAAAACACTCTAACTTTACGTAAAAGTTGAAAACCCGTTACATACGTATATTTCACTGATAGTAGAGTAACCACACACAACACTCACATCGGTGTGTGTATGTATGTAAGACGTTTCAAAAATTCGCTGAATTCTATAATATTACAGTTTAAGTAAATACATAATACGCAGTGTATGTAGCTATAGATGTGAAGTGAAGTGTATTCTGTGGTGTGTGGCGTGTGCGGGGATTATGTCAGGATTACCTCTCTCTTGGAATCGTAAGTAATTTTAAGATTTTAATTAACATTAAATTGAATATACATAACGTTGTTGTCTATTTGTAATATTTATAATTAAGTCTATTGTAGAAACTTTAAAGTGTCATTTTTTCACACAAAAATATATTTAAAAAAAAAAAAAAAAATGAAGTATATTGTCAAGAAATTTTGAAATTTTTTCTTTTTTCTCTATAAAATTCCAATGTTTTCATTACAAAATATTTCAATTGGATCACCAAACATAAGACCGGTTGCAGTCATATTTAAGAGCTGCCATTTTGTTGGTCAGGAATACATAGGCCAGCATAGGAAAAACGTTATTATTTTTTTTTTAATAGCAAAAGAAGCTTCAAACCTCAATCAAAGCCTTATTTCTAGCTCCTAATAAGTTTGAAGAATATGAGAAAAATTTGTACAGTTCAAATAACCTTTTTTTAAGTGAAAAGTTAGGAAAAATTATGTTTCCCCTATGCTGGACAATGCATTAGGCACCACAAACATGGCGACAAAGCGCAAGGATGTGCAAGTGGTCTATTATTAAATTAGAAGTAATTATAAAAAAATACTTTTCAATTTACTACTTTTTTTTAATGGGAAATTATATGCACAATAATTTAAAATCATTCAAATTTGCAACTTCATAAGATTTTTTTTTAATTATTAATCAATTTAACGAGATAATAATTGAGGAGTTTTATTACAGTATAAATTATAAAATAAATATGAGAGAAAACTTTAATGCATATAATTAAAAATCTATGAATATTAATAAAAAAGTATTTTCAAACGAAGCAATATTTTTACACTGTATTAAATTGGATTGCATGTAATTTTAATTATTTATTTTTCAATATGAATTGCATGCTCAATCGAATTTGATAAAATATTTCATACACGGCTCAGTAATCGAATATAAAATTTATCTTGTATTTAATGCATTTTAATTATTGAAAACAACAGCGTATTTTTAATTTTATTGTATCTTGTCAATAAGTTTCATTATCATATTACTTTATATGTTATTTTGATCCTTATAAACATGTTAATATGTAAATACACACGTTGAAACATTTTATTGTATTCTCACGTTTTGCGCGTGGGTTCGCAACAAACAATCAACCTTCAGCTAAAAATATGAATGAATGAACCTCATAATATAGAATTAATAAACAAGGGATAATATTTGAAAGACCATTAATAATATCTCCAACATATATTCATACAGTCAATATGTAAATATTTTTCTTTCTGTTTGGCTTTTTATAGTCATTCAGAGTTAAAGAATTTTTATTGTTGTGTTTTATTGATTGAGTGTATTTTTAAAATTCTATCATTGGGTTTTAGAAAAATTTTCGTCTTTTAACACAACCTTTCTTTTTTCATTATTATTATTTTCATACTGGAAAATAACGAATAGGATTTGTTTTATTTTAAAATAATATTTTGCAGCCCATTAGCGTTATTTTATTTATATTTTTATTTCCATAATTTTGAAAAATTTATACTTATTTTTTTAATTAATTTATATAATTATATGCTGAGATTTATGAGTATGCATGAATTTAGAGACTTTATTCGCTTTTCAATTTTTTTAAAATATAAAATACAAATTAAAAAATTTGGATAAGAGAGAGAGAGTAGAGAGAGAGAGACTTATTTGTAAGAAACTATATGCTAAGATCGTGGGTCATTTCTAATTTATTTTAAAATTAATAGCATAATTAAATTTTAAAATTGTGCACATAAATTTTTTTGGCCACGAATATTAATGTTAATAAACTTAAGTTTATTTAAAAAGTTTCTTTAAAAAATACTCGTCAATAAAGTAAAAACGGAGTGACAAAAATATATAAAAGTAAAATTTATATTTACGGTTCTATTATTACGAATTACGAATAATAATTATTCTTTATTTTGAACATAACATACTTATATATACTTACTTTCGTACATTATTTACATACGTTTTTACTTTTACCCTTATCAATCACTCTATAAAAGGTGTATATATGTGTGCGAATAATAAAGCTACCGCAATAAAAATTTATAAGATAAAAAAATATTTACTGATAAAAATTATGACAAAATGACCTATATACTGTACATCATGAATTCATAAAGTTTATTTTTAAAATTTAATTATATTGAATTAAAAAAAAAAAAAAAAATTATATAAAACTTGAAAACTCTTTATTTGGTATTTAATTATTTATGCAGATGAACTTGATTTTCAACTTGATTTTTTTTTTACCCCGTTACTTAAAATTATTAATTTTTATTCCTTAATACCATACTTGTAATGCGTAATGACATGAGTGACTATATTTTTTTTTGGACTGACACCAAATTGAAAATTATACACTTTTTATAACGTTCATGCAAATTAAAAAAAAAAAAAACATAAATTTTAATAAAAAAAATGAAGAAAGTTGATATAGTTTTACAAGTGATTGATAAAAAAGTATGATAGATTTTTTTATTGTGTTTAACTTTTTTAAAACCTTAAGAAAAGTAAAATTAATTAAGCATATTGCTGATATAAATAAAATAATTTGATAATTATATTTTTTATTTAAAAAAATAAAATTTTAAATATTACCCTCAAATTTTACGCAAATTTGTAAGCTTCTGACATCTATGAACAAGTAAAAGAACTAAAATTAGAAATTTTTCCAGTAGGTGCTGCCACCTACTGCATAAATTATTAGTTTGGTTTCATTACCTAAAGCGGTAGAAAGTTTGGTGTTGGATGTGCTAGCAAATTTTCTTGAATTATTTAGTGTTTTTAATTATTTTTACTAATAATAATGTGTTTTTAATATTTATAAAGTATCTATTAAACATTTAGTTATTTGGTTTTTAATATAATAGTGTTCTATTTCTATGAAAATGGTTTGAAATCGGCGTCAACAACTTGTTTTCGTCCCTTAGTGTTTTTTCCCCCCTCATTTGTGATTTTTTTTTTCTTTCGTATGTAGTATTGTATGTTTGTGACGTGTTTTAATAATGAAACTTTAAATTTTATAAAGGTGTATTATAACATTTATCAAACTGGATTAAAATAATAATTTCTAAAATGGAGTTAGTTCAATTTGGTAAGTTTTTTTGCAACATTATTATTCTTTTTTGCATCCCCTATTTTTTTTTTCTTTTCATGTTATAGCTTGTTCTATTTTGGGATTGTTTTTAAATTGTTCTTATCTTTTAATTATGTTAATAAAAAATATACATGCTAATAGTAAATAAATGACGTCATATGCCTACAGGTGTCAAGTAACAAAAAGACGATGGTTTTTTATGCTTTTTACCTGTTGCGTTTTTTGTTTATATGTACATATGCATGGTCTAAATGCGCAAGTCTGCGATTTTAAAACTTTTTTTAATACGAAAATTTTCATTTATTAATACTTTGGTAAAAAAAAAGGTAGGAGGGACTTTTTAGATTATAAAATAAAGAAAGAAGACAACATCATCATTTTAAATAAAATAATACGAGATGAAAATTCAAGGTTATTTAAATAAATTCACACCTACGATAAAAAAAAACACAAAATCTCTTCTCCTCCTTTTTTAAAAAGTGTTACACGATGAATTATTATAACGATAGAGATATTTGCATATTATTTTTATATATGCATACAGTATATTTATTTTTTTATTCATAAATATTTGTAATTATACCGTATTAATAATATAGCATTTGATATAATGTGTGGAGTAAATTTTTCGGTGTACCGGCTTAAAAATGGTAATATATACCGGTATGCCGGTATGTATTGTGAAAATCGATTTTTTTATAGCTAAATAAAAATATCATTATACTTTAAAAAGTGGGAGACCTTTTACCGGTGATTCCAATGATATACCGGTGAACTAAGCTGAAAAATAATTAACTGAAACTTATACTGGTATGGTGTGCCGGTAGATTTTAAGGCATAGGCAAATAATGTAATCACCGGTAAAATATACTATTAAAGTAAATATGACCCAGTTTATGGTACAGTATACTTTATGTATGTAAGATAATATTATGTAATTGATTATTTAGATAGGAAATTAAATTAAATCATGGCGTCACTGTTTCTGAGAATTGTGATGATTGCATATTATCATGACTTCAAGCTTCAAGTATTAATATTAAAAAAAAAATAATAATAATAAAAAAAAAAAAAAAAAAGTCTGCAGCTGAACTACTTTTATAATGATCAGATGATCACCTTCACTGGATCTTTAAAAAATTGCCAGTCTTCTTCGATTTTTTTTTGATGACTTTCATTACCGTACAATTTTTTATTGCAAATTTACTATAATCAGATTGTATGATTTTCTTATGGAAAAGTGATCACTAATATGAAGTTTGTGACAATGAAAAAATTTCTGATGCAAATCGTGAATTTGAATATAAAAATTCAGCTAATATAGTAAAATAAGACGACTTTTGCTTTGCAATTGCAAGTTTAAACTTTTATGAAAAAAAAAAAGAAAAAAAAAAAAGCAATACCAGTATGTAAAAGCACATTTTTAATTAATTTTTTTTTAAACGAATGATGCCCCACGCACGCCGCATTAGTATAGTATTTTTATTTCAAACTTTCGACAAAATCTTGTCCTTTTTTTTTTTTTTTTTTTTGTAGATAGAATGCATTTCCGGAAATGCACTTTATCATTTTAGTAGAAAGACTTTGTTTAAAATGCGTTTAAAATGACGTAAAAGTCAAGAGTCAAAAGTCAAGAGTTATATTTTTTCTTCTACATTCCAGAATGACGCTACAATTTCAAAAGAAGAAAACGAGGGTTGTTTTTTTAAATCTCCCGTCCCGTCTATCTCTTTTTATAACCCCTTGTTACGTCTAAATATGACGCCCTCTTCTACTTTATTTATTGTTGTTGGAAGTGAAGGATTATTTTTTTATTGTCCAAATTTTCAATGCCGTTGGGAGATATATATTATGGAGCTTTTAAAGAATAAAACTATCTTTAGGGAATATTATATCGATCATTTTAGATTTATGTCATCTTTAATTTCATTTGACCGGTCTCCTGATAGTTATAGTATGTATGCGCATGACGTCATACAATCATACTGAATGCGCTTCGAGGCTATACTGGAGCAATGAATAATATTGCTCAGCATAGGACAAACGTGGTTTGTGGAAAATTAGTTAATTTTTTCTTTGTTAATACTATTTTTCTCGTATAATTCCAAACACAATTCAACCTGTAACACCAATGCTCTCAAAATTATTACTAAAAATATTTTTAAACTGGCAATTAATATCATTTTCCCATACATGCATTTAATGCTGCCATAGTTGTTCTGGGCAATGTATTAATATCCTCAAGCATGGAGCTAAAGCGCAATTTCAAATATACAATCGCCCTATATGTAATATAAAAGAAATTTTTATTTAAAGCACAAAAATTACATTAGATGCACACCTTTATTTCAAAAGTCAAATAATTTCTTTCTTGCATTATATTAATAATAATTAACGGCTTTTATTGGGCTAAATCAGGTTAAAAAACTCTCAATTTAACCCAACTGTTTATACAGTATAATACAGTCACTTACTATTTTTTATTTTTAATATCCAATAAGTTCACTATGTTAATAATGTATATTTAATTTAAAAAAAAAATGCATGATTGTACATCGGCATAATATATTTATAAGATTTTTGCCTCAAATAAATTATCCAGTTTTTATTAAATATAATATAGATTACAATTACTTTGCTTATATAAAATTACTAAACTTATTACAAGATAATTTGTACTAAAATAAGGTTATAAAAATTATTATTATTGCAGCAAGTTCTTGAAGCAGGTGTGTGCTTGCAACTTTTTTTTTTCCTTCAAAAACTCAACCAGTTTTTTTTTTCTTTTAATATGATTGATATGCTGACATAAAACTTAAATCATTTTTTGGAATAATAATAATATATATTTTTTTTTACTCTATTTCTTAGTACCAGGATATTATAGTACGTTATATACACCCATCTAGAGTTGCTACATAAAGTTAAAATTTGATTTTGTAAAGAGTGTATCCTCATGACATCATATTTAATGCGCTTGGAGGCCATATTACTGGAGTAGTGAATAACATTGCTGAGCATACGGCAAACTTTTTTAAGGCCAATTTTCTTTGGGAAATCTGTTAATTTTTGGTTATTATTTTTTTTCTCACATACTTGAGATACTAATTCAACATATTTACTCATCAATGCTCTCAAAAATATTGCATACAAACAAACTGGCAAAATGAGTTATTTTCCTATGCCACCCATGTTATTGAGTTATCCACTCACTGAATGCATATAGACCCTTTTACTGACATTTTTATATTCTTATTAAATTATTTTATTATTCATTATTTTAAATATTATAGGTATATCATTATTTTTCTAATCGTTCTTTCATTTCTTCAAACGTATAGCTTACATAATAGACTAAAGTTTTTAACTTATTGCTAATTGTTGTATTTTTAATTGCACTAAGAAAAATCGTCGATTTATGGCGTCGAAGCGCATTCAGTATGACGTCATACGGATGAACCCTATAGATAGAGAGTGCAGCAGAAATTATTATTGGAAAAAAATTACTTTGTTTTTTATACAGAATATTTGAGCCAACAACTCTTAAACCTTTTATTTCTGTGTAAAACGTAAACTATTAGAATCGTAAAACACTGGACAGCAAAAAATTGTGTTATTTTTTTATGAGTAAAATATTGACCACACAACTTTTTTATTTACATTTGAATTGTTAATTTTCCCTGCTTTCTGTAATGATATAATTTGTCTTGAGTGGACCCTTTGAGGCGTGGCAATTTAAATCAGCCTTTTTTTTATTATTATTTTTTTTACAAAGCAGATTATCTCTTCTAAATACTTTGCTGAAATATAAAGGATTCGCAAGATCAGGTTGCTTGTATACATTTGACCTTCACTTCAGTGCCAAAACCTTTATTTTATAAAGTTAGATTGTAGAACGAATTTCATAATATTTTTGTTATATCGTATCGAAATGTCTAAGTTTTACAGTTACATTGTGGATTTTTAACACTCCTTTTTGCATGCAAAATATGAACCTATTAAGAAAAAAAAAAAAAAAAAAAAGAATGAGTATTTTGAATTGGATTTAAAATTTTTGTTCCTTGAGTCTATATGTTAATTTACAGTAAATTTTTGTTCGTCCTTATTTACAATGTAGTGACCTATATACCCTTTAATTAAACTTGGTCGTTTACTATAGGTATCCACTAATGGTAATAGGCTTTAAAATGATATACAGTAACATATTTTGTTAGTAATAGAAGATAAAAATTTAGGAATATAGGGGTGCGGTTTTATCAAACCGATGTAAAAATTCTTTTTAGTTAGCATTTAGCATAAGTAAGAATTCTAAGATTTTTAGGTGATCTAAGGGTTTTAATGAATCGCACCTTTGTACCTCTAGATTTACTTATATACTCGCAATTAAACTTCAATTGTAGAAGATATTAAATTTGCTACCCCCATAAGTTGCAACACTAATTAGATACCGTGTTTTTATTGTCATTATTGTAACAATTTACAAAAGTTACGATTTAAGTTTAACTAGAGGTTGCAGCTTTCGGCTCTAGATTAATGAATAATTCTAACACTAAATATTTGATTAAAAAAAAAAAAAAAGAAAACTGAATAATCTAAATAGGGTTGTCGTAGGGGGGAAACAAGCATAATTTTTCATTATTTGAACGGAAATAAAAAACAACATGATAAGCTCGACTAAAAAAAAAAAAAAAAAAAAAAAAAAAGGAAAGTAATTTCGAAGTTTACTTTTCCGTGACTATAATTATTTTCTAATTTAGTTTTTTGTTGTTTATGTTTTGATTATTATTATTTCTGTGAATGATAAAATTTTATTTCTATTATTTTTCAATTGGCCAATTTTTTTTAACAAAAGAATACGTCGGTATGTTTCTACGTACAAACAACAATAATAATACTATATTATAATCCTTTTTCATCAACATTTTGCTCATTACCACATAATGTATGCAATACTGCATCTAGTATAGCTAGTTGTAATAAATATATCATCAATAATAAATATGTTACGTAGCATAATTATTTATGCTTTTCTATTTTAGTAACATTTATGTTATATAATGACAACAACAGCTCATTACGTAATTTCTTCTTCATGTATATAGTTAATATTAATTCTGTATGAATTGTGCTATGGTGGTTGGTTATAATAATAATAATTAACGGCTTTTATTGGGCGAAATCAGGAGTACAACCTCTCAATTTTTCCAAACTGTTTTACAGTACAGTCAGTTACAATATATTGAATAATTTTATAGTGCTTGTTTTTGTGCTGTAATGATATATAGTCATTAATTTTTATATGAATGCTAAAAATTATAATTTTAGGTTCTGATAAGATTTTTATGAAATAAATTCAAAAATATTTAGACATTTTATTTATTTAACTGCATTTTTTTTAATACGTTGTCAATAAGCGATTGAATAAATTGATGGTTGAATAATAAAGATATGTTACTGGTAATTGAAAGCTTATATGACATGTATTTTTTATATATATAAATATACTATATAGCTGAAAACAATGTTCCAACTTTGGTGAAGTAATTTCCTCTAAAAATACTAAATGCTTATACTTATACCGCGAAACTATAAAAAATTAGGGATTTCTAAGCTTTTTCGTACCGTCTGTGATTGATGCCAGTAAGTTCCATTTATAACATTAACAGATATGAAATCAGGATTGTATAATTTAAAACGCCCAGTGTGCACATGTAAAATGTTTAATATACTGCAATTATTATTTTTTATATGAAATTCTTATTCTTGTAACACATTAATTTCAGTGTAATATTTAAATTAGACATAATATTGTATAATAAATGATTGTTAAAAAATTATGAAGTGTATAAGCCATGTAAGCAATAAATTTATCGAGAGAGAGAGAGAGAGAGAGAGAGAGAGAGAGATTACACTTGGCTTGCTCCCAAAGCAACCCAATATTTCAACGATACTGCAGATCTCTTTACTATACGACGCAGAGAGAGAGAGAGAGAGAGAGAGAGAAGTTTTATAGTTTTA
This sequence comes from Ecdyonurus torrentis, assembly GCA_949318235.1. Taxonomy (NCBI): domain Eukaryota; kingdom Metazoa; phylum Arthropoda; class Insecta; order Ephemeroptera; family Heptageniidae; genus Ecdyonurus; species Ecdyonurus torrentis. Next base: position 17,542,252 of record OX439136.1, read on the forward strand.
TCATTACTTTTGTTAACCTAGGTTAGGGATTAAATTTTCTGACATTTTTTTCTTTTGCAAAAAGTTTCTGCCTATGTCTTACTGGTGATGCATTTCAAAGGACTCTTTTGATAATTGGTAGTGGTAGAGAAAAACGAGAAAGACCCATCGACTCTAGCACAAGGAAACCAGACCTTTTAACTATACTTATAGGGTTGATTGGATGTGAAAAGCGGAACTTGAGAGAGAGAGAGAGAGAGAGGAAAAAAAAAAAAAAAAAAACGAAAATTTAAAATTGTAAAACCCCATTTCAGTCTGAAATTTGTAATATTCTTCACACATCTAATATAGTCAAGGACATTTAAAATTTTTTTGTTGTATATAAGTATAACCATATGAACCTATGAAATTTCGTAAAAAAAAAAAAAAAAAAAAAAAAAAAGTTGAGAGGGCCAACTTTTGGAATTTTAAGATACGAATGTGCTAATACAACCCTTAAAAATATTACGAATACATCCTATAAATGTATAGATACGAAAACCTTTCTTACATTTTTTGTTATTTAAATTTTCCCCATTAATTTACATAGCAACTTTTTTTTTCTTATACATTATTACAATTTCATAACATCATCAGAACATCGAACCACAGACAGACCATGGTAATTTAATTATCATAAATAAAGTTTATAATTAACAATATATATTTGAACATGTTATTAAATGTATTACATACTGTTAATTACAAAGTATACGTGCGCTCATTACCTTATCGTGCAATGAAAAAGTTTTTATATTTGGATATTGTACGAGTATACAATTTCATCCTTCGCATACTTATCAAATTCTATTATAGATATTAAAAAAATAATTTAAAGTTATAAAATAGTAGGTAACTGGGTATATAAAAAAGTGTCCTTCCGCAAGAAAATTCCATTGTTTTTTTGACATGTCTCACGGTCGTTATACATATTTTTATAACATAACCTTCGCGTTTAAATTGGTTAAAAAATATATATCATTGTATTTATGGAATTTACAGCAAAAAAAAAAAAAAAAAAAAAATATTGTGGGAAAGTGTATTGCATACTTTCGTTCTGGTGGAAAATTTTGATATAAGTTTGACTTGTATCTGTCATTGAAATTATATTATTCTATAACCGACTTCATGGTTTAGTGGTTCACGCGTTCGACTCTTTCGACTCTTACATGCAAGAGGTCGCGGGTTTGATCCCAGCCACTGACCAGGCTTTTACGAAAGCTTATGTCTATGACAGGGAGATTAGGGCAGCAAAGTCAACCTTGCCGGCTATCCTAACTGAGGGTTTCCACGGTTTCACCAGTCTTTTATGGCGAATGCCGGGATGTTTGTGAGACCGTGAACACTCAGTTTCATATGAACCCGCTCAAAAAGAGGGTTTCTGAATATTCAAGCTGAGTTCCTCGATGAGGTTCTCAATCATATAGCTAAATATTACGTTCTTAAAAAAATAAAAAAATAAATAAATAAAAATGCCGCAAAACTTATCTTGCAATGCTAAAGAATAAAATATTAGGAGTCGTTTTTTTTCTTCTTCTTTTCTTTCGCGCATTTGATTGTTTACACGTTACCAACGGTAACAATTTTTAGATTTTTATAACACACAAAATTTTTCCAAATTACTAGTTAATTATTACTATACACCGCGACTACCGTCACACAAAATAGTATAGTAATAGAAAACAAGCTATGTTTCTTAATTTTCCAGCGGCTTGCACATACTATATGATATGTTTAGTTACCAGCCTCCCTCTCACCCCTCCCTCCCCCTGACTTATTAAACACAAGGGGTGTCCCCTGCAGATGTTCATGCAACCCCTATTGTCTGTATCGCTGACAACTTGGAGATTTATGAAGTACTAGAAATTTCAGTATATGATTCGATGGCGTTCTAGACGTTTTTTTATTTTATGTATAGTCACGTATAGTACTACAGAACAAAGTATTGTTGTTCAAATTTGATAACCCCTTTTTTTGGCATTGTGTTTGGAACTCGCAGTTTTGATAGAAGCTCTGTATGTATATATACTGTATTTGAAGTCTAAACTAACAGTAAGATTCAATTAGTTATATCATATCTGTAAATGACACTCAAACTTGCTTATCACATTCAAAAAAAAAAAAAAAAAAAAAAAAAAAAAAACGTATCCTATAGCCTGCTTTAGTAAAAAATTTCAGCAGTAGTTTAAACAAAAACACGCTTAAAAATTTATATAATAAAAAAATAATAAATAAGGATTTTTTTATCTGCTATAGTAATTATTCTTACAGGAAACTCATTTTCCCGCACACGGAAAATATAAATTTTACAAAATTTTCAGTTATGTAACTCATCTTCAGTACAAACAAAAAACTTGGTTGAAAAAAGTTTAAACAATAAGTTGTTAGTATAAACGTAATTTGCTCAGCGGTAAATAGTTAGCTCGTTAGATCTTAAAAAACTTCGTATTTTAGTTACTTATCTATACCAAATTTATTATTAAAAAGTCTAAATAGTAACTCTTTTAGTTATTTTTTTCCGTACACTTTATAGTGGCTAAAATGAACACCACTCAAGTTTAATAATTTACATTTTTGTATATTTCATTAATATTATATAATAAGAATATCAATATTAAAATAGATTAAGTTTTTGCAATCAGAATTGTTATGAATTTCCAATGCAAAATTTTCAGTTCTTTAAACATGAACGTGTATAATATAGTATTATTATTTAGTGAATTAATATATTGATTATATGTGATGTAAAAGTGACCCTCTGCAGTATATACAATGTAATGTATCCCCCAATGTATTGTATATAAAATACAATGACGTCACTGTATGGTCATGTCAAATAAGGCAATGTGATGCATTACTATAATTGACCAACAAAAACCACGCCCATCTTCAAGTTTCACCTCTTCGCAATGTTATTATTATTTAAAATATACTTTATCTTTACGTGGGAAATATTATATACTAATAAATAACTGACGTTTAATCATTATTGATACGGTACTTTTTAATATTAAACTTATCGTATAATTATATTTAAATTTTACAGATATAGGGGGCATTATAATAAACATTGTTATTTTAAGGCTGAAAATGAGATGCTGCGCTAATGTACCACTTTTACAATGAAAGAACACTTTTTATAATAAAATCAACGTTTTTATCAACGTTGTGTAATACATACTAACAAACCTGAAAATCAACGTTGATTTGGCTGGAGTCATTGATTTATAATTTATTTTCCATTCACAAAATGACGAGAGCGGGCAATGACGTCACAGCTCGCCTGGTCCACGCGCGCGTAAAAACAAAAGCGAGCTGTGACGTGACTGTCCGCTCGAGCTATTTTGCGAATGGAAAATAAATTAGAAATCAATGACTCCAGCCAAATCAATGTTGATTTTCAGGTTTCTTAGCATATTACACAAGTTTTTTTTTTTATTCAAAGTGTTGTACGCCTTTAATACTTTTCTAATGTAAAAATTGTTATAATAAATACTACGTTACAAAGTTATACAACAATTAAGAAACTTTCATTTCAAGATTGCAAATTTTATTGTATTTTATTTTATTTTATAGACATTATTTTTTGCGTGCAATGATAACTTAAATTAATACAACTACAAATACATATGTCAACAAGTTAGAGGGAGAATTGGTCAGCACGCAATATTTTATATATTGATAAGAAAATTAAGAAACCCGTAAGGCCGTATATGTATATAAATATTAATATATTTGTCTACATTGTCAGAAAATAACAAGCACTTAAAATTTTATCATTATATTTATAAAGTTACTATCACTAACTTTTGCAAACATGTCACATGAATATTAGACAAAGTAATAAAATTTAGAGTCACTTCAAAGCATGTAACCTCAACCCTTATACAATAAGGCATGGTCACATGTGGCAATATTTTGATTGAAATTTGATAATATTGGAAACCATTTCGTTATATCATGCAATGGACCACTTGCAATGAAATAATTAATAATAATAATTAATTGTTGCAACGTGTACCTATAAGTGAAAACGATTTTTCAATAAGATATACAATTAAGAATATTTCAAATTATTTAAAAAAAAGTTCATTCATTGCAAGTGGTCCATTGATTGCAATATTTCAATTATTGGTCCTTGTAATGAGTAATGAGGTCTGTAAAAATACTGTAAAATTCAAGTCTGTACTTTTGTATTTCTTGAGAGTGCTTGCTGCTTTTATCAGATTGCCTGTTTTTGTAAATTGAAAATATAAACAATATTTCCTTAAGTTTAAATAAAAATATTTTATTGACCATTAGCAATTTATAATATAAAGTTACAAACAAATAGTTAATAGCACAATTACCGATAGTTTTAAATATAAATTATGAAGAATAGTATTATCTCAGCCTAATTAGCTTTCAAGCTATAATTTCTGTGTATCTTAGCTACAGTACTAAAAAAAAAAAAAAAAAAAAAAAAAAAAAAAAAAAAAAAAGTTGTACTTTTTAAGGTATAATTTTACATTTACAATATTTCTTTATTATTATTATCTTTTCATATTTGACTACAATTTTATTCCTTGAATGAAACCGTCATACCTTTCTTTAGATGCTAAATTTAAAGATGTGCGTTATCTAAATTTTAAGTTTTGTTTACACGAGATTTTTTATTAATTGTGTTAATAAAAAAATTAAGCCTCAAATGAAAGAATGATGCCATAGAGATGGTATTTCTTTTTCATTGCTCTACATTATAGTTAAAGTAATATGTTGGGAATGTTATCATTGGAAATATGAAGGTCCTTGGAACACAATTTTAATTTTGAGCATTTGTTGGGTAGTTACAACTTTTTTTTGTGCATTAGGCATATTTATAAAAAAATAAATAAATAGTAGTGTATTAATAAATAATATAGGCAAAAATAAATACGCAATAATTATGCTTGCTAAATTTTAGCAATATTTTTTTGTAACATAATTTATGATATATATTGCAACAATGTTATAGTATTTATATGATCGTACAGCATATTTTTTTTATGTTTTTTTTATTTCAATTCTACGTTACAATTTTCGTACATTTTTCGTCCAGCCAAGATCCTCATTTGGATCTTGTCGGCTGGTTCGAACATCAATAAAATAAAATTACAGTTTATTAATTTTTTTTTAATAAATTTAACTAAAAATAAGATTTATAGCATCCATTTGCACTTTTTTTATATATCTTTTTGTAAATTTTACATAAATTAAATTAATAAAATAGTACTATTTTTCTGAAGTACTTAATTTTCCCTTTGAAAATATACAATTTTATGCACAGCATAAGTAATTAATTATCATTATATCATGCTAATTATGCAATATAGTTAAATGATATTTATACAGCATAAATTAATTGTACACAATTGTTTCCGTACATGTATGTAATTAACAGTATGGTGATTATCTTTTTCATTTATATTATTTATTAGTATGTATTTATATTTTCAGCGAGAGAAATAATTCACAAAAGTTTTTAAAACAATGTAAGAAAAAAAAAATAGTTGTTTGATGTGTTTTGCCGCATTATATTGAACACCCTGGCAAAAATAAGAACAGAGATATTTACTGCTAAATGCATCCTTTCTTTTCATCCAATTTTGCACAGATAAACACCAAACTTTTACAGGTGATCAATGTGAAAAAATCTCATCTTGTTTTAGCAGTGGTTTATATACGCACAACTTTGTATGTTATGTAATATACTGTATGTATGTACCGAAATGAAAGGAATAACCTGCAATTTTAGTGATGCTTTTCAGTCTATAGTTGTGCAGGTTTTTCATTTCCTTGTGGTACCTACATGTACCTGCATATATATACACTGTCATGTAACATATTTATTAAATTTATATATCTTAAGAAAATAACATACAAGAAGTCTCTATATTTTACATTGTATAGCCATATAAGGCAGTCGAATATTTGTATTTTTTATCACAAGTATCTACTTACTTTGTATTTTTTTTTTCATAGTACATGTTTTTATTTTCAGAAAAAAATTGAGAAAATTTGCAAAAATATTTTGCTTGCTTTATTTTACACTTCTCTCTCTCTCTCTCTCTCTCTCTCTCTCTCTCTCTCTCTCTCTCTCTCTCTCTCTCTGAGGCTCTACAATCGAAGTTTTATTTTGTGTTCGTCATTTGGAAAAAAAAGAAGAAGAAAAAAAACGTGTTACAAACTTTTATACACGTAGATATTTTTATATTTTATTGCTAATAAAAAAATCTTTTATTATTTTTTGTTCCACAATCAATTTAGGTTTTAATTTTTTAACTCCAAATTACTAGTTATATAGAAAATTACGTCATACTAGCCATATTTGGTCAAATATTTTTATTTTATGTTCAAATTGTTATTAAACGAAAAAAAAAAAAAAAAAAAAAAAAAGCAGCAGTCATGGTTAAGACTCAAATAAATTTATTTGACAAGCAAAACAACAAAATTAACGCTTGACCTTTCTTGCGATTAAAATTACATAAATATCCATCGAGATTTAACAATACAAATGAGATAGAAAACGTTTTGCTTTGTGTATATATTTTGTCTGTGGTATCAATATATTTTTATAGACCTGATAATTTATGTTGTATGTGTCGTACTTCATTACTTTTTGTGAATTTATTGCTAAATAAAATGTTAATTTTAGTTTAATTAAGGGAGAAGGGGTCAGAGGTCCTATTAGATTTTTATACTAAAATTTGGTAAATATAAAGTCAACCGGGGTGAATTTAAACACCCTATATTATCTCTACTTTAGACACCCATTTCAAAATTTTGAGATATCCTAAAGATCAAAAAACAAATTTGAATTATTGTAACATTCTTCTAGTAAGCTCTAAAATAAGGCATCAATGCAGAGATAATTGTGTGTTCAAAGAAAGTCACCGTGGGCGCTTACATACGACTTGGCTAATATAAAAAATAAGTTGAAATTGGCATTAAGTTTATTTAGATATCAACCCCCTTAATCGAAAATTTCCTCAAAATTAATTCTTTTTGGTTCAAAAGTACTTTTGAGCAGGAAATCAGGTCCAATTACCACCTTATTTTTATTTTTTTTAAATAGAGCACCGAAGAATCTTCTTTTTCATACTAAATTTCAAGAAAGCTAAGATTTTCAACAACAATTTAGGACACATATAAAATACACTAATATACTGATAGAGCCATACAATACTTAATAATATAAAATATGAATGAATGAATCGTTTAACTTAAAAGAATTAATTGGACCATTCTTGACTTGTTTGACCTTTTTATTTTTTAAGCGTATAGATAAAATGTAGAATGACATACCATTGCTTTAATAAATTACACTGAAAGAAAAATAGAGTTGTAGTAGCTACAGTATAGTTAGTATAAAATTCAATAATATAGGGTGGTTGCATTCATGTAAAAGTTGACGCCATATGTGAGCACTAAATAACATGAGCCGGAATGGGAAAAAGACAAATTTTGTAAGTTTAAAAATAATTAGCAAATATTTTAGAGATTACTGACGCTATTAACAGGTTGAATTATAGGTTTTCAAGTATGCGAGAAAAATAATAACGAAAAAATTACTAATTTTTCTATGCTAAGCTGCTATGTTTGTCCTGCTGAGCAATGTTATTCACTGCTCCAGTATGGCGTCGAAGTGCATTCAGTTTGACGTCATGCTCATACACTCTATATAGAGATTTGATTTGTAAAATTAAATTATTAATAGTGAAAATTTGTTCAATACCGTTCATGATTATACTCTCTATTATATAGTATAGTGAAATGGTTACAGAACATCCATACTAATAATGTTTATAGAGATCCATTGCATCAGTATACCAAATTTAATGGTACATGCATCTACACCAATTTGAATAATGGGTTATTGTGAAAAATTATGATTTGGAGTCAAATTGTATACGATCATAATATTCTTATATATGCGTTGAGATGTAACATTTTGCTCTGTGAGCTAAATATTTGTACCCACTTTTAAATCCCTTGAGGATAACATTGAACTTATACTGTACTTTAAGTGTATGTAATTCATACTTGAAATAAACAAGTACTTGTAACTGCAATAGAATCCTATGTTAACAAAGCTTATTTTTCTATAGTAAAATATTTAAAATGAAACCTTAGAAAATGATGTGAAATATCATTAACATTACTATTTTCTCTGATAACCGCATGCACTCGTATTCTATATTTCTTCTTCAAATATTTCTATTGTACATTAAAGCTTATATTACAATATTTTAATAAAGAAATATAGACCTTACAAATATAAAATCTAATATGTAAATTCTATGTAAGGGTCAATATGTCTGAAATAAATATATAAATTTAACCCTTAATTACTGATAACCACAGATATTAAAAAGTGCAGTTTTTGACCTTTAAGATTGTAACTTACGAAACAATGCTGTCGTGTAGTGAAATAATTACAATTGAAATAATACATAAAATTGAAATGTGTTGACAGTAATAGCTAATAATTTTCAAAGCGTATATGTTTAAAATGTATAAATTATTACACTATAAATAATAAAATTTATATACCATAGACAGACATTAACTTTTTGAATTATATGATATATTTTTTTTATGAATTAATTTTATAAAAGTTTTATGATTCTCGTCTTTTATTGACACTTCCACGAATTTTAATTTTTGCTTTGATGAATTTTATGATGATCGGCTTTCAATAATGAGTTGTGGTATGTAAATTTAATTGGATAGGGCGGTCAATTATTTTGTTTTATTATAATTGACTTAACGGTAAAAAAAAAAAAAAAAAAAAAATCAGCTTTATTTCGAGCAGCTGATCAAAAATAAAGATTTTTTATAATTAATTTTTTGGCATTGATATTTCAATATATATTTTGAAGCTATTAAAAAAAAAAAAAAAAAAAAAAAAAACAAAAACATATTTATTTAATTTTGTGTTTTTTTATTTCATTCTGTCTTGAAAAATCAAATATATTTTCGTAAAATTTTTAAGAGTTCACGATAAAAAAAAAAAGTAATACACGGACTATAATAAATATTTACGTAATATTCTATGCTAGCTCATTTTCAATATAATTATTCAATAGTTTAATCTATGCTTATATACTTCGTAATAACTATTTGATAATAGCATAAATGTTATGTTATGCAATATATAACATTATAATGTTATAAATGTAATGCTTAATTATTTCTGTTCTAATGGAGCTTATCGGTTTAGCACGCGAGGTGACGCTGGGAAAGCTAAGGGTCCTGTAATTTAATTTAACATTACACTTATGGGGAAAAACGTTTTTTTTTTTTTTTTTTTTTTTTTTTTTTTTTTTTTTTTTGCGATTTTTGAGAAAACTGCTCCACCGATTTCGGAGAAATTTAAATGAAAAATACTAGACATACTTTTACGTATTTTGAGCCATAGATAAATTTTAAGAATTTTTTAAACCGATCGCATATCCTACATTTATTATCAGTTTGGCAACAATAAATTACGTAATTCAAATAAAGACCATAAGACCTCATGTTAAATTTATTATAAAAATACATGCATAAAACAATACATTTTATTAAAAGGTGTAAACTGTGACGTCATATCCGTCTAGTCTAAAGTTTGACGTACTGTATTCTCTCTGTTTCTCTCTTGCTCTTGTGCCATGAAAAAATTGCACACCTGTCGTGAAGGTCACGGAAGGTTGAAAAAACTCTCCGCTGCGTCCGAAGTATACAATTTCTCTACAAGTTTTTTTGTTTATTATGAATAGGTCAGTTGGCTATTGAGGAGGGAGAGAGAGAGAGAAAGAAAGAGAGAATTTTGATATCATTTTTTAATTACTTTTTAGTTGCAATGCAATGGCGGTATAAATGCTTTTGATTTTTTTTTAGTTACGTAACCTTAAAATACCGGTTGAACTTTATTTATTTATTATTTTTTTATGTTATAAGCTTGTGCACCCTATAGGATGTTGTAGACATATTGATTTCAGCTTCAGCTTCAATGCTATACGTGCATGTGCAAAAAAAAAAAAAAAAAAAAAAAAAAAAAAGCAATTTTAGCTAATTAACAGAACTTATTCATAATAAGCTAATAACCTATTGATGGTATTTTTTATGGTCTACTGATTTTTTTTTCATTGATGTATAAACAAGAGAAAAATCAATAATATTGTAATGGTTTAATAGTCTTTGTACGAAAATTGCCAAAATGACGTTTGTTCAATGTTTGGTAGAATATATTTTACTGAAATAAGGCGCAATATCATGCAGCCACTCTTTACACATGATTGTCATATTTTACTATTTACATTCAACGCAAGTTTTTCTTATAAGAATAACATTACAAATTTAGCGTGAAATTTTGTATGGTAAAATATCATAAACTTTATAAAAATAAAAATTGTGTTCAGTTATATAAAATTTAACTAAAGCTTATAGTTAGCACTTTTTTTTTATACAAGTAATTTTATTTCAGTAAACATTTCTACGTATCCGCTAATTCTATTCTGAGAATATTGTTTAATTGAATAAACTTTAATGAAAACTCACTCGCTGAATTAAAAAAAAAAAAAAAAAAAAAAGACTATTTTGTAATTGTACTTTTTCCGAGTTATTTCATTCATTCATATTACAATTGTATAATTAAAATACCTACATTAATGCAAGTACCTTTACTATTACATGATGGAAAGTACAGCTCTGGCCAAAAGTTTAAGAATGATTTGTATAGGCCACCCGCAACCACAATAATATGTTATCTTTATGGAAAAACGCTGTGGCCACCGCTGCCCAGTACTTAAACTTTTGGCCAGAGCTGTACACCAGTGAATAATAACCAATAACTATGCTATATTGCATCAATGATGCTAAAGTAAAATTAAAATAAACTCCATTTTGCAAAATATTACATTCATATATAAATTAGAATCATTAAAAATCCATGCTCATAAGATAAGATCACTAAAAACCGGGACAGTATATTAAAAAATATTTAATTCCCTAGAAGGCAAAGAGAACTTGAAAAAAAAAAAAAAAAAAACACAGTAGAGTAAGCTTAAGGCGACTTTGACGTTAAATAAGTTTTATTATTGCATATTATACCATCTACTTTAAGTATGTAAATTAGTATGACCACCGTGCTGACTGCAAGAGATGCTATACTACATATTAACGGGACCTCGGTATATATTCAGACACAGAGATAAACAGATACACTCTTTGTGTTTATATTTTGTAATTAAAGGCAGACTATACAGCAAGTATTATGTATGAGAGAAAATTTTATTTACTGGACTTGTAATGTAGTCATGTGAAGATTTTTAATTTACGTTATGTTTCTTATAAGTTGTTTATTATTATGGAATTTCCATGAAAGGCAATATTATACTATAGTGAAATTTTATATCAGAGTGACTGTACACTTACGTTGTAGATATAGGTGCTGAGGAACTTTTGGAAGCTATTTTAAATTGTACAAATATAGAAATTTGGAAGTATTATTACAATTAATAATAATAATAAAAAAAATAATCAAATAATTGTTGAAACATATACATTTAAAAATTATTTTTGAAGAGAATTATCATTTTTTTTCGGGACGCAGTTTTTCTTCATTTGGTCAAAATGCGAAACTATATTGTTATTCATTACACAAATCATTAAAAAAAAAAAAAAAAAAAAAAAAAAGCAGATTGTGAGAACTAATGAAAATGCTTTCTCTTACGCATTTAGAGTAATGTAAACTACTTTTATGATTTCTCACAACCATTATGCATAGATTGAAAACATTTTTATTACGTACTGTATACATACAGTAATCATTGCAAGCCATGTGTTTTTTCACTAAACTTAACTGATTAGTTTTAAATACAAACCAAAGATTTACTATAAAAATAAGGTAAAAAGTTGAGAATGGTCAGTTCTATTTTTTAAGTATAATAGTATTATAGTAATTAATTTTATCAATATAAGCAATTTAAAATTGTAAAAGCTGCAGTTATTATATTTATTTATATAAAAACTACTATGATATCGTAATATTATTCTTATTTTGACATGAAGGTCAAAAATATAATAACTTCTCCAACTTTCTTTATAGAATAAATGCCTGCGTTTCATCTTTTTAATTACTATAATTAATATGGCTTGGTTTCAATTACTTACGTGAATAGGATCTTATACTCTTAAGAAAAAACTTATGTCATCTTTATTTTTTGATGCAGTACAGTAGGCTTCAAAAATAAAACGATAAAACATAAGAAATATGATGTTTTTAAATACTTGTAAAGCTTTTCATATCACGGGGATAACATTGGTCTTTAGGGGAAGGATCAGAGGTCAATATTGGTAATAATTTTAAGCCTATTATGTCACTAGTTAAAATCTTATTACAAATTGAAAAAAAAAAAAAAAAGAAAAGAAAAGAGGGAAAAAAGAAAAAAAAAAAAAAAAAAAAAAAAAAAAAAAAAAAAAACAAAAACAGAAAACCCGTATACAATTGCATGACAATAAACTTTTTCCCTCCATATTCGCGTCCTTCATGGTCTAATTAGTACCACTGTATGAAATCACATTCGTTAAGTCCTATATAGTTATATTTAAAACGGCATTTTGCGTCCATAAATCAATGGAATTAAATTCGTTATTATATAATATAATGTATAATGTCTAAAATCTATATTATAGTATTTATTCTTTACATATATTTTTGATTTTTTATGCAGTTCCTTATTTGTATGATTATACTCGTAAAGTGTACACAGAATAATATACATAATATAGTAGTACACAGTACACCATATGGCTTGACTATCTTATACAGGAAAGTAATATGATTATTTTTGCACGAAGCCCAGACAAGTGATTAAGTACTTCAGGAATTTCCGGTTCCTTTTCTGTAAAGGATGTTATTAAGGGGGTAGGTGACCGACTGGTATCTCGCAAACTAGGACGGTTGCGAATAATAATATTAACACAAAGTAAAGAAGAAATGTTACTTAAAAATTTAGTTATGTCAAACATGTGAAAACACGATCAAATAATTAAGTTATTACACTTTAAATATAACATGTAAATGTGGAAATTCAAATTTGAGCGGGAAATTTTAGTCAAATTAGAAACTTTTTTACAATTAAAAATATCATTAAAATTTTTATTGGTATGAAAAAATTATATTTTAAATTTACTTTGTTTTATTTGATAATTATAATGTTTGTTTCATTGGAATTAAATCATGTACAAAAAATTATTGGGAAAATATAGTTGTTCTTTTAGCGATTTCCGGTCCAAGTCGGTCCCCCACCGCCTTAAAATAAAATGATGGTTTCTTAAGGTGTTATAGTTGTATAAAACTGGTGTCAAAATATTGAAGTATTATAGAAATTGAGAGTTCGTTACCTCTCTCTCTCTCTCTCTCTCTCTCTCTCTCTCTCTCTCTCTCTCTCTCTCTCTCTCCTCTATTTAGAAAGTTATCGTAATGTTTTTTGTTAGATTTTTTATGTTTTTATTGCTTAACAAAGTATACTGTAATTAAATATCAATTAAATAATATTATTTAATTATGTAGAGTAAATTATTTTATTATTACTTGTATTATAATATAAGTTATTTTTATACCAACTTAAAATTACGTAAGATATTATTAACTTCTTGAGCATAAAAGAGATATAATAATATTGATAATTTATGTGAGGAAAAAAAATTATAATAAAAAGAAAAAAAAATAATAATAAAAATCAGTGCGAAAATTGAAATATTTTTCCCACGTCAATAAATAATTTGAAATTACCTTTTTCTGGTATAGTAATATTACTAAAAAGATAATTTTACTATTTAAAAGTTGTATAAAAAAATAAATAAATAAAAAGCATGAAGAAGGAAGAAAGAAAGAATGGGAGAAGGAAAACGTGAGAGAAAATGTGAGAAGAAAGACAAAATATGAAGTGTACACAGAACCGCGATAATGTATTTTACCATTTAAATTCAGCGCGTGTTTTTCTCATAAGAATGATGAGAATAAAATTGCAATTTAGCGCAAATTTTGAATGGTAAAATATATTATCGCAGTCCTGTGTACTGTACAGTACAGTATCTGCTGCAACAAAAAAAAAAAAAAAAAAAAAAAAAAAAAAGGCTTACCCGCGAAACGATAAAACATAAAACGAACAAACATTATGATACATAATTTTACTCTATAATTGACTATAGGGTTGGTTTCGTTCATGTTAAGTGAGCGCTAAATAACATGAGCTGGTATAGGTAAATGACACATTTTGCCAGTTTAAAAATACTTCGCAATATTTTTGAGAGTATTGATGCTGTTAACAGTTTGAATTAGTTTTTCAAGTATGCAAGAAAAATAATAATAATAATAAAAAAAAAAAAAGCAAATTTTTAAAAAGAAAATACACCAAAATTACGTTTGTCCTATGCTGAGCAATGTTATTCATTGCTCGAGAAGAGCATCGAAAGCATTCAGAATGACGTCATGCGCACACACGCTATACATATATATATATATATATATATATATATATATATATATATATATATATATATATATATATATATATATATATATATATATATATATATATATATATATATATATATATATATATATATATATATATATATATATATATATATATATATATATATATATATATATATATATATATATACGCTTACATACGACTAACATACGTTGACTTTTGACTTTAATCAACGCTATCCTTCATATAAATACATGGTATTGTCGTGAGTCAATATAGTGAAACTTTATATCGCAGTATCTGTACGTGAAGATTAGTCTTGTCAGCTAAGTTTCATTGAGTTACCGATTAAAATAAACATAATATAAACTGCCTACATCAATAAAATTTCTTCAAGTTTCTTATTAATATGTGCATTTTTTTAGACAATTTAAAAGTGGACTAGGACTATTTTTTCTTCAGCCACGTACAAAAATGTATAACACCATAAGTATTATACAAACAACCTTATAGAAACTCCACTTTATGCCACACCATTGTGAACATTTTAAAAGTAAAATATAACCCTATAACAGTCCATTATATTAGAAACAAAAGTCATGTTTTCTCAAAGCAAACAAATAAAATTTCATACTATAAAGTCGTAGAAAAACAACACCAAAACATGTCGAGTGCATTTCTTGTTTCTTATCAGTGTGCATAATGATAAGAGAGTTGTGATAAAGAGTATGTCGGCTCGGACAGACATAAGACTATCATATTATGAGTTAGTTGTTATTATCAATGAAGCTACTGTATATTATAATGTATCCGGGAAATTAATACTCTGAATTATATACACTTTATGTATATAATTAATGTAGTACAAATGAGCTCATTTCTAGCTTTTATATCATCATTTTGGAAGTGTGGGATTTTTTTTTCTTCCTTTTTAATGTTAAATGTTTTTATTCATTATTATTATTTTTATAATTACTTACATTTATAGTTTTGACTGCGTAAAACAGTTGACATTATATTTTTCGTAATTTTGTAATAAAATATAACTTCTTTTTAATTTGTTGTGGAACAATATTTTCTGATCAGGACATATATTTAATTAATTGAAATTTAATTACGGGAATGATGTTTTTATACGAGACAGAGAGAGAGAGAGAGAGAGAGAGAGAGAGAGAGAAACATTAAAAATTTTGCTTTAAAAAATGTTGTTGTTGTGGTCAAAATAAGCAATTAACAACATCATAATTAGTCTCAAAAATTCTAAATTATTTATAGAAAAAGAAACAATCCACCCATTCAGTTTCAGATTTGACACCTTACGGTTCTGAAAGTTTCCACTTTGGAATTAAATTTTAAGGGGGTGTAACCCTCAAATCTTTTAATCGTGAGCCTCCCAATAAGATTATGCAACCTTGATTAAAAGAGATACTTTATTTATCACAGTTTCATTAAGATAAATCTTCATAAGCATATACTACCATTTACATTTATTGTGTTGTACTTTACATATTATAATACTTAAATTAATCACTGATTTAATTTAATAAGAAATAAAGTAAAACATGTTATAACAAATAAGGAGATGAGTTTTGTGATAACATCATCACTTCCCTCTCCCCTTATTGTTTAATATTACACAATAGCTACGTATAAGTAAAGAAAGCAATTTTAATTGCTATAACATGTATTACCTTATTTAGTTTACATTAAATTGGGGGTATAATAAAATGCTAGTAGCGTTGAAAAAAACACGGAAGGCTTTAAGGTGTATATAGTATATACCTTGTCAATGGGTGAAAAGTTTATTTCGACTCAATAAGGAATGATATTTTTGTTTGGCTACTTGCCAGGGGTACACTGAAAAAAACACATCAAAAACATCTTAGCACATAACTTATTAGAGGTGGTTATTTGGACGGATAGAAGCAACTATATACACTGAAAAACTCAATTGGTAGAGGCTAATAGATAAATATTAGGTATTTAATTAATAAAATTTCATAAATTTTCTCAAAATAGGCATTTTTTGAACATATCATAGAAAGTAACGAAGAATTACCCAAAATTTAATGTTGTGAAGTGTTTACTGTAGCAGTTTATTTATTATATAGTAATGCATATAGATGCTGTCTTTTAGTGAAATAGGAAGAGAGTTAACACTTATTTTTTAAGAGTATACAGTTCCCATCTTAATTAAAGGTGTTTTCGTCATCAAATTTTTAATGTAAAAAAAAAAAAAAAAAAAAAAATGTACCCTTCTTTACCCTATTGAAACAAATCGTTTACACTCTTGTAACATTTTTTCTTAGTAAGTACCTAATTAAACATTGTTTTTTAAATTGTATGTATAATTAATTTTGCTTATCGTAATACATGCGTGTATTGTAAGAGCGCGTCTCTATACTATTTAATTCACATATAAATTAGCTCAAAAATACCCAACAACAATTATGAGCTTTTTTTTTTTTAAATTTTTTTTTTCAGTGTAGAAGTTTTAATATTTGCGATGAGGATCTCAAGTGAGTTTTTTAAGAGATGCTATATTATATAATTGAAGAAGATCAGGCTTTGAAGATGTAAAAAGGTTCGTAAAATTTTAATGTTGAGAAGCTATCTCATTTATATGCCTTTTAACTTCTTCAAAGATGAATATCACGCTATAGGGTCTCACATATGAGCAATATTAATTTTAATGTACTGTATTGTTGTACATAGCGCAGTTATATATTATGTTTTAATGAGCATTGTATAATATCTTATAGTTTGAAATGGGGTTAGACTTGTTTTTAGGAGCATGAGGACAATTTCTAGTGCGTTGGAAATTAAAATTGATGGCTTTTGGCTTGAGTTACTTTTTAACAGGTACTGACTGTGTGATAATGAATTTTATTTTCTCATCTCATCAGAATATTTATATACAATGCATTTATATGAAGATTGAACTATATATGCACTGTTTTGTGAGTAAAGTTTTGTATAACATAATGCCTGTACATCTAAAAAAAGAAGAAAAAAAAATAGATAATACAAAATATTTTTACCTAATTGCTTGCATATTCCATAAACTGCAATACTTCGACATAAGTTTTTACATTTTTGTATAAGTTTGCAACAAAAGCGATCATTTTGATTTCAGAAAGTAAATAGTCTACGGGTCAAAAAAAAAACAAACAAAAAACAACACTATATATATATATTATTATTACAATTACGTAATGCAAAATTATATCCTTTATGAAAATGTACTTTTATTTATTTAATGCAACATATTACTTCCTCTCTTTGTATACAAAATAATTAAATATTATAAATAAATAAACAAACAAATAAATTAACAGCGTAATTTATATACGTTAGTGAGTCACGTCGTATATGGTGCTATAGGGTGTATGCGCATGACGTCATATTTAATGCACTTGGACGCTATGGAAAACATTGCTCAGCATAAAAGACAAACTTCGTTTTTGGCTATTTTCCTTGGGAAATCAGTTAATTTTTTGTTATTATTATTATTTTTCTCACATAATACTTGAGATAATATAATACTAATTCATCCTATTAACAGCACCAATGCTCTAGTAAATATTACAGTACAGTAGTACTTACTATTTTTAAACAGCCAAAATGATTCATTTTCTCTATGCGGCTCATGTTATTGAGTGATCCAACATGGCGTTGACTTAAACATGAATGCATAGACCCTATTGTGGACATATAATTATGCTGTACAATATAATTAGTAATTACTAATTACTATGCTATATGTGTAACTTAAACGCTACCTATATAATGAACTGTATAAAATATATCATTCATAAAGTTATGAATATTACTTCTTAGAGCTATATAATATTTAATACGAATTATTTTGGTCCGTGTAAAAATTACTGTAATTTTGTACTTGTGATTTACATCATTTAATAATAATAATAACAAATAAATAAATAAAAAAAGTTTGAAAAATGCCAACATGTTTTAAATTTGAATTCATTAAATAAATTAAAAGTTTTATCTTGTCTCATTCTCTCTAAGATCGTGTTATGCTATACGGTCTATACCTCTCCACACTACCACACCCTTGTGTTTTGTTTTTCTTCTTCATTGTGTTTGTATGTGTGGTGAGAGAAATTGTATATTATGTATTGTTAGACCGCACATTAATTGGACATATACAGTGAACCGTATCCGACCCATCTCAACAATATAATATGTCACTTTAGAACTAGTAAGGAACATTTCAGTTTGGTTTTATAGTTTCTTCTTCATGAGCTGTCATACTCATATAATGCTATATGATATTGTTCAAAAATTTTTTTTGCTTAATTTTTTTTATGCATGGAAAGAATAAATTACGTTATTTATGCTGCATTTGTGTTCTGTAGCATAAATGATACTCAGTTAGAACAACACAAGTATGCTCTATAGTATAATATTTATGCTACAGTATATATGTAACATAGTAATTGTAAAATATAGAATAAATTATACTATATTGAAAAAATTGTGCTGAAAATTAGCCAGCATAATTATTACGTTAGTTTTGTCCGTTTGCCATATGTTGTTAATGTTTTAATGGAGGTAATAGCAATGAGCTAATCCACATAGTCAACGTTTTTTTTTTTATTTATTATTATTTTTTTAATTTTTCAAATCGGTACTCACACTCATATTTTAGTATTTTTCTATTTTTAGTGATACAGTTTAGTATGTAACTATATGCGATCTAAAAATAACAGAAATTTACAGATTATAAAAATGTAAAATTGCTATACGTTTGATTTTGGAAACAAACTATTTTTGAATTTTTGGAGGAACCCAAATATTTGAAAATTAAGGGATAAAAAAATGTGGATTACGAGGGTTGAAACCCATAGTTATCGATGTTAATTTTAACATATTTTTTATTTTAATATTGACCTACCCTAATAAAAATAAAAATATAAAATATAACTTTAATGGCTTTACAAATTGTATTTTAATAAATATAATTTTACTGCAACACGTGTTCATTCTATTGTATTAATAATTATATCGACATGAATGGATATACTATATGCAACAGAAATCGGAAATGTTAATGTAAAAAAAAAAAAAAAAAAAAAAAAACTTAAAATATATTTTAGTTGTTTCTCATCACCCTTATCATTTTGATATTTCCTTTTTGTTATAAAAAGGTTTACGCCCTTTAATTAGTGTTGAGACCACCCTATATAATCATCACACGATCAACTATATCTAAAAACTATATCTTATTGTTGACGCCTAGCTTTATACCTAAAAGACTTATAAGTATTTGTGAAGTTTCGTTTTTTTTTTTTTTATCGTTTATTTTGAAGTCAAAATCTTTTAGAAAACTATGCACTTTAAATACGTAACAATTTTTTTCAAGTAGCTCTTTAGTTAATTATAAAACTTTTAAGTGATTTCCCCGTCGTTGTATGGTTTTTACTGGCACTTTTTTTTTTTAAAGAAATGTGTTCTAATAAGTTTTTTGCTAGAAACAATGACTTAAAGGAATAGACCAGCGAAAAACATAATCAAATCATTGATATCACAAAATACTTGTTGGGATTTACATAAATAACATTATATTGTCGCAGAACCCAACAGTAGCCCCGTAACAGTGATAAAAAAATTCGATTTATGCAACCCGCACAACATTTTCATACTAATTGTTGCATGTTTCTGACGTCATAAACATGAATTTTCACGCAAATTGAATACTTTACAGTTTTTTCATCCTCTCTCGTGCGGCTACATTAACATTCTGGTAAAAATTATCATCAGTTTTGAAGATCCCATTTCATGTTTATTCATTAGAAAGCACATGTTGTTTTGTGTGGTCTATGGCTTTAAGCTGAATTATAATATTATATGATTTTAAGATGGAAAGAAAGTAATAAAATGAGAATTGAGTTTTGAATTTTAAGTATAAGTGTACACTGAACAAAAATATGTTATGCTAAAGCTTCATCTAGAATTCTTAAAAAGTATAACTGATTTTTAGGATCTTTACAACTTACACTATTACACAATACGCAATATTTTGCGTAATAAGAAAAATAAATTGTATCCCTAGTTTATTTTTTCAGTGTAGCATAAAACAAAACAACTTTTCAACACTTTTTTTAAGACTTGATGATATTTTATTAGTAAGCCAAATTATTAAAAGTCTCAAATAATTATATAAAAAAAAGGGCTTGCCCGATTGCTTTATCCATAAGTATGGCTTAGAAAGTATAATTAGTATACTTTTTCATTGCGCGTCATAATTCTTATTTTGAAAATAATTACGAGCATACTGTAAATAATTTTTAGTTTCATCTTCAGACACTTTATTAACACATTACAAATTACTACTTTGTTCAATCTTTTACATTTGTTAGTAATACTATTTTTTTGTTTTATATCTACTTAAAAAGCCGTTCAACTTGTTTTATAGGACCAAAAATTGTATATAATATATTTTATACAGTAGATACCTTATTATATTGTAATATCTATAAAGAAATTTTTTTCTATTCAATTTTTTATATTATATATCAATTGAAATCATGTTAGATGCTATGACGTCATATGGTATTGTGTATCAAATTTATATCTCAATTAGTTCGACTTTGTGTAGCAACGAGATATTAATTGGCTTTTATATATAACTTGTCTTTAGATTGTGTGTATAATGAAAAATAAAAATGTGAGTTTAATTGCAAATCTTGACTACTGGAGATTTATTTTATGGATATTAATGTTTTCTTAATTCTTCTTCTTAGAATTTAAACTAATTATTTTTTTGAACTATTTTTTTTATAATTTTTACATTATAAAATCATTTGCAGTCTTAATTTTTTACTCAAGTATGAGATGAATTTATGAATATGAAGTTTTATCGGGCAATGAAATAAAATTATGGTGGTTCAAAAATTACAATGACTGATTATTTATGTGCTTTGCTAACATCCCCATCATACGTATACATTTGTAAAATTTTGTTTTAATATTAAATGGTGACTAAAATAAAAGGATTTGCTTATGTGTGTAGCATTAAAATTCTGCAAAATAGCTTAGAAAACTATAGGGAAAAAAAAAAAAAAAAAAAAAAAAGTCACATTTTCCTCGTTGAGTTTTTGTTTTTGTTTTTCTTCTCCACCTTTTCATTTAAGGGTGAAAACGTGTTGATTTCCAATATTACATATTATACCAGCAGGGTCAAATTGGCTATAAATATGTACATTTTTTATTGAATTAAAATTAGATAATAAAAGCAATCGTGGTCTAAAAACTCTTGTCTATTGTTTTCGTAAAAGTTCGTTGGTGAATAGTTAAAATAATTTAGTTTTCTCTCTCTCTCTCTCTCTTTCTTCCAATTCCAAAAGAAAATTTCCCAGTTGAAACACAACTTTAGAAGAGCTTTAAAATGTTGTACATAAAATCTACTTTACAAGATTTCCTTATATAACAAAGAGACACGTATTATATATAAAAAGGGTTTATACATTCTTGCGTGTAGTTTTTGCTGCATGTGCTGCTGTTGTAGTTGCTCCGTCAGGTCAGGTATTTACAAATTGACAAAGTGTACTTGTGTGCGGTACTGTCACATGAATGGCTGATACTTTGGTCTTTTTTTATATACTGAAATAAAACAAAAACATTATTTCAATGAGAAAACTGCTTTTTAAACGACGGTTTGATGAAAATTAATGTTTATTTTATGAAAATTTTGTTTATAAGAAATAATATTATTAAGCTTTTTTTTTTTCAAATTCATATCACGTTCGTTTGTTGGTGCCAGACAGTTTCATTTAACGTGTAAATATTTTTAAATTATTATTATGAAGATTTCAATTATTATATTTATGAATTTGCTTTACAAGCTGTAGCATACATAATATAGCCTATAGGATTTTACTGCAATTCTTTAGGCTAGGAAATTAGGGGTCCTCTATTGTTTTCTCATACGCATCTAGTTGGTTACACGTCACCACCAAAAGCATTTTGGATTCTTTTGCAAAACCCTAAAATCCTTAAAAAAAAAAAAAAAAAACGTAGTTTCAGTTCATAAAAGTCTCTCTCTCTCTCTCTCTCTCTCTCTCTCTCTCTCTCTCTCTCTCTCTCTCTCTCTCTCTCGCTCTCTCTCTCTCGTTCTCTCTCTGTCTCTCTCTCCTATCTCTATCTTAAAGTTAATTTTAATGAATAGGGGTGGGGAAAAGAGAAGTGTGTAAAAAATACTGCGTTATATACAGTAAAACAAATACACAGAGAAGATAAAAAAAAATACATATAATAACAACAATTACAAGAAATTAAATACAAATTTTTAAAGAAACCCGATAAAAAAACTATTACAAAACATTAAATATAAATTTTATAAGAAAACCTCAAAAAACATACATCGCACATTAAATTAAATCCTTAACAATTTTAGCATGAGATGAGAAGAGAGCTATTGTTCTATTGTGTGTGTGTGTGTGTGTGTGTATATATATATATATATATATATATATATATATATATATATACCTAAAGTGGAGTAAATGGACATTTGATCAAGTTACCATATAAAGTCAAATTGAAGGGTGCAGACTCACAGTATATAATATGTTTGTATATATATGTGTGTCTAGACCAACGACATTCCCCGACATTATATATACTTCTACTGTGTTATTGTGTCTCATGTTGAGAGAGGAAAAAATACGCGAGCTGCATTCACAATCACTATACTCGTAATGAGATGAATTAAATCAATCTCAATGTATTGCGGGGATATCGTTCTCTCGTGCACAGAGTAACGTAAGAAGAGCTTTTTTGTTTGTATATTATAAGGGGCCTTATAATGTTTCTCAATGAGGATGATTTAAAAAAATTTGTAGGGGGTAATTTTATTTTATGTATACAAGAAGACATTGTCCTGAATTGAGTGATACGCGAATTTCTAATGTTTGAGTTCATGAAGTATTTTTTATTAATTTGTAAAATTCAAAAATGACATTAAAGTATAAAAGAGTTTTTTTGATTTTAACTTGACTGAATTAAATCATGTTAAATTCACTGAACATAAATTTCTAAAGTGTAAGTATAAATAATATAGTTTTAGACATAGTAGTTAGCAAATACGTTGACAATTCCATGTATGTAATTTTGTTTTGCAATTGATTGGAAGGAGATTGGATATAAAGGATTTTGAATTTGGTTACTTTTACATGTGGGCATAAGAAAAAGTTAATGAATAAGGCTTTAATTTGGAGACTTTCAAAAATTAATATTAAAAAAATTTATAAACTCAAAAATAAGAAATTTGCATATCTATTGATCCAGGACGATGCTCTTTTTAATAATATGTGATAAAAATTACTCACCCCCCCCTTTTTTATTATTATTATTTTTTTATAATTTCTTATTTATATATTATAGGAATAATAATGCCTTTTAAAGGTTCATAGGTTTAAAGGTTGTAAAGGGAAGATGTTTATGTACGTACACTCCTCCCGAATAAATCTGACCGAAGCGTTAATCTCTCCAAATGTTAAATATATGGGAAAACTTTAAGACAAGTGGTCAGAATTATTCGGGAGGAGTGTACGTCCTCAAGTACGATTTTTCACCAAAATGTTCGTTTGTTTGTTTTAATTGCAAGTTATAATACTTTTTAGTAACCTAATTATAGCACTAGATTAAAATCGTCGCAGCATTAATCACTATTACAAGATATGACTATCAAAAAAAAAAAAAAAAAAAAAAAAAAAAAAGAAGAAAAAAAAGAAAAAAAAAGATAATTATATATAAAAGCAACGCTTATATAAAGTATCTAAAAATATAAGAAATTTAGTTTGTGATTGACACTTCCTTTCATGTAAGAAAATTTATTATAAATTAAGTCAGTGCAGCGTGTGACTGTTCGTGTGACGTCACACAAAAATGTTGACACTTTTTTTCTCTTCATTAGTCACCGCAAAGGCAAAGCTGGAGACAGAATTAAAATACTTCATCATTAGCTTATGTGTTCCAGAAGATTTTTTTTATATATAATATCTATATATAATATTGTTCCACTTCAATTGCAGAAAAATATTTATGCCTCATTATATAGCTCGTGTTTCAGGGATTTTTATGGGGGCTTTCAATGCCTGTTAAAAAAAAAAAAAAAAAAAAAAAAAAAATTATTAGCTGATTTTTTTGGAGGGAGATATTTTAGGTTTTACGTTTTAATCGTTTTAAAGTTTTCTCAAAAATAATAGTTTTGATATACCTCATGAAGAATCTAAACAATTTATTTTAAAATAATATTGATAGTCACGTATACCATTCACATAAATTATTTTGAAGTGCTTAATAAAGCCACGAAATAAAAATATATGATCCTTTAAAATTCAATTAATTTTATGTAAACAGAATTTTTTTTTTATTTTTTTTTTATAAATAATTAATATCATGTTGATGCATAAATCAGGAATAATATTTGTACAGCTGGTCTACAGATAGAATGTAGATTTGTTTATATATGTAGTCATTTTTACTGGTGTATTATGGAGTAAAATATTGCGGGGCATGCAAATTAAACTCTATTTTATTTTTGAAATTGCAAACGGAACTTTTTTTTTTAAAGTGTTTTGGGAAATATCCAACAAAAGCTTTTAAAATTTTCGTGACCTAAGGAGAGTATTTTTATTTTTTATTATTACTAATTTATTTCACACAAATATGGAACCGTAAACAACTATTTTATTCCATATTTATAATTATACAGTATAATACTTGTAAAAAAAAAAAAAAAAAAAGAAAAAAAGAAGAAGAAACACGAAATATGTACTCTTACTTGGCAGTATTTCACTAATACCAAAATTACATTCCTATATTAGTGCTACTTTATATTATATATATAAATACCAATTGTTTATTGACTTAATGCCATGATGCCAAAGAATGCCAATTAATTAAACTGATAATTTAAGCGAATTCAGCAAAGTATTTTAATGATGATACAGATGAATTGCTATAAAAAAACAAAAACAAAGACGTGTTTGTAATTGTTTAAATATGTATATAAGAAAGAAAAAGCTGGAGTAATTACTTAATTATTTACTATTAATTATTATTATCATTATTATTTGTTGTTTGTTTGAAATTTGACATAGCGTGACGCTTGATCATAAAAATGTCAGATTATTTAAGTATTTTCTACACGAAAAGAAAAATATTAATATTGTCGAAAGTAAAGAATTTTTCCTGTGTCTTACTGAGGAAAATAACTGTGTTTTAGTTTTAACATAATAAAATTTTAGCGTTCGCTATTAAAATTAAAAAATATTTGCACTTAAAAAACAATGGTATACATAACTCATAAAGCTGTTATAGAGACTTTATATATTATAGTACTGAGAAACCATGAAATAGTTTATGTTACTCATTAAATTTTCTACTTGTGTTACGTCAATTGTTATATAGGTTCTCTGTAAGTATATATATATATATATATATATATATATATATATATATATATATATATATATATATATATATATATATATATATATATATATATATATATATATATATATATATATATATATATTAGAGAACTTTTTCTCTAATAATATATATTTGTTATTCTTACAACTGTTGCGTCCTCTACTCCCTATATTCAAAAAAGTATTTTTCGGCAATGACACAAGCAGACGGGAAATTCTAGATAGTCACTGTAATATCACTAAAGCTGCATGCTCTGTTAGGGTTGATGTGGGATGTTAGAGAAGTAGCTTGAAGGAAGTACCAATTTATTTACGTTATATATTAATATTTTTAAAAAAAAGATAAAAATACAATAGCATTGAAACAATATTGTTGTAAAAAGGAGAAATGGCATTAAAACAAAAAAAATTTATGAACATGACGCCATATTGAATGCGCTTCGATGCCATACTGGAGTAATGAATAACTTGGCTCAGCATAGAACAAACAGTGCTTTTGGCTATGTTCTATGGAAAATTAGTTAAATTTTGTGTGTTAGTCTCGCATTACTTAATGAAAACATAATTCAACCTCTGTTAATGCTTTCAAATTTAAGATTAGTATTTTTAAATTGTCAAAAAATGTGTCATTTTCCCATACCAGTCCATGGTATTTAGTGCTCAAATATGGCGTTGACATTTATATGAATGCAACTACTTTATATAATTGATATACATCTTGTGTAATGTGGTACTGTAATATATTTGAAGTTCGTAAAAATTAACTTCTTAAGGTCGTTCAGAGTTACAAAAAATATGACTTAAATGGTCCAGTATAAAAACTAGTTTTTGGGTAATTTATTTTGTTCGTATTTATGACGTTATGACAAAGAAAGAAAAAAAAATTAATATTTTTATGAATGACTAAAAAATATAAAACCATATACATTACATACTTTTAAAGTGTGAAAACAATAAGAAAGATAAATAAATAAATAAAAATCATAATACAACAAAGATGAAAAATTGATTGTCACTACTGTATTATATATATTTTTTTCTTTTCTCTCATCTCATTTTAAAGATGATTGAAATGTGTGTTAGTGACAGAAATTTTCATCTTTTACGACAGACATTTTCTATATTTGTAATACTACATTGACGACGCTGGTGCCTTTATGTATATTTTTACACAGGCAATATACTTACCGTCGCGTAAAATTAACTTTTTTATTTTTTTATTTCTTTTCTCTCGACAGAGTGGTTTTAAAAAACAAGAGACATTCAGTATCGTTTTAAACGTTGCCATAGAGTGAAGTGTGTTGTTAATATAAGTGCAGTGCTGTATATATGTGTATTATTTCATGCCTTATATTAGATGTAAGTACGTAAATTAGTACCAAATGAGACATTTTTGTTTTAAAATAATATTAGAAAATATAAAATTAAGTTGTATAAATATTATTTAGGGAATTCGGTCATAGAAATTTCTTTCTAAACGCGTTGCAAAAACATATGACGTAAAATTTATGCTGCAGGCAATTATTATCATTTCATTCAGTAATAACTGTTACAAAATTTAAGTTATATGAATACTATTATACAGTACATTATTATGCTGCATAAATTTTCATACCATAGTCGCAGTACACAATATAGCATAAATTATATACTGTAATAAATATGGCTGAAACTTTGCTATAGCATAATTATTACGTTTTTATTTTTTTGTGTATAAGGAATTAAAGAAATGATGTAAATTATGCTACGCCAGACAAATTTCGTAAAAAAACAAACAATAATAATAATAATAAAAAAAAAAAGATTATGAGATGAGACAATCGTAATAATGACTATATTTGTAACAAGTAAAAATAATAATTTTATAAGTAGTGTATTGAAATTGCATAACAAAGCTATGCTGTACAACATAACGGTAGTATTTATGCTATGTAACAAAGCCTTTACGTATAGTTGTATAGCATAAATTAAGTGGTGATATATAAAAAAGTGTGGTTATAAAACTGTTGTATTTATATCATCGTTATTGTAGCGTTTTATTATTATTATTTTTTGGTCTGTATACCTACATGCAGTGCTTTTTGTGGTGAAAAATAAACTTTTTACCAATAGTAATAATATTAGATGAAAACTGTAAAAAAAATAGTCATTCCTACTGCTTCAAAAAATGACACACAAAATATTTTACTATAAAAATATCTATATATGTGAAATAAATTTGTATTATAAATTCAAATAGTGATTTCAAATTTTATAAAAAAAAAAAAAAAAAAAAAAAAAAGAAAAAAATAATGATATACATATTTACATAGGTATAACATATATTTATATAAAATAAAACAGATTTTATAAGAACTTATCATAATAATAATCTGAATCTATTGTGCTAAATAATATAGGAAAAACATTTTTTAAATTGTATAAAGAAAAGGAGTGAGGAACTCTTTCATCCATAAGATCAATAATTATGATGTTAACTAAAATTCAAATAAAGAGTATAATTTATATTATAGAATGGTGTATTGATTAATAGTGTTAAAAACACGTTTCTTTGAGATACTACGTAATTATAAATAGATTTGTTACTTCTTTGTATACGTTTTTTTTTTCAGTTTAATTATTTTCAATGACGATTGTTGTTATATAAAATAAGCAATTAGGTTATATTTAAAATAGATTTTCTTTTTCTTTTCTTTTTTTCTGAGATTTCTTACGTTTTTCTCACAGTATTTTGCTAGATTTCGAAGTGTGCGAATGTATATTGTTCTTACTATACTGCTGTAAATTGTCGAACGAATTTTTTATTTTAATTCAACGATATGGGGATAAAATGTCCCAACCGATTTGGTTTTTAGGACGTAAGTACTATAAAGTGAGTTATTTTGTGAAGTATTGAACTTTTTGTTTTTGTTTGGACTTGGTAAAAAAATAACTACAGAGCAAAGAAACAGTATGTTATTATTACTGTATTATTTTTTAAATTTATATATGACATTTTATTTTGCTAAAAATTATTATGAAAAATAATGTGCATGAGGGTGGATGAATTCATATAAAAGTTGGAACACTAATAACATGGACTGATATAGGAAAATAACACATTTTGCCTGTTAAAAATACTCAGCAATGTTTATGAAGTTGTTAACAGGTTGAATTGAAGCATACGAGAGAAATAATAGTAACAGAGAAATTTACTAATTTTTCAAAGAAAATAGCCAAAATAGTTTGTCCTATGCTGAGCAATGTTATTCATCGCTCCAGTATGGCGTCAAAGCGCATTCATACGCCATGTGTATACCCCTTATATTTCGTTTAAAGAAGGTGACTGTTATATATAAAAAAAAAACTTTCATAAAATATTATTTACATTTAAAATATTCTATGTTAATGAATTGCTAATTAATTTAGAAAATATGTTTGCTATTTTTTTTAAGGTAGGAAACAAAAGATATTTCAAATATTTAAAAAATGTAAATCTGTTTCCTATATATTTATTTATGCAAATAACATTAGCTGTTTACTGTTCCTATATATTTACATAATATATACCCCGGCTTACAGATTTTATTTCTCAAATATAATTAAAGATATTTACAATATTTATTTGAATTATAACATATTTAATAAAAAATATATTATACAGTATAAAAAATATCATATAAAGAATGATTATAATTACATAATCTTTTCCTTGTGTACTGGTGAAATACTAACGCTGTTCGTAAACCCTATGTTTTCTGCTACTAAAATGACGGTCGTCTATGGTTATTCAAAGGTAATGCGCATTTTTTTTGTTTGTTTTTTTGTAACGAGAAAATGGGTTTACGAGCAACACTTTTGACTACTCTATCATTTACTGCTCTTACAAATTTACAATCTTCAAGTATTTTCTTTATACACAAAATATGTTGAACACAATATTTGTTCGACAAAGGGGTTTACTGGGGTTAACAAATCTGAAATGTTGCGATAAAATAAGGGAAACTTTTAATTTCTTATTAAAAAAAAAAAAAAAAAAAACTTCACATGGAGTCCAGAAAAATTGAAATGACAGATAATTGGCACATTGTAATTTCTTTAAGCAAATACTAATAATAAAAATAGCTAATTTTTATCTCGATAACGCCTGTTATGTATACATATATACATACTGTATTTTATTTGTAATACAATTATTAGATGTATACACAGTTTTTATAATATTGATTACGTTTCTCTTAAAACTAACAGTATTTTTTTTCCAAAGAAATTCATAAATTATACAATTGAAAGTTAAAAAAGAAATTAAATATTTATTTTACAATTAACAAACATTTAATTATATTTTCCTGTAAGTTAATTGTTGTATACGTCTCGAGTACATTACTTTTCTTTTGAAATATTTGAGATAAATAGCTCTTCAGTGGCATGCCTAATTAATATACCGTGCAACTCATATGATTGATGCTTATTTCTTGGCTCTTTAACTCTATATACTCAAACTTCTATGTGGTAACATATACAATAAGATATTATTTATTTTAACTTTGTAAATATACTTTAAAATGTTTCTAGTATTTTATTTATTTTAACTTTAAACTACTGTTTTTTATTTAATATGATGACAAGGATAAATTGTCATTTATTTTATGTTTACTATGACGTGTGTTATTTGTTGTTTTTTTCTATTATTTTTCCAGAATTTAAGTGTTTTTAAATTTATAACCCAATGATAAATTTACTGTATGTTTATATTTTTTGTTTTTAATGGTGCTTACTGGCGAAGTGCAGTAGCCAATAACAAGAACAATGTTTGCTGTAACTTTGATTGTTACTATGAACTGCCTGGGTCAATAAAGATTCTTATTCTTATTCAATCGTAGGCAACGCGTGAAAGGACCCCTAAT
The DNA here is from genome assembly GCA_949318235.1 of Ecdyonurus torrentis. Taxonomy (NCBI): domain Eukaryota; kingdom Metazoa; phylum Arthropoda; class Insecta; order Ephemeroptera; family Heptageniidae; genus Ecdyonurus; species Ecdyonurus torrentis. The sequence continues at coordinate 17,573,125 of OX439136.1, forward strand.
TCTCCCATCCTTTAACATTGCCGTACGTTTTTTTTCATTGAGTCCTGAAAAATTTAAATGACAATTCGAGAGACATTTTTTCGTGTTATTACAAAATTTCAAGATTTTTTTAATCCATTCATTAATTTTTTGATGAACCATTTTTTCCTTTTTATAATTTTTTTTTTATTTGATTTATGAGTATGACACTATGATCATATAAACTTCAAAATGTCTAAATTTTTATTATTTACCCTAAAAGCACAGTTTTTTGTGTGTTTTATTTGTATGTTTTATAAGTTAAAGTTAATTTCATATATATGCTTAAAATAAAATGCTAACATACATAATTAATAACAATAAAAATTTGAATGTATTTCAATTGTTTTTCCAACCCTCTAAATTGCAATTTAATAGTTATTATCATTGAAGTACTTATAAATGTGGACAAATTCTAATCTCATGTTATTTTGTTATGATTACAGATGAACGGGAAGATGTGCAGAAAAAGACGTTCGCCAAATGGATGAACTCTCAGTTAGTCAAGGTGAGACAAAAAGACAGTTAAAAATTTCAAAATAGTTCACCATTGTTAAAGTAGAAAATAAAATAATTTTGGCATAGGTTACTTTATAAGCTAAGTAATCAGTGATTCTGTAAATTCATAACAAACAACTTACACTAAAAAAAAAAAAAAAAAAAAAAAAAAAAAAAAAAAAAAAAAAAAACTATACTAAAGGCATAGGTTCATAAAATATGTTAATTACGATACAATATAGGTAAACTGGAACACTATATAAGTATGCACTACAATAATACTTAACGTAGGTAAAAAATACTACAATAAAGGAATGTCTTACCTAGATTAGATGACATTTCATCTAAATTAAGTGACATCAATTAAGTCAGATTAATATTTACCTATTGTAATTTATAGATTCATACCAGCTTCCATTAGAAGTTTTTTTTTTTTTTTTTTGCTTGTACACACGATTACGATAAGAATCGCCACCTTTCAAAAACTCGCGCTAAATTTGCAATGTTAATCTTATAAGAAAAATACGCGCTGGATTTAAATGGTAAAATATCTTATGGTGGTCCTGTGTACTGTTAGATGCTTAAATTTTAATATGAAAATAAAGAGTTTGTTTATTCAAAAACAAAGCAAACGAGCTATCTAGAATCATTTTATTATTATTTTTAAATATTTTTCCATTTATAGGATTTCAAAAATAATTTTACTATTTTTAATGAAATCTTGAAACTATGTATTTCGTACACTACATCCTTCCTAAACAGACTTACATGGTAGAAATGCCATACTATAAGAATTGGCAGACGATTTTTATCATCAAATTCAATTCAAATTCAAAATATATTTATTCATTTCTTTCATCCTACAATCACAATATACAGCAAAGTATATCAGCTTAGGTTATTGTATCAGTTGATACAATTAGAAATGAAAGTCAATAGGTACACAATTATAACACAAACATATTTATACATAGAAAAAAATCTTTAAATTTAATTTAATTAAAAAAAAATGCACTATTAATTAAAAAATCGATTTCTATCAGAAAAATGCCCTACCCCCTCTCTTTTTTATTCTTTATCGTAGAACCTAATTGTCCATAGCTTAATTTTTACATTGTAAATAAACATATACATAGCAACATAGATATAGATTATTTCAAAGCGGAAATATTATTTAGAAAAAAAAATTGTAATGTACTATAATGTTTCCTTTGCTGTATATATAAATAATATACGAAATAGTAATTTTAAAATTAGAGAGATAGATGAACATGCTATAGTAGGTAATTGTGTTTGGGGAGTACGTATATATAGTACTGTATACTACGGTACAGTAATTTACTATATAAATTACCGTGTAGATTAGGGTAGTTAGTTTTTGTCAGAGGTATATACACAGGGAGTTGTAATTGTAATCAAGTGTACGTTGAATCATATAAATTATTAACTTTATTTTATGTGAAAAGGAAATTCAAACTACATAGAAAAAAGTATACGTATAATAATTTTTTGCTATTGTCAGTAGCAACATTGATGCAAGTAAATAACAATTTATATGCTTCATAATAATTATGTTAAATATATTGCAAAAATATGTTGTGCTGTTTTTTAATTTATAAATTTTATTCTATGGACTACTTGCAATGAAAGTTTTTAAATTGTTGTATTTATGGTAATGATTTTTCTATAAGAAATGCATTAAGAATGTTTAAATTGATTTTAAATAGTTTCCAAGTGATCCACTATGACATAAATGTAATTATTAATTACACAGTTGCTTCCTTCCGTATACTTTTTTATTATTATTTTATTTACCAAAGAATTAACTCTGTTGGCGTAACCATATACTGAACATAATACCAAAGTTACTTTCTTCCAATAAGTAATAAATATCCTCTGCATCGAAATTGCTCTCTGTTCTATACAATATCATTATCATTACACACAATAACCCATTGATTTTAGAAGTAGAAATGCTGTTAATATTGTATAACATAATTTATATATATATATATATATATATATATATATATATATACACACACACACACACATTTTTGTTCATGTATATAGTATAAATAATTTGATATCATGTTAGTTATGATGGTAATTTGCAATCGGATAAAACGAATAAAGCTGTCAACTACATTGTTGCAATAATGCTCTGGGCTACAAAAACACAGACATACTTCCCTGCATCCCTTTCATACGAGAAAGTACTGCAATGACTTTAATAAGATTCATTATATACAGCTAGAAAATAATAAAATTATTGAAATTGCTAAAACAACAACAACAACAACAAATATTATACGTAAAATACAATACAGCAAATTTCGCGTTATTGTATAGGTCATTCAAATTTATACTATACACTACAGCGTATAAAATTATTTTCCGGTAGAATTATAGTTTTTGCTTAAAAGGCATAAAATTAAAATTTAAAAAAAAAAAAAAAAAAAAAAAAAAAAAAAAAACTCAGTATTATTATTATTATTTTTTAAACTATAAATGATGAATTGTAATAATTGTGAATTGCATTCTTTTTACGTAACTTTTTTTATTTATTTATTTATTTACTATTATTTTTATCACCTTAGTCTATTATGTATTTTTCATTATTATTGTTGTATACATTGAAATTCTTCATTTGGACTTTCAAATCTAAATTGTGTTTTGTTTTTCAGACTGATACACCACCTGTCAAAGATTTATTCCTAGACTTACGAGATGGAACACGACTCCTGGCTCTCCTGGAAGTTCTCACAGGAAAAGAATACGTAAGTTAAATATACTATTCTCATCTTATTTTTCCTTATCATCAAATTATAAAGCTTATTTCTTATCAGATTTAAAACACAAATTTATTTCGAAAAATTTCAAATATAAAAGATTTTGTTCAAAAATAATGCACTAAATTCAAAGTTTTGAGTAAAATTTGCACTTCCAAACTTCGGCTAACTTCACTTGTTAGCCCATCTTTATAAAGCATCAAAAGAAACACGCAAAATGTCATCCACCTTATTTTCTCTGCTTAAAAAAAAAAAAAAAAAAAAAAAAAAAAAGTGGGAAGTTGGGATGATCAATATTTTTATTATAAATATTAAATATAATCACAATATTTTTATATCTTTCTAACGAGTTTTAATATCACATCCCGCATACAAACAATCTTATTCACAATCTTTTTTTCTTACCACACGAGAGGAAGTATTTAGTAAACTTTAGGGGGAAGAGGGAAGTAATTTAATTTTAAATGCCACATTAACGTGTGCGGTCAGCTTCATATAGTAAATGTTTGTTTTTTTAATTTAAAAAGTTCATCATTTTATATTGTAGATTAGTATAAGTATTATGCATCACGATTATAATAATTTACAATTGATGAAACTTTTTTTTTTTTTTTTTTTTTTTTTTTTAATGAGGCAAAGCACGCGTTGAATTGAAATGGTAAAATATGACAATTTTATTGTGTCTGCAGACTTTTTATTTTCTTTAAATATATATCTTATGGCATTCATATACATATATTTCCTCATTAAAGTACACGGTACTTTAATATGAAGATAAAGTAAAATTTTATATCATAGTGCTATTTTTTTTTTTTTTTTTGTAATTAAAACAGTCATTTTTCATAATTAATTTATTGTAAATATTGTAAATGTCATGAAAATAATAAAAAATCAAAATTGTATAAATTATTTTCTTTTTTAAATTACTATAATGAACATTAAATTTATTTATAAAAACAAAATGTTATTATCGTCCACAGTTATATTTAAAAAAAACAAACTTGACGTTAGTTTCTCTATAAAGCATTACAGTATGTTAAAAATTAATAAAAAAAAAAAAAAAAAAAAAAAAAAAATCTTATTTTGCGTTTATTAAATATGACTTTCAGATATAAAAATACGCTCGTAAATGTGAATGTGTAAGAGACCATAATGTTATTTTAAAATGATTTTTATAACTATAAAAATATTACTATATTCTAAAAATTATTTAATACTTATTACAGCAATGATTATGCATTTTTTCCCACGTAGTAATGATTGTATTTTTTTTTATATTATAAAAAAATAAATGCAAAAACTAGTCTACTTGAAAAGATGTAAATTACAAAGCACAAATTTATGCATGACTATATTCGACCTATTGAGCAATTTACGTGATTTAGCTTGTAATTATTGTCAAATCATCGACGGTTTTTGGTACCATACTGTATATTGTTGAAAATATAAACATAACGAGAGAAATCAGTATGCAAATCAAATGTATATAAAATTTTTAATGGTACTGGGAATGAGGAACGTAATTTTGTAATAGTTATGTTATGTTAATGTATTTTTTATTTGCTTCCTTTTTTATATAATTATGTAAAGTATTTACTGCCAAATACCGAGAAATTAATTTATTCTGTAAAATTTGACGAATTATGGCAATGAAAAAATTCATCATGTTGACGCTTAAGTTTCTGCTATTTTTCCGTATGCTGAATTTTATTGATGCAATGTCTCTGTCTCTGTCTCTGTCTCTGTCTCTGTCTCTGTCTCTGTCTCTGTCTCTGTCTCTGTCTCTGTCTCTGTCTCTGTCTCTGTCTCTGTCTCTGTCTCTGTCTCTGTCTCTGTCCCTGTCTCTCTCTTTCTCTCGATACTAAACGAAATGGTAGTTAATATTCATTAAAAATATTTTCCATAATGTATAAATATACGTAAATTGTTAATCAAAGACTTGAAGTTCGGTCAATAACCCTTCCCCTTTAATAATATGCTAACCTGAAGAATTTCACCGTATAAAGAATAAGAAATTAATTTTCTCATGAAAGATTTTCAGCGTCACATTTTTTATACATAACAAGTACTTTCATCATTAAAACAATTTACTTAATCCTTTGAGTATCATGTGAACCAAAGTTTTTTTTTTCTGTGCTATAATTATATTTTACTTGTATAGTAATAAATTTATTTTAATTTTACAGCGTCGTGAACGTGGTCGTATGCGAGTACATCATTTGAACAATGTCAACAAAGCTCTACAAATCCTCGAACATAACAATGTAAGTTAATACTATTGTTTATCTGCAACTCTCTCTATATAGTTATCTCTCCCTCACTCACTTCTCTCATGCTCGCAATTGTACTTGGATTAAATTACAAAGTTTTTTTTTTCTAACTCAACTTTTTATAAGTAGATATAGTATAATCTCTTCAATGCCATATAGATTGCGTGTAATTATCTGTTGAGATTTTTTTCTTTGACTTTTTTTGTGATGGTGCATGCTAGTACTCTTTTTTTTATCAGATGTTTAAAGATGTTAATTGATGATATTATAATAAGTGTAATGTACAGTACACACGTACACAATTGGTGTTACTGATAATTATTGATAATATATTTATTTTTTATTTTATTTCTTTAAAATACGTAAAAATGTACCATAGTATTCCTCGTTGTATAAAAACCGGTCTTAATGCAATTGTTTTCTAAAAAATAAATTAATAATAATAATAAAAAAATAAAAAGTAATTCAATAGCATGTTTACCCGAAGCAATATTTGCATCATGTAATAAATTTCATTGCGGCTAAGTAAAAGAAATTGCATGCAATCAATATTTTTCGTACATTGAAAATATTGCGCCGTGTAAACAGCACTTTATAAGGATAGGAAAATAGGGAAATTCCTGTACTTTTTCTCGCGTCATACCTAGTTTTTGAGAAAGCTACTAAATTTGAAAAGGCCAGGAAAATTGGTTTATTTTATTTTTTGTTTTTTGTTAGGCTTCCTTATATATTCTTGCTGTCAAATGTTTATATAATGACATTTATTAAATTACTTATAATTTTTAATTACTAGTATAAACGACAGTAAACAATGTCTACTACTTTAACGTGTTTGAGAATAATAAAACAAAATTTCATCACACAAATTAAATTCTATTAAACAAAATATTATTTGTTGTATATACGCATGTGTTTAATAAAATATAATTTGGACTATAAAGATTCTCACATATATACAAATTTACTGTGTTACGTAACAGGTGAAGCTGGTTAACATCAGTAGTAACGACATTGTGGATGGCAGCCCCAAGTTGACCCTAGGTCTCGTCTGGAGCATCATTCTTAACTGGCAGGTATGTACGTCATCGGAAGTCAAATAAATCACCAATCGTCACGTACGCGCTGTGGCCAAGTCAAAACTATTAATGCTGTACTTAAGCCCTGTTTTTTTGCTCCTAAAATGACGATCAGCTATGGTTAATCAAATGGAATGCGCATTTTTTGGTGCAAGAGAACATGGTTTACGAACAGCATTATTGGTTTAATCATGAGGTTCTAAGATAAAAGGCGTATTTTGATGGGACTTAAAAAAAATGTATAAAAAAAGCTTGATTTTAGTAAAAAAAGAATATATTATTACATATATAAAAAACAACTCATTTAGATAAATTTTTTGTCGAATGAGTTGATGATAGATTTGGAATGCAAAAAAAAAAAAAAAAAAAAAAAAAAAAAAAAAAAAAAAAAAAGTAGGTTAGTATTTTATTTGTCGACGACTCGTAAAGATTTTGAAGCTAGTTTGCTGCTACTTTTTTTTTAAAAATTAAATTTAGCGATTACTTTGCGTTCAAACAAATCTCATTAACAGTTTTTTTTTTTTTTTTTTTTTTTTTTGCGTCTTGTTGTGAGTCACTTGTGCGTGTATCTCTTGATGAGGTTACAAAAAAAGATTTCGGATTGTAAATTCAAACGAGAGAAAGAAAGAAAGAAAAAAAAAGTGTTTTAGTTTTATGATCTTTGTCTAAACGTCAAGTGTGTAACTTTTAACATGGCTCTTTTTTATTGTCTTTTTTAATTAAATGTTTAATGAAATGTGACAAAAAAAGGTCTTTGTTTTTCTTTTATTTTTTTAATGTTTTGCACTTATTGCAGCACGACTGTAATAAATAAAAAGTATTTAAATTAGGTGATTTTAATTACACTATTATAGGCCTATACTTCGTTCAATTAAGTCTTTTTATGATGTCCATTAAGATACATTATTTTTTTATTGTAAGCATTATTATCATACTTTTGATCTTGAGATTCTTTTTTGTAAATAAAATTAATTAAGTTCCTATAGCTTTTTAATTTTTTATTGCATATTCTGAGCTATATATATATATATTTGTATTGATTTATTCGATTTTTTTACTGAAGTGAATGATTTTAACAGATTCAATTAAATTATTAGATTTATTTAATAATTTAGAATTATTTTTAATATAAAATCGTGAATAATTAAAAATAATATTATAGAAAAAAAAAAAAAAAAAAAAAGCATGCCATTTTTTATTTTGATGATTTTTTTAAACAAACATTTCTTTTTTATATAAACTTAATTTAATCTTGTATATTTTCTCCATAGGTTCAGTACCATCTAAAATCTTTGATGTCCGAGCTCCAGCAGACCAACCTAGAGAAAACGTTACTTGCGTGGTGTAGACAACACACCAAAGACTACTCTGGCTTTGAAGTCCGTAACTTCACTACAAGTTGGTGTGATGGTCTGGCATTCAATGCTCTGTTACATAGACATCGTCCTCAGATGTTTGACTTTGAGAGAGTGTCAAGCATGCATCCTGGGGCAAGACTGGAGCATGCTTTCAATTTTGCTCAAACTGAGCTTGGTATTGAAAGACTACTAGACCCTGAGGGTTAGTCATTTTTAGTACTAGTTATACTCTTATCACTGACTAACTTTTAACCTATACCCCTATTTAGCTAACTGAACCATACTAGCCAACTTCCTGTAATGTGATAAATTCACATATTCATTCTTCTACAATGTTAAACAAGTGAGCCTCTGAAATAAATGCAGCTACTGTATTTACCTACAAAAAAATGTACTGTACTATTCCATAAGAAAAAAAAAAAAAAAACTTCCCAAAGTTATATGTCTTATTGTAAAAATTTCCACTGTCACAACGATAATTTATGCAATTCAAAATTTCTATTTTATTTTTCTTTTCATTTCCTGATATTCTTAATTACGTTATTTGCTTCAATACACTCTCTGAAGTTAAAAATATCGATGTTGAAGATTGTGTGGAAGAGATGCAAAGATTACTGTAATAATACTGAGAATTATGTTGCAGATGTGAATACTTCAGTGCCAGATAAGAAAAGTATCATGATGTACGTGATGTGTTTATTCCAATCTCTGCCTCACTCTGATACTCAGGCTGCTAGTCTAGAAGAAGATCTCATGACTCCACAACATGATGTCTCAGCAACATTCCATTTCACATTACCTCTTCCTAGAGCAGAGGTAATTATAATACTTTCCATTTTGTGAAGTTCGATTCTGTTAATTTCTTGATTTTGTCAAATGCTGTCTGTAGCAGACTTCAATATAAGTATGGCAATGTTAAAGATCTATAGTGTACGTGTTTAGGAAATAAAAACCATATTGGTTTGAATACTGTATATAGGCCTATTATTATTATGAAACAAAATAATAGGAAAACCAACGAATACCTCACCACGATGAAGTACGTAGCTAGGTGAAGTTACCATAAACATTTTATATTGAATAAGACGATTTGACAGCAACAGCCCTCTTCTTCAGTTGCTTAGAGAGTAAGCTCTAAAGCAACTGAAGAATAGGGCTGTTGCCCTGGAAATCAATGTAAAATATTTATTTTAATTGGTGCCATTAAGTTCTTTGTGTAATGAAAGTTATGTACTGTATAGCAATACTTCTAGTTTGTTCTCCTTGTATTATTATTTGTTTTTCTTACACCTCATTTTGTGCTGAAATATCATGCAAGGTTCACAGTGTTAGAACAAAACCCAACATGGTGACCTTAAAAACATTGATCAGCATAATAATTGTATTAAAGTGCTATGCGCCTTAACTTACAATGACAAATTGACTGACTATGTGTCATTTTACAGGCTGAAGGAGGAGCGTCCCGCCCACTAAGCATGGCTACCAATGCCTCGGTGGAACTGGGAGGTTACCAGGCAGCACTAGAAGAAGTCCTCACCTGGCTGCTGGCTGCCGAGGACTCCTTGATGTCCGAGCAAAACTCCAGTAACTCTGAGCAACATTCTGATCCTCTGGTTAAGGCTAAAGAGAAGTTCCATGCACATGAGGCATTTCTACAGCAACTGGCTGACCACCAGGTACATAGATTAAAATATGAGTTTTATGTACAGTTTCAGTTTGAGAACATTAAAATCTCCGTTCATATTGTAAATCAAAGAAAAAAGAAAAACTCAACAATTGAAGTACTGTACTGTGTACTTTGTATAAAAAATTATAGTATTACAAAACAAAACAAAAAAAAAAAAAAAAAAAGCGATGGTTTATTTTCCTTCATTTAGCTTACACGAAAAGCTTAAATCAAAAATCAATAGAAACAATAATGGGATGTGGTATAGCCTAGCTTGGAGTTAATCCCACATTGTACTAATTTTTTTTCTATTCATTTAAGATTTTTCCATGCTATAATTTTTCCTTATAATGTGCTTTAATCTTAAAACTATTTTATTTCCTTTATTTGTTTCACAATAGTACTGAATACATACATAGAATGTATTACTGATATTTACAATGTATTCCACAGAGTGCAGTGGGTGCTGTGTTAGCAGAGGGAGCCAGACTGCTTGGAGAAGGCGTCTTACAAGCTGATGAAGAAGCAGAGGTCAGAGTTCAGATGAGGTTACTCAACTCACGTTGGGAAAACCTTAGAATCAGAGCTATGGATATTCAGGTCAGTATAAAAGAAAACAATTTTGCAATCTCTAGAGTTTCTGTAGCTTATTAATATTTTAATAGACGGAAGAAAAAGAAAACAAAAATTGGTTTGTGTGTTTTATCAAAAGAAAGAATAGGGAAACCAACAAGCTCCTTTTTACAACGACGTCTGTAGCTAGGTAAATATATTGATCGCACAGTTAACACAATTATTTACGTAATGTAAATACTGTATGTATTTGTGTTTACTGTTCTGTTTAAAAAAAAATACAGTAGAAATGAAAATTGTGTCAATATACTAATTATATGATATAAAAATGCCAATTTGAGAAATTTATTTGACTTTATCGATTACAATCGACAAAGTCAAATAAATTTCTCGTAACAGTAAATTTTTTTGATGCAACTTCGAGTTCTATGAAGAAAAGAGTTATGATTCAAGGTTGCATGATATTTTCTCAGATACGAGAAAAAAAAGTACCTCAAAATATATAAAAATGTACCGTTATATAATTTACATTTGTATATTTGGTGTAAGAGTAGGTTAGACTATAGTCAATCCTAAACTTTTTAATTAATAATTGTTGTATTGTTCCAGACTAAGACTCACGAATCCCTAATGAAGGCACAAAAAGGACGTCTAAATGCTTTACGTTCTTGGCTAACGGAAGCTGAAGATCGTATTTCTCACATGGACCCTGCCAAGAGCAAGGGCAAGTTAGACCCTGCACAATTGAACAGACTAAGAAATGCCCTAGGAGCCTTGCAGAGAGACCTAGAGGCACAACAACCTGTCGTTGACTCATTGTCTACTATGGTAGTCGTGGTTGATGATGGATCTGCCTCGGACGATACAGGTGGGTCTAATTACGTTGTTGAGATTAATATGCAATTTATAAACAAAATCACAATAATTTCTAGGTTAAGGGTTGTATTTAGATGGCTTGTATCACAAATATAAAAAAAATGACATTTGAAAGTTAATATATAATGACAGCTTCTTATGGTGAACATTTCAGAACCCGTAACTATCAGATACAAGAGAAAATAATTATTGATATTTACATGGTTTCTTATGGAATTAAAACTTAATTATAATATTTATCACTGCTTGAAATTTCTGATTTATATTTCTTTACAATTTTTTATTCATATTCCGCAGTAACTGATTTTCCGCCTTAATGTTTTGTAGTTTTAGTTCATGTTCTAATACTCATATTTTTTCTTAGCATTTGCACAATTAGAAGACCAGTTGGCTGCTCTAGGAGAGCGCTGGGCTCACGTGTGTCGCTGGGCAGAACAGCGAGGTACTCGACTAGAAGCAGTGACTGCCAGGTGGGAGGAGTTAGGTAAAGATCAAGAGTCACTACGACATTGGTTAGACGAGAGAGAGAAGCAGCTCAAGCATATGGAGGCAAACCCTAGCGTGGCGTTAGGAGAGCTGGCTCAGAGAGTCAACCAACTTAAGGTATGGAATATGCTAATCAAGAAACACTTTTTTTTTTCTTGCCACAAATTTACACTCAACCAACATTGAATTTTGTACCATTTAAACTCTGCTTATTTTTCTCTCATTAAAAAATAGGTTATTGATGACAAAAATGTTTTTTCTCATCAAAAATTGTGTGTGACTATTTGAATGGTAAAATTTTTCAATCTTGGTCTAACGTACTTAACATAAATACAGTTAAAAAATGTGGCATAGAGTAAATATAATTTTTCCAAGCATTGAGATACAGTAGTATACTTTTTGTTATTGAATTTCTGAAAACGCATACACACTTTTTATTGTACCTTTAATTATAAAAGTATATTATACTAGTACGGTATGTATTAAATATTTTTAATATCGAAAAAAGACAAAATCTAATCACTAATGTCTCATATTTATTATCTCTCATACTAATTTTAAAATGCAATTGAAAAATTACAATATGCCCAAGAAAGTGTTTAAAAAACAAACAAATGAATGAAATATGTCATATTTTGATACAGAAAACTAAGACTTTGAGATATGTTGTTGTGTAGTAACTAACTTTAGTTTTGTTGACATTGTCAGGTACTAAGAAGTGAGATGGAAAGTCAGCGACGTCGTCTCCTCACACTTCACCAGACTCTGGGTCAGATGTGCAGTGGTAAGATGGCAGACACTGAGACCTGGGAGACTCTAGATGAAGATTGTAACACAGTGAGAGCGGCTGCTGATGCTGCGGAGATGTTGCAAGACAGACTAGAGGCACTCACTTCTATCTTGGACGTGCAGAATCACAGAGTGAGTTATCTTATTGTTTACTTACAGAATAACTTAAAGCCATAGACCACATAAAACAACATGTGATTTTTAATAAATAAACATGAAATGGGATCTTCAAAGCTGTTGACAATTTTTACTGGAATGTTAATGTAGCCCCACGAGGGAGCGTGAAAAAACTATTAAGTATGCAATTTGCGTAAAAATTCATGTTTATCACGTCAGAAACATGCAAAAATTAGTATGAAAATTTTGTGTGGGTTGCATAAATCGAATTTTATGATGACTGCTACGGAGCTACTGTTGGGTTGTGAGACAAACTAATGTTATTTATGTAAATCGTATCAAGTGTTTTGTGATATAAATGCTTTTGTTTCTGGTCTATTCCTTTAAGCTGTTTACCTTTTGTGATTTTGTTTGTTGCTGTGTACCGTTTAACTTTATGTTAAGAAAGCAGGAAAAAAAAAAAAAAAACAAACTATAGTACTGTAATGCCTTTACGTTTTATAAATATGTTCAAATTAAATATAATTGTACTATATCTTCTACTTTATTTAATTTTTATTGTTAATTAATATACACACAAAATGTGGAAAATTAATTTCTTTCACTTGCAATTCGACTTTGTTGCGAGCAAAATGTGTAACTCGTTTTTTGTCAGGCAAAGCAAAATGTGTAAGTCGTTTCCGAACGTAATGGAGATGGTGCTCGACTTACACATATTGCTTCGCATGACAAAAAAACGAGTTACACATTTTGCTCGCAACAACATTGAATTGTCTTTTGTATCAATAAATAAAATGTTTTTCTAAAATTTAACCTTTCTAATTCTGATATAATACTTTTGTATGTAAAAACAAGGATTTAATGATATTTTTATGGGACTTCTAATATGAAGTTTCTAATGGTGAAAATTTGTATTCTTATGCTCCACTCTTACCCCCCAGGTTGCAGACGCAGGACTTGACACTGGAGATATGATGATAACTGAAGACTCCCCACCAAGTCCATCAGGTTCTGACTCTACATGGCCACCACCAAGAGAACTCCGACTTAGTGAAGATAGCGGCGGTGCTAAACGTCGTCGTATGGGTAACGCCAATCAAAGAGAACTTGTCACCCAGTTACGTCAAGTAGAAGCTTGGTTAGATCACGCAGAATCCATGTTATGTCCACCACAAGAAGGTGAAGAAGGACCATTTGACGGACTCAGCGTTGATGAACAGATGGTCTTGTTTGATGATCTAGAACAAGAAATAGAAGAACATAAACCTGATATTGATAAAATTTTAACGTTAGCTGAACATAGTACTGCAGATATGATGGAGAAATCAAAACAAGTCGAGTCTAGATGGAAGAAGTTGGCTGAGAATTATCTACCTGCAAGACGTGATTTAATTGACTTTTTATTACAAAAACGACAATTAAATACAGAATTAAGTGCACTAACGACAATATTACAAGGATATAATAATTGGTTAGAACATGAGATGGTTAATCATAACCATCATGCTTTGGAACAATGCAGGGTAAGTTATCAATTGTGTTTTCATTTTTATGTTAATTACAATTAATAACAGAAATGTCAATAAAATTGAAAACAAAAACAAAAAAAAAAAAAAAAAAAAAACGCAGTTGATTTTTACTATAATTCATACAGCCACATTAATTTAATGTAGAAAATTAAAATTCTTTAATTTAATGTAGAGCTATTAAAAAAAAAAAAAAAAAAAAAAGACAGAAAAACACATACAGTAGATAGATTAGGAAAAAGTGGGGAATGGGAGATAGTATGAGCTTACACTCACAGGGATGCGAGGTAGGGAAAATATTCTAACCTAGGATGAAAGTTATACATTTAATTTCGTCCTGGGTTATATTTTCTCTACCTTGCATCCCTGTGAGAGTAAGCTTGTACTATCTCCCATTCCCCAATTTTTCGTTATCTAAGTGTTTTTCTATCAAATCTTTAATAATTATCAACTATCACATAGACCATTTTTTCCTAATATTTATTATAGAGTTAAAAAAATGTATTCAAACATTAAGCCAGCTATGTATTTACTTCAATTGTTTCCTTACTTTTCCCCAGGTAAAAATCAAATCTATGAAGACCCACGAAGACCGTGTATCCCGCATGCGAGCTCAAGCCTCTCAGATAGCCGGTCACAAAGCAGCAGACTCCTCCGAAAGAGAAGAAGTTCAGGGAGAAGCCAAGAGATTCAGTGAGAGATGGGAACACGTCACTAAAGCTCTGCAAGAGAAACAGGCAGAGTTGACTGCAGCGCAAGATAAAGGACCTTCAAGATCTTTACTGCAGAACTTGAATACCTTGTTAGCTTGGCTAAGAGAGTCGGAACTTGCTTTGCAAGATGGATCGCCTTTGACAGAGGAGAAACTAAAGGTAAAGTACATTTACAAGTGGATTTCTTTCTCTTTTTTTTTTTCCTTCTTTTTTTTCTTTTTCTTTTCTTTTTCTTATTTTTTCTTTTCTTTTTTTTTTTCTTTTTTTTTTTTTTTTTTTTTTTTAGCTTTGTTGCTATAGCTTTAGTCATGATGAAAATAAATGAGTCTTTCATACACACATTTGTGTAAAAATTATATTGATTGTAATTTGACTTGCATATCCTATTTTTTCAGGAGCTTCAACAAGGCATAGAAGAGCGTCGTAACAACTTTGAAGAAGTGAACTCTACTGGACATCAACTAGTCATGTCAGAGATGAAAGATACTCCAGCCACCGAAGCTATGAGACAACAACTGCAAGAACTAAACACCAGGTGGAGTGACCTACCTGTGTTATGTGAGGAGAAACTAGCAAGGATGAAGTCTCTGGCAGAATCTTGGGCAACTTTGAAGGAGCAATTGGGAGTCCTGGAGAATTGGCTCAAGGATGTCAAGTCATTCATGCAGGCGGAACAGAAGGCTGCTGTGGGAGAACCTGAGACATTGCAGGCACAATTAGAACAGTTTACTGTGAGTTTTATTATTATGACATTCACATATACATTTTTGTTGTAACTTTCTGCAGCATTTCCTTAACAAATTGACCCTTTCACAATTGTGTTTTTCTGTAACCTTGCACTGCAGATTTTAAGTTTGGGCAGTAAAGTTCTGTAACCAATTTTATTTTCTGTGGAAAAGCCTACCTAGGTAGTAATTTCTAATCCAGACCTTTTTTTTTTTTTTTTTTTAAGTGTCCCTACAATTTACTCATATTGCTCATAGTACCATAGAAAGCAAGCTTTATAAGGGAATTTGTGTTTTACTATTGTGTCTTTTAATTTTCACACAATCTATCGTTAATACATGTCAATGCTTACCTGTAGAAGTAAATGAACTACACTTAACAAATTTCACTTAAAAAAATGATCTACATATGGTGCTTCTATGTGTTTAACAAGAGAACTAAATCAGAATTTGTAAAGTGTAGATCTTTCTTTTTGTGCAAAATTTGTAAATGTACGGTAGTTTGTTCACTTCAATGGATAAGCATCAATATATTGATTTAAAGATGTATATATCAAGCAAAAATATATTTATTCATTTCTTTCATCCTACAATCACAATATACAACAATGCATATCGATCTTGTTGCGAAAAAAAGGCATATCTCGTATTTTGTCAGAGGAAGCAAAAGGCCTATCTCGTTTTTTGTCAGTGGAAGCAAAAGGCCTATCTCGTTCCCGAACGTTATGGAGATGGCACTCGAGATAGACCTTTTGCTTCCACTGACGAAAAACGAGATAGGCCTTTTTTTCGCAACAAGATCGATATCTGCTTATGTTATTATTATTATTATTATTTTGTATTTTCTATCCTTTGATTTAAAGGAAATTTGAAACCATTTGGTTTGGATATGTACCGGTATATTATCACATGAAATAATACTATAACTTTTGGTACATAACAGAGTTTTTACATTCATCAGTTCTTTGAGAGAAGTAGTATTTAATATAAATGTATATGATCAAAAATAATATCGCATTTAATTTAAATTACATTGCAATATAATTGTTGCTAGGCTCTGGAAGAAGATATCAAGGTGATGCAGCCCAAGTTTAGTGCACTGGAGAGCTCTGCACGTCAACTGTTGTCAGGAGGTCAGGAAGGAGAGGCAGGCATCAAGGAGAGACTGGCCTCTCTGCAGAGGACATGGCGAGCAACTTGTGAGCAAACACACTCACAGAGTACCAGACTCAAGGATGCTCTGGATAAAACTAATCAGGTAAACTAAGAAACTATATACTGTACGTATAGTAGGATTGTACTTACAAGGCACTTATCTCTTAATTTTAACAATTGCCCTGTTTTTTTTTATTTTTTGTTTGTTTATTTTTTTTTTTGGTAATTTGGGAGGCAATGATAACAACTACTGTACCTATTGTATAAGTGTCAGTATCCAGGACTATATTGGATATGGGAGGGAAAAAAATTATTAAAGCAGTTTATTATTATTATCATTATTTTTCAATTTAAGGAAAAAAAACCATCGCGGTTAGGATCAATATTAAAGAAAAGGATAGAATAACCAGCAAGGGCCTACTGTGGTAAGGCCCTTGCTGGTTATTCTATATATATCCTTTTCTTTAATATTTATCATTATTTTTGTATTTCTAAAGTATTGATGGGTTTTGTAACTTTTCTTTGAATGTATAATGGTATTATTTCCATTTCAGAAAGTCATGTTTGGGATAATTTACTATGCATTTGCATTCTGTTCTAATAGAAAAACAGATACACCAATAGATAATTAAAAAAAAAAAAGTAGAATGGGAAATAGAATGGAATGAGAGAAGATAGTAATGAGCATAGGCTGAAAGGAAGCTGTGGACATTCCTGTCAGTCTAACAGTTAGCTACTGTACTTACTAATTACAATCTCCCATCCCCCAAAGTTTCCTAATCTGTGTGCTTTTTTAACAAATCTTTTGATTATCAAGCATCACATATTCAAAATTTCCTTTATATTAATTGTTTTTGTTCTAATCTGATTTAAATTATTACTTGTAAAACTAAAATTAAGCTTTAAGTTTGAGAAGTTTATAATATTACAAACGATGCTTTTTGACAGGTGGTCCAAGGAGTAGAGCAACTAGAAGAGTGGTTGTCTCAACTAGAGACAGAAATCCCAGAAGAAAAAGCTCCGACAGCATCCAACTCTGCGGAGCTCTTCAAGTTGAAGGGAGAGATGCAAGCTCTGAAAGATCGTATTGATGAACGCACTCAGCAGTTTAGAGCTGTCAATGAACTTGGTAAGCAATATTTAATCATGTTTGCGTGCATGAAAAATGTTAATCAATAAAGTAATTTATTATTATTGTATTTTTAATTTATTATTATTTATATATCGCGATGCCTCCACGCAGGGTCGTGAGCTCCTGTGTTATTGCCCTATACTAAAAACGAACCCTTGTTGATGTACTTCAAATTTTCACCGCAACAATCAACATGTAAAATGTAAGTGGCACTGTAGTCTGCGTGTGAATTTTAAAATTCACACGCAGACTACAGCGCCACTTTTATACGTAATTTTGTATTCTTGCATTTTTGCGGCGAAAATTTGAATTACATCATTAAGGGATCGTTTTTTCAACAATAGCTTCCTATCCTGTTTATATATCCATGCCTCCACGTCAAAAGCGAGCATCTACACTTTCCAGATTTCCGACAAAACGACTATCAACACTTTCCGAGCATCGCAGTAACTCGATTAGCGGCCATAAGCTTAACATTGCAAATGATCGGCGGCGGAAAGTGTAGATAGTCGTTTGGTCGGAAATCTGCTTTTGACGAGGAGGCATCTATATATATATATATATATATTTACTTTTTTCTACTAGTCAATAAAGTCTGTAGCTAAATGAAGATCTTAATGTCACAGTTAACACAAATATTTACATCGATTGAAATGTTTTGAAGCTTTCCTCTTAAGTTGCTTAAAATGTTACCACTGCATCAGGGGGAGCTCATAAGGCTGTTGTGACGTCACGTGAATCGTTTTGCCCATAAGGTTAACATTGCATTTTCCGGAACGCGTGACGTCACAGCTGCTAGTGAGCCCCCCCTGCCACTGCATAACCAAAATCCTTGTAATCCTTCTTCTCTGTGCCATTAAGATCTTCACCTAGACATGGACTTCATTCTCCTATTACTGTATTATTTATCATTTAAACATTTTTACTTTTCATTTAAGTTCAAAACATTTTTATTTCCTTGTCATAGCATACTAATTGATTATAAAGTTAAAACTTTTCATGCAAAATTAAGGAAAATAGACCATGACAGTTAGGTTTATAAAGGAAAAGAGGAAACCAGCGAGGACCTTACAATAGTGAAGAGAGTCTTATAGTTCGACGAAAATATTGCTAGCAGAGAGATAGAAAACTAATGCATATTAGATAACTTTTGGCACTAAACTCCAAAAGAAAATGTGTGCTTTCTTCATTCCTTACAGAGGCTACAGACTCGGAGATACACTGAATGAATGATATGAAGTTTAATTTAAAGTTTTTGTTTATCTACTTATCTTGATGATATATGTTGCACAGGGAGTGAGTTGTTGCTTGCTGCAGAAGAAGAAGGCAGTCCAGCTCTACAAGAACTGGCACGTAGCTTCACACAACTAAATGCACACTGGTCCTCAGTCACAGAGGTGGTGTACAAGAGATGTAGGGCACTCAAAGACGCCTCTCATAATTACGGAGAATTCAGAGGTATGTCATGATCTGCACTCTAATGTTGCTAATGTTGTCTTAAACTTACGAATCAGCTTTAAATCATGAAGTTCTACAATATTTATTTTTACGTTAGTACTTTTAATTCAAGCACACGATAAAGGTGTATTATGCTGCACCATAATGAGATTATTTTTTATTGTATTTTGTCTTGTCACTTTGTACCTCTTAACATGAAATTGAATTCATTGTGAAAAATCTTTATATTTTCAAAAATACCAATTGAGTGCAAACTTTGTATAGTGTTTAATAAATACTGTACTTTGAATTTAGACGTAAACTTTTTTAAAACAACATTTTTTTTCTTACATTTAATTTCTAAATTTGAAAAAAAAAAAAAAAAAAAAAAAAAAAAAAAAAAAAAAAAAAAAAAAAAAAAAGTAGACGATGAATCTTAAAAATGTGTTTTGTCCCTATAATTCCA
The DNA here is from genome assembly GCA_949318235.1 of Ecdyonurus torrentis. Taxonomy (NCBI): domain Eukaryota; kingdom Metazoa; phylum Arthropoda; class Insecta; order Ephemeroptera; family Heptageniidae; genus Ecdyonurus; species Ecdyonurus torrentis. Next base: position 17,592,798 of record OX439136.1, read on the forward strand.
GCCTTGGTAGCTCAAGAACGTGACTGGTTAGACAAATTAGAAAAACGTTTAAGAAAATCACCAAAATCTGCTGCAGATGCTGAAGAAATTTCCGAAGAACTTGACGTAAGATAAAACCTTACTAACAAAAAAAAAAAAAAAAAAAAAAAAAAACACTTTAATTTCTCTCGCTATCTCTCTATCTCACCCTATACTAACCGTATGTTTATTGTATGATTAATATTGTAATTAGGACTTGGAGAATTATATCCGAAACCATCCTGAAGCTCGACTAGCACGTATACAAAACCTTGCAGTAGAATTGACAGAATTGGACGTAATGCCATGTCCTGTACAAGCTGAAGCAGAATGTTTAACTGCACGTTGGAGTCAACTTAGTCAACAGGTGTGTGTGTGTGTGTTGTTGTTTTGTTTTTTGTGGTTTTTGTGCAGTGTGTGTAGTTTGGGATTAATTTTATACAGAAAAAAACCTCTTTCAATGTACTAGGAAGTAACAACATGCTCTTTTGAAATAATTTTTGCTTCATAGAAAAAAAATGCAAAAGTTTTAAAAAAAATTTCATTGTGACATAAAAAAGTAATGAAATAAGTTTTTTTTGTTTTTTTTTTTAATTTTTATTAGCCTATTATTATTTTTTAAATATGGTTTTAGATGATATTTATATTTTTTGATGACTAATAATGCTGTTCGTAAACCCTGTTCTTTGCTCCTAAAATGACGATCAGCTATGGTTAATCAAATGGAATGCGCATTTTTTGGTGCAAGAGAACAGGGTTTACGAACAGCATTAATGTAAAAGTGAAAATCGTGGTGGAAAAAATTCAATTTGATGTTTTTATTTTTTTGTAATGCAATAAAACTTTTTTTGTTTTGTTTTTTCAATTTTTTTAGCAGTTAAAAAATAGAGCATTGTGTTACTTCATACTTTTCAGTTTTAGGTCAATTTTTTGAAAACATTAAACATGCTGTATATTTTGACTTGACGACAAAAAACTCTTATTTTTCATCTTAATGTATTTTGGTTTGATTCAAATACAAAAAGGATTAATTTGAAAAAAAGAATATATTTAAATAAATTATTTCATAGATTTTTATTTCAAATTAAGATTAAAAAACAATATTATATTCTGAAAAAAACAATTCTATGTTTCAAAGTGCTACTACCTACACAAATATTATTTTGGATATCAAAAGGTGTGTCAAATTTTCAAAGGTTTTTTGCTATACAGCATGGTGTAATCTCCCCCCCCCCCTCCCCCCCTCATCTGGCTATATTAATTTACTGCAGTATTTTATATAGGCTCTTTTTCTATTCTATTTGTAATATATTTCTGTTATTTTTTTTATGTGTTATTTTTATAATGTCAAAATTTCCCCCCTTTTTTCTGTATACACATAATATTTTTCTTTCTTTGAAATATCTTTTTAAAAATGCTTTTACTTCAGCTGCAAAACCCTAATTATTTTCTTTTTGTTTCCAGTTATTTCTAATTTTTTTCATTCATTTATATAGCTTAATATAAAGTGTATTTTTTGGCTAATTTGCTAATTTTAATTGCTTTTATTAAAGATATAATTTCACGCCGTAATTATTTTTTACAAGTGTCTATTACAGTATATAAATTTATGTTAAAAATGTTGACGCGCGCGTATACGATTTTTAAAATTGCTGATTCAAGTATCATTATTCATTATTTTTCTGTTAGATCTCTTAATAACTCCTTTAAGATATTTTGACTTTTTCATTCTTTGCAAAATATTTTTGGATTATTTATGTTATTATTATAAAAAAAGAGGCAAAATTAACATAACGCCGCGAATACTTGCTTACGATACGATCTTACGATTTTTTTTCTGATTTATATATGGTGATTTAACGTCCAACTACGTTTTGTTACGGCACTTTTAACATCTCGCATTAAGAGATCTTCGTTTTTTTTCTTTAATTTCTTTTAAAACCATACAAAATAAAAAGTGTCATACTATCTCATTCATTTGAAACTATTAAAAGCGTAAAACACCTTAAACAAAACAAAAAAAAAAAAAAAAAAAACGTAATATCCTAAGAAACCTAAAAATCAACGTTGATTTGGCCGGAGTCATTGATTTCTAATTTATTTTCCATTCACAAAATGACACTGGCGGTTACTAACGTCACAACTCGCCCGGTTTACGCGCGTGGAGCATGCGAGCTGTGACGTCAGTGACCGCCAGTGGCATTTTCTGCAAGGAAAATAAATTAGAAATCAATGACTTCAGCCAAATCAACGTTGATTTTCAGGTTTGTTAGGATATTACACAACTTTTTTGTTCAAGGTGTTTTACGCCTTTAAAAATCTCAATATGCTTGAACATATTTTCTCTTATGCTCGATTCTGTAGCCTATAGCATGTATATTATTATTTCTCTTATCTTTTATGTTGTGTTACATATTAAAAAAAAAAAAAACTGTACGTGGCTGTGATTTTATGCTTGCTGCATGCTGATATTAGGCACGTGATCGTACCCGCCTACTCGAGGCTAGTATCAGCGAGGCACAAGGATGGGAGGCTTCCATCTTATGTGCACAACAATGGCTAACACGTGTGCACGCTCTTTTAACTGCACGTGCTGACAACGATCTTACTGCTGCCGATTTACCTGATGAAGATAAGGTAAGAAATCAAATAAAATGTACAACTATATTCGCAATCAAGTAATACAGCTATAGGATTAAAAAATATTTCATTTTCAGACGGCTAATTTTTATTGATTGTCATATTTTTTTTAATTAAGTATTATTCACATGACGTGTAAATTTTAACGCGCGTCGTCGGATAAACAAAGTTGGAACAATGTAGACAAATGGAACTATTCACATGTAATTTTCAAAAACAATGTGAACGGCTCCGTCATGTTTACACACTGTTCCAACTTCGTTTGCGCGTCGACGCGCGACAAATTTACGCGGCATGTGAATAATAAACTGTATTTTTATTTTGTATTTATTTTAATTGTACAGAATTTTATTTCTTTTATATTTTTATTTTTCTTGTTAATACGGTGATAATCTAAAAAAAAAAAAAAAAAAAAAAAAAAAATACATAATTATGTATCTTTTTTTTTTTTCGGCAAAATGACCAAGAGTAATTTTATTATAATTTTTAAATTCTAGCGCGCTCTTAAGTCGTACATTTTGAGCGTCCCTGAGTCCAAAGTTGTTATATAATTTTTTATTTTCGGGACAATGGACAAACAAAATGTAAGATTGCCCGATTGCGAGAACTCAAAAAGTTTTGATAAACTTACTCTAGATCATTTTTGTCTTAAACTAAATAATAAAACCCAACAAATTTATTATTAAAACAACAACAACAACTGTATTTTGAGACTGTATTACCGCCTTTAATTTTGTCTAAATTGCGACAAATATTACCTTATTATTATTCATAGTTAAAGAATAAGTCTGCTTTTTTACAGAAAGTGAATGAACTATTTTATTCCTGTACAGTACATTATACTAACTTACTGCCTGAAATATGAACTTGCAATAATAATCAAAACTGTACAAAATTAAAGATACAATGTATCTGACTTTTGCCAGAAAAACTAACACAAATACTTCGAAATAATTTATTTCAATGCTTTAACTGATAATTATCACAATTATTTCCCTCTATTTTTTTTTGTTCTTCAATCCACTCTTAATAATAATAGAAATGAATTTTTCATTATTACCCAATAAAAATTATGTTTATTTGTTATATTTTTTAATCTATTTTTATTTCAGGTTTCAAAATTTTGTTTGTTTTGGGATTTCATTTCTTTGTTTTACTTCTTTCAACTTTGTGATTTATTGTGTTTTTTATGTTTTTGTTATCATTTTTTCATTTATATATATATATATATATATAAATATCTTTTGCTGTAAATAATTGGAATTGGCTTTTATTTTATGTATTATAAACATACAAACAATAAAATACATTTTAAGAGAGAAAAATTAAAAGTTTAAGACACAATCTAAAAAATATATACCTAATTAAATTTAAAAAAAAAAAAAAAAAAAAAAAAATCATATTAGAGTTACTACATTTATTACTGTATGGCTATCATATTTTGAAACTTTATAGTGTGAGTTAAAGTTTCAAAATCAGATATCAAATTGCATTCACTTTGCATCTCATTTTTTTATATACTTAGAAAAAGTAATATAGCTTGCTTTTTTTTTTATTAAATGGAATCAAGTTACAGCAAAAAGAAAAGTTTAGTAAAAAGGACTACGTACACACCACCTTACATACCACCTTACATGGTGTTTCTATGTGTTTTAAAGTGTTGATCTCTCTGTATATATCACCCTGGGGATTTTTATTAACCATTTAACCAACACAATTGAAGGTTTAAGTTTTTAACATTAATTTTAATGTCCGTAGCGACTGATGGAAGAATTCCAAGGTCAGGAATCTACTTTGAGAGCCATGGAACAACAGATCGTGGCATATCAAGAGGCTGGTCAGCAGGAGGCTGCGTCTAGATTGCAGGAACAAACCTCGTTACTGCAGGTGAGTTGAAGATTGCTAAGTATAGCGTTTTTAATCAACAGTAAAAATAAAAAAAAATAAAAATCTGCAATGCTGAAGGATAGAAAATGAGTTCTTTGTCATTTCTCTCACCATTTGTGATTAGCAGGCGCGCTCCATCAATAAGTTTTAATTGAGATATATAGAGGCTATATATCGAGGGCTACGCGGCATTTCGGTACTTGTGCAATCTCCGCGGGTGCAATTTTGGCACATTTGCAATCTACGCCACACCTACTAATGGCACATCTGTACAGGCTAAGCGTATAATGATGTTTCAAAAAAGATGAGCGCGGAGAATGCACATGTGTCAAAAATGCACCCGCGGAGATTGCACTAGTACATTGAAATGCCGCGTAGCCCTCGATATCCTATATATTTTGCTGTTATAGGATGTTGTGTATGTAAGGCTGTAACACTCATTATTATAGTGGTGGAAAATTATGAAAATGTTAAAACAAAACAAATTTAACAATAAATAAAAAACTTTTATTTTATTTGTTATTATTATTTTTTTTGACTTACCATATTGTGTTATTGTGCTACACCAATCCCAGTCCCAGTCAAGACATTGTCTTATTGACAGGTAAAGACTTTCCAATCAATGGAAAAGCACACACACAATTTCAATTTCAATTTTCAACTTAGAATTTCAACATTCAAAGTTACTCATAATTAATATTAATAGGTACTGTATTAGCTTAATACTCAAAAGCATGTCTCATAATATTTTACCTTGGTGCGACACAAAGTAAAAGCTGAAAATTTAAAAGCACATTCATACAAGATATTAAAACTAAATAATCGTAACTGAACTAAACAATTACTAATTTTGTATTTTTATTTCTCAGAGACGTTTCTGTGAAGTACGCACTCAATTTGAGAAGTTCCGTGCTGGAGGAACCAGCAGTCTGGATACTAGACTAACCCGAGCTCTACGAGAGTTAAGATCTGTGGAGGAGGCTTCGGTAATCTTGGAACCTTCCTCTACTGAGCCTGAAGACCTGGAGGGACAACTCTCACACTGCATGGTAAGTGGTGGCAACATTGATCTTATTTTTTTAAACTGAATTTTCATTGAAATATTTTGAAATTGTATGCAAAACTTTTTATTAGTATTATTATTATTAGTTTTTTTTCATTTTTAACAAATTGAATAAATATTAACATTGTACTGTGACATTTAAAAATGGTACTCTGGTCCTGAAACAATCTGACCTAAATAATATATAATAAATCGAGAGCTACGTGGCATTTTGGTACTACTGCAATCTCCGCGGGTGCAATTTTGGCACATATGAAATCTTCGCCATGCCTACTAACGGCACACCTGTGCAGGTTAAGCGTATAAAGATGTTTCAAAAGAGGGGAGTGCGGAGAATACAGATGTGCCAAAATTGCACCCGCGGAGATTGCAATAGTACTGAAATGCCGCGTAGCCTTCAATATACCAATGTTGTAGTGGAATGTGTATCTCGTTATTTATCACGGAAAGCAAAATGTGTATCTCGTATTTTATCAGGAGAAGCTAAATGTGTATCTCGTTATTTTTTTGTCACAGGAAGAAATATGTGTAACTAGTTTCTGAATGTAATGTAGATTGCACTCCGAGTTACACATTTTACTTGCAATGACAAAAAAAACAAGATACACATTTTGCTTCACATGATAAAAAATTAGATACACATATTTTCTGCTACAACATCGATGTATAGGCCCATGGTAAACATTTAACGCAGTGTGTGAAAGCCAAATGGAAAAGTCAATGTGTTGTCTTAATTTCAGCGCTTCTACTCAACCTTAAGCGACATTAAAGGAGAAGTAGAAGGTGTAATCAAGACTGGACGTAAACTGGTACAAGATAATGCAGTCCCTGATCCACAGTCTTTGTCATGTAGAATTGACACACTGAAGGAACTTTATAATAAGGTTAGATTGATATTTAATTATAGAAACTTCAATTAAACTTTTTAACTTTTTTTTGTTTGTTTAATTTGAAATTATTTTCTAAACGATTACTTACTTTGTGTTTTCAGCTTGGATTGCAAGTGACAGAGAGTAAGGGTGCTCTTGAGCAAGCATTGTCTCATGCCAGGCAGCTACAAGAACACATTACAACTGCCAGTAGCTGGGCCAAAAATGTTGACGAGGCCATCAGAGAAAATGACGCTGAGAAAATTGAGGTAAAATACAGTTGATAATAATTTACTTTGATCAGTTTCATTATTTTATATTTAGATGCTAGTAATTGATGCAAAAAAAAAAAAAAAAAAATAAAATAAATAAAAAAATAAAAATACAACAACTATCAAAAAGATTTGATAGCAAAAACACAAATAGATTATAGGAAAGATTGAGAAATAGGATATTGGAAGCTTAAGCTTGTGTGATTGTAAATACTTTTAAGTGGAAGTTACTGGATGCAATTTGCAATTATTTTCTCATTTTTTTTTCTTTTTTCATCAGATTAAAGCTAAATCAAATCTATGTTAAATTTTTTCATATTTCTTTGTATGTAATTCATTGAGTTTCTGAAAATTTAAATTTTCTATTACATATTTGCTGCCTCTGTAATGGGGTTCCTTACAGCTCTTTTCATTATTAGCTTATAAATAGAAAATTAATACATCAGTTTTATATAGATGGTTTATTATTATTAAATTTTTTTTTTGCACTATTTTCACATTTTTTTTATGTGTAAAATAACTTAACTTTCTATATATATTTTTTCAATAAATAATAATTACACAAACTGACATTGACAGGAGTTGAAAGATGAGCAGTCCCAAGCACAAGAATGTGTAGAAGAAGGCGTCCGCACGCTTGCCTTACTTTCTCCTCTACTGAGTGACTCCTCCATACTGGAGTGTGCACAAGAGAGACTGGGAGCTGCGAGGAAAGCCGTGGCTGCACAGATCAAGAACATGAACTCCCACGACCCACACGAAGTCAAACCTATGGAAGTGGAGGACGAGAAGGAGAGAGAAGCTGCAGCACAGATTGAGAGCTCTGCTAGTGAGTTAGAGCAGTGGTTACAGGAGGCAGAACAAGGGCTTGCCAGAATGGACTCTGAGAGGGGAGAGAGACAGGTGGCACAGCATCAGGTATGGTGAACCTTGATTTATATAAGGGATGAGTTTTAAGTTTGTAAATAAATGGTCATACATTATTATTTTTTTCTATTACACTGTCTTTATTTATTGTTTTTTTTTAAGACAAGTTTCAATGTAAAATAAAATTAATACTCCAGAAGTAGCAGAAGAAAACTGACTTGCCTTTTATTAGGATTGTTTAGATACCAGATAAGCACTAAATTTTTGAATAAAAATTGGGGGTTGATATTATTCCTGGGCTTGTAAAATCCCATATTGTTAAGAGAGAGAAAAAATGTGTTACTACCTTTTTCTTAAAATAGTTAATATCCTTAACTACCGGTACATTTTGGATTTTTTTTTCAGTACAGTATTTTGCTGCAAATTAATACTAGTAAGACTAGCTAACCTTGCAGACATTAAAAAAACTATATTTTTTCTTTGTAATTCCAGGCCCTGAAACGAGCACTGGAGTCCCACCAGACAACATATGAATATCTCCGCAGCTCAGCCACTGAACTACGTACTTCAGGAGCTCAGACTCTGAGTTCCATGGAAACCAGACTTGTGCATCTAAATCAGAGATGGGAGATGATTACTCAACGAGTACAGGTAGGACTATATTCTTTATTTAACAGCTTTTCATGTGTTTCACTATTTCTTTTTAAATAATTGAGGGTATAATGTGGATTCTATGTAATATACTGTTCTGCTTCTTGTACATGTAATAGATATTAATGCTGCAGTTTTTGTCTTATTGCAGTGAAGTTTCTATATTATGTTCTGGTCACACATAGCAATATTTTGCGTGCAAAAGAAATTTAATTGTCGCTAATCTTTATTAAGCTCATTTTTTCCTATATTTATTATAAAATATTAAATACCAACAATATTAAATATTGTTAGACTACTTTTTTTTTTTTTTTCTTTTTTGTATCTTATGCCCTAGGTAATTAGTTTGTTATTGCATATTTACAAATAGATCGATTTGTCATTATTTCATATTTTTTAAATCAAGTGTAGTTATTTAATTTTTTTTTTTTAACTTGTGACAAAACTGCGGTCTTAAACACCACCATTCAATTAACATTTAAATGTCAATTAGAAAATAAAAATATTATTTAAAAATACTTAAAAAATATTAAATACGTAAAATAAAAGTCAACCTCTTTCTGAAATTAAGTAAAATTTTGTTAGGGATTTAATTTTAAATGTATTTTTAATTAACGTAAAATGACATTAGTTCTTATTTTAGATTATTTATTAAAATAAAAGCATACATGTAGGGTGCTGGTTGCAATTAATGTTCTATTTATGTACTTAAAATTTAAGCAATTATTGTTAATGTTAAATTAATGAAGTTTTCTTAAAATTTAATAAACTTTTTAAGGTATAGCTCTAACTAAGAATTATTAATAAAAAAAATGTTAATACTTGCTTTTTTATAAAAAGAGACATATAACCTTTTTTAATGTAATTGACTGTTGTAAACCATGTTGCTATATTAGATTATGTTTCAAATATCAATTAAATTGTGCAACCAATAATTAGTACACGTCTCTATCGTAGCAAATCGTTTCAAGTGAAATTATCACAAGTGCGCCAAACGTTACATCTGACACAGTAAACACTATGTAGATGAAACGTTTGAACAGCTCGTGATAATTTCACTTGAAACATTCTGACGCGATAGAAACGATTATTCATTTTTGGTTGTCCAAAAATTTAGTTTCAACTTTTTAAAAAATTAAAATAGTAAATTTTGAGTTATATAATATTGCAAAGAATGCAGAAAAAAAGTAATTTTAGAGCAAAATTTTACAAAATTCAGATGTTTATAGCCGTTAAAAAAATAGTTTAAAATATGAAACATAATATAAAATGCTATTGTATATATTGTTGCATATAATTATAAACAAATAATCATGTTACTGGCTTGAGTTTGGTTTTGGATATTGCAAAAAAACAAAGGTACAAAGAGATATTTACTTATTTATATATATGTATGTGGAAAGCGTCTTCAATGTTTGCTTATATGGAAAAAAACAAAAATACGTCTGGAAAAAAAATCTGGATCTTCGTTTTCTTAATGTGGCAATTGGATGAATTAAGTGGTGAATTAAAAGATTTCTCACAGTGGTTTTGGTTTTGTTACCCATTCAATTATATATACACACATTAACTATTATTTTAAAATTTTGTTAAGCATGATAATTTTATTAATTTTTATCAGAAATAATAATTATATAACAGAAGTAATTAATAATACTTTATGGGGTAAGTTATTTTTTTAATAATATACTAATATGAAATGTATATTTGCACTATGGAAAAAATTATTAAACAAATTATGGCCATTTAAGGATTAACCTTGGATGTGACGGACTTTTTTTTTTTTTTTTTTTTTTTTTTTTCCCGTTTGGATATAGCATGTGAGCTCAATTTTAAATTAATTTGTCCATCGATTATGTGGGAAAAAAAATAACATAGGAACTATAGAAGTTTTATGGTCACCATATTATTTTTTTTCCCGCTTAGCCGATGGACAAATCAATTTGAAATTTGGTACACATGCTATTAAAGGCAATACAAACTTATGCTAAAAAAAAAAAAAAAAAAAAAAAAAAAAAAAAAAAAAAAAAAAAAAAAAGCTATAAAGTTTCAAAAGTTTGAAGTTAATCCTTAATTTTTAAACTCATTAATATGCAAGTTCATTTGTATAAAATAAAACTATATTTAGATGGGATTTTTTTTATTAAAAATATATTTCTTGTAATTTTTTTTTAAATGACATGTTAATGTCAATCATGTTTCACTTCATAGTGTGTATCAGCATTTTAACTCTATAAAATATTATTATTATTTTTTAATTATGAAATATTCACTAGTTAAAATATAATAATAAAACAATAATGGGGGGAGAGGGGATGTTAAAATACATAAAAATATCAACGAGCACTAAATTCTTGTATTTTCTCTCCTTTCTTATCTATAAAAATAAAATAAACAAAATCTAACATATTACACTAAAAAACTATTTATTTTTCACTTACTTTTCTTTACGGGTACAATAATAAAAGACAAATCAAACCACCTACAACTCACTTTAGGAAAATGGAACACAAAACACATCGCACTTTTTTTTTCTGATCACAATTTGGGTTTAATGCCTGGGCAAAAATTATGAAGCACTGTGGATACTATGCACTTTTTTTTGCTGTGTCACTGCTTTTTTTAATTGGGTCATTTGTTTTTTGTATATCATTTCATTAAATCACCCTTTTTTTTTATCCTTTATAATTGTGGCAATATTTTACTCATAATGTATAATGCTATATATATAATAAAATGTTTGTATTTTATTTTATTTTTTTAATATTGCGATATAAATTTTGAAGTGTTTATAGTTAATTTTGGTTTAACGAAATTAGAAATCACTTATTTTTTTTTATGAACTTAAAATATGTTTAAATCTTATACAATAATGATTTTTAAATATATATCTCAATTATTATTATTTTTTACATATTTTAGTGTAGAAAATATGTAAATAATAATAATAGTTTCGTTGATTAAGAAAATGAAACACAAAAATTATTAATTTCTTTCGTTCTACAATCATAATACAATCAATATATCAATATAATAATAAATAAAAACTGCCTTATTAATACGGCAAAAAGAAATTTCGTAATTTATGCTACATTGAATAGTTCCTGCTATATCATTTAATATATGCTGTAAATTATCATTTTTATTATAATTAACATATAGTATAACTATAAATATTATAGCATAAATTATGCTGTTATGAATAAATTATGCTGAAATTAAAATAGCATAATTATTACGTATAGTATTTACTTTTGTCCGTGTAGTGTGCCGCTTTAAATAGTCCTGTTTTTGTCTTTTAAGTTTAGACTTTAAAATATTTTTAAAATAATGCCACATATTAATCATTAATATTAATTTTGCTTTTAAAAAGCAAAATTAAACATCCTTCCTTTTCATTTAAACATCCTAAAAAAATAAAGTAGTAAGAATAAATTATTGCTCTCTTTTTTTATATTAATATATAAAGTTCAAAAAAATATCATTTCCCTTTTTTTTTTCTTTTTAAATTTTACAGAAAGGCCCAAGCAGAAAATCAGATACATTAGATACATTATTAGATAGAGATGAACTTGGATTTATAAATCCATCATTTCGTGAACATAGAAAACCACCACGTAAGAAAATAACACCACCACCATTACAAACATTTAATTTAGTAGAAGATAGTTCTTTATTCTCACAAGTTTCTGAAGGAAAAGAAATACAAGTAGCTACAAGTACACCTACAAGAGATACATGTCGTATGGTTGAAATAAAAGAATTAGAAATTGTACGTGGTATAGCATCACCTATAATGAAAGTTGATACTATATTAATAAATAGTCCACAAAATGTTGAAAGAATACAATTACCTGAAGAATCAACATCAGTATTAGTAACTGTAACTGATACTAGAAATACAACTGAGCAAACTACATTAACTACATCATCAGCACGTGAATTAATTGTTAAAAGACATGTTGAAGTTACAAAAACTTATAATATTGTTGGTAGTGTTGTAGCTACTGAAGATACTGATAGTTTTTATGGTTCTGATAAAGAAACTGATGATATACCTGTATTTTCTGAAATTGAATCAAGTTCTGAAGTTTGTATGAATTCAGCTTCATCTACTGATGATGATGATGATGATGATGATGATGATGAAGATCATAGTTCAACAACGGGTTCAGTTAAAGAGGTAAATGTGTCTTTGTTTTATAATAATTATGTTGTAATAATTTCAAAATCTAACTCAAGCTACTGTTCGTCATTATATAGAAATGAAATTTAATTTGATTGTAAAAAGAGAGAGATCAGTAAAAGTAATCGATATAAACAAAATTATAATAATTAAGTGTACTGTTTTCGTGTTATTTATTGGACCAAAGGAGGAGCTCAAATATCTAAAAAGGGTTTTAGTAAACGATGGTTTATTTAATAGTGGTCATCGTGTTATTAAATCTCCCGAAAACGCGATGTTTAATTATTAACGCGCGGAGTAAAAAAGTCTTTATAGTGACACCAAACGGTACGTCATAGCTAATAAGGTTTCTCTCACGCTAGCTTGGCGCGAGCGTGAGTTACTCTTCTTTTTACATAAATCATTTTGCTATTATCTATTAATAAACATTTCGTATATACATAAAATATGACTTCAATTAGCGAGCGAAAAAATAAAGGTAACTCACGCTCGCGCCAAGCTAGCGAAAGAGTAATTTTAGCTGTGACGTACTGAAATGAAATGAATAACCTGCAATTTTAGTGATGCTTTTCAGTCTATAGTTGTGCAGGTTTTTCATTTCCTTGCGGTACATACGTTCGGTGTCGACGTTTTCTCTCAGCGTGATAATAATTAAATTTTTGATATCGCGTTTTTAATCACTATCAAAATAGCCAAAGTTTGACCCTTTTTCTTCAACCTTTTTCATTAGTTCATACTCTCTCAATTTTGCGTCTATAATTATAAAAAAAAAACTCAAGCCATTTTTTATTTCACGAAACTTCTACAAAATTAAATAAATATATATTTTTTTTGAGTGAAAATTCTTTCATAAAGTATAATATTGCATAGAAAATTTATATACAAATAAAAAAATATATATATTTTTCATTTTTCTGTGTATATAGAAAGTCAAGTATAATTGTATTTTTAATTCAAGATTTTAATTTATTTTCATATTATTTTGGTAAGGATTTAACCAACTGTATAATTGTAATGGAAAAAATATACGTATACTTTATATAAATAAAACGGTCGTTGTTCAAGCTTTTAATTAAGCAATTAAATAATTTAATTGGTTTCTATTTTCAGCAAAAAGTTATTAACTTATTTAATTTTTCAGACTTCAATGATACTGTACTTTTATCTTATTGCGTAAAAGTTTTCATTTTGTATAAATATCTATCTCTATATTAATTAATTAAAAAAATGACTAAATTTATAATTATATAAAAAAAATAATCATTTTTTAATTAATTTTTATTTATCACACCTGGCGCTTTAAGAGGATTAAAATAATATTTTTGTTACCCTTTTTATTTCAATTTTTAATATATTTATGTAAATAATGTATAATTTTTCTTGATAAAAAAGCGCTTTGTATACATTTTCACAATTAAAAATATTTTTGTAAAAATTGTGTTCTACATATCACAAATTTTACATATAGTATATTTTTATTATTTATTTTTTAAGTTTAAAGAGACGTTTTTATGTAGAGGGGATTTATTTTTTCTTTGATGACTTCTTATTGTACCAGTATTGTATAATTTCTAATATTAAATACAGTTATTTGATTTTAATTAAACACATTTATTTTATTCTTTAATATAGGTGGCACGTCAACCTTCAGAACCACGTCAATCCTCTGAGCCACGTCAATCATCTGAACCACGCCAGTTGTCAGAACCACGTCAGTTGTCAGAGCCACGTCAGTTGTCAGAGCCACGTCAATTGTCAGAGCCACGTCAGTTGTCAGAACCACGTCAATTGTCAGAACCACGTCGCCTCTCCGAGCCTCGTGAAGACTTGAACTCAGAAGTAACGGCACACGAACGTGACGCTGAGACGATGTGTGATCAACTACGAACCGTCTTAACCTCGGGAACCGCGGTAGAAAGACAAAGATTAGCTCCTGATGCAGCTACCTTAATCAGTAGAGGAGACTCTCTCGTCTTAGCAGTGCATGCTAAGAACCCAGCACAAGCGGAGAAACTTAAGGCTTCTCAGGTCAGTGGAAAATCTTTTTTATACACGTCATTCATGTGAATTAATTTAATTTTCAGGTAGAAATAGTAATAGCATAAAGAGTAGGTTCTATATCTGCAATTCAGGGCTTTCTAATTATTTTATGCAGGTGGAACTGTCATTTTTACCCTAAAATTCCATACTTTATACTCGTATATAATATTTAAAAATTTAAAGGAATTGGTCATTTATTTTATAATTTCGATGCTAATAATCTTAATAATAAAAAAAATGTACATTGAGTTTTAGGGTTAATAGTGAACAATAAAATTTTGAGTTAGTGGTGTTGATCATTATGACAGATAAAAGGAAAAATATTATATTTATAAAGTATTTATTCTCCTCTTAACTTTTCGATGTAACGTAATGTACAGGCAACTGAGGTGACTGTGAACACCCAATTATCTCTGTCTTGGGGACTGATTTTAGAAATTTGAAGAATCTTTCTATTGTTCAGATTTGTTTTTGATCTAAATGTCATGTTTCAAATTTTTTAAAATAAGTGCACAAAGTAGAGATAAATGGGTGTTCAAAGTCACCCCGGTTGACTGTACTATTACTCAGCCATTTCATTTCTCTATATTATATTCCATAATATTCAAAGTATTTGATCAGAAAGCTGGTATATTATATAATATCTAATGCACATTTCAGGACGCCTTGCGCTCCTTGTGGCTTCAATTACGCGGCCGTGATCGTGACTCTGAAGAAGCCGAAGCTGCCAGACTTGAAGGCTGGTTAGCTGAGTTTAGTCGACGTCTAGAACAAGCCAACAATGACGAGGGACAGTTGAGAGCCCTGCAAGCTGAGCTAACGGCACAACGTAGAGATATCGAGAGTTTGGATGCACGATGGGCGAGCGTGCAGACTAGATTCCAACATTATCTCAAAGACGTGGAGAAACCTTTAGAGAAGAAATTGGAAACTTCGCCGTATGCCACAGTATGTTTTGAAATGTTTATAATTCCCATACACAAGAAAGTCCTCGTCTCCCTTTTTTTTTTTTTATTTTTTATTTTATTATTATTTTTTTTTAATTCGCGTTAGTAATACCGTGCAAAACGAAAAACGACATAATAGTAGATGTGTGATGAATAAATAATACTCATGCAGAGTGTTCACAAAGTAGCGGAAGGAACTAAAATCATTATCTCAGTGAATTTTTGGTCTATTTGGATAAAACCTTCACATACCGATAGAAAAAATGTGCAAGTTATATTTGCCATGCCCATGTAATTAATTACTTTTATTGTTTTCACACCCTTATAAAAATTAATGAAAGTACGACTTGATATTTCAGACATAATACTGAACTTCTATCATGTGTACCTAAGTTGTGATCTAATATAAATAATGTGATTTCAGAGTGGTGCCGAGAGTGCGGCAGAGTTCATAGCTAACGTAAACAAGATTCGCGAGGGTGTAGCGAGCTCTGCAAGACAATTGAATACCGCACCTCTCAGCGGCTGTGATTACGATGCATTCCCAACCCAAGAAGAAGCTCTCAAGGTACATAGGCTTTACATTCTCATTTTTATGTTTTCTTGTCCCACAGAGAAAGCAATTTGCATAAATTTACATGAATATTTTCTGAATTAGGGCGAAGCATACAATTTTTATTACTATGTACAATATTCTGAAGCAGCTTCATTTTTTTTTCTCAGATTTTGTTAAATTAAATCTATTGTTTTTACAGTAAACGAACTATCATGTCAGTATTGGCACACAAATTTCTCGCCGCGACTTAATTAAAATAATAATAATAATAAAAAAAATATATTTAACTTACTTTTTTTGTTTTTGTTTTTTAAATAAATGAATGACTGAGTACTTTAAGACTATGCAATACTTATGCTAGAGCCTTAAAAAAATATTTTTACTTTATGGTTTTTAGCGAGTACGTGACGGTCTGACTGCACTAAAACCCGGCATGGACGAGATAGAGTACGGACGTGACGGTGCAATGCGCCGTGCCGGAGGCCGCGAGGCCGCTGACCGTGTCCGTCGAGCAGTGGACAGACTCCGTGAAGAATGGTCTCAAGCACACCGTGCCCTAGCCGAGCGTCATGCTCGCTGGTCCAAGTGTAGAGATGCTTGGCGATCTCTTCACACTTCATGTCGAGGGTTTGGAGAGTGGCTGGACAGTGCAGAGAAGTTGCTTGCAGACTGGAAAACTGCTGAGGAGGAGGCGGGAGGATTTGAGAGTTTTGGAGTGACTGAAGCTAGAACAAGACAGAAAGAACTAGAGAAACAGGTCAGTGAATTTGACGAGATATTAGATACACGGATTTTAAAAATTTGCGTAAAAAGAAGGGTTTCATTGAAATTGCAATACTGTATATTACTGTTATTATTGTAGTAATGCAGTATAGTGATCAATTTAATTTTTTTCTAGTAATTTTTGGCATTAGAATTAATTTAAATATATTTTTGGAGTGGGAAAGGGATTGAAATTACGTTTACTCTATGTATTGTTGTAGTTATCATTTCTGTGATAAATAATTTTGTCTTTATATATTATGTCGTTGTTGATTATAATATTTGAAAATGTCGACGAAAATACTCGATTACCATACTTGCATTAAGTAACATTTATATGCAGGAAAATAAAATTCATTTTGGTTTTGCCATTGTAAATTTCTGCTCAAAAAATGATGAACGTAATAAATAAATCGTATTTTTGCTGCTTATGTTGCAAATTAAAAAAAAAAAAAAAAAATGTCACTCCATAATTTGACACTCATAAAAAAAAAATGTGTGCCTCCAATTAAAAGTATTAAAAATAGACTTTGTAAGAGGCATGTAAATAAATCTCTTGGAATTAAAAGCAAGTGTTGATGTGATGACAGGTGACGACTCGACACCGCAGTATGAGTCAGTTACGTCAAGCAGGACGTGAGATCGCCGCAAGATGTTCAGAGCCGGACGCTACTAGACTATCAGACGCTGTAGAGGCGTTACTTAGACGTTGGAGAATACTTCTAGCAGAGCTTACTACTCGTAGAGATAAGTGAGTACACATCATTTTATAATATACTATAATATAGTATTTATTTAATAACGTCTTTTTATTGGGGGAAATCAGATCTTTCAATTTAAGCCAACTGTTTAACAGTACAGTCAGTTACAATCTTATTACATAATTGCGTTAATGATGTTGTTTTTAAATTTAGTTGATAATTTTTTTTTTTATATAAATAAGAATTTTTTATATACAGTATAGTATAATACAAATTATATTTCGTGTGATGCTGTGATATTATAAATATACGTGCTTAATACACATTTTAAATACCAGTCAAGATGTACTTCTGCAACTAGTACAACAACTCAAAATGATGATTATTATTATTTTCTTGTTGTGGGTACGTGTAAGAGCATGATACAATAATGATGTTCGTAAACCCTGTTCCCTTGCTCCAAAAAATGCGCAAATCCATTTAAAAAGCATTAGGTGATCGTCATTTTTTTTTTGTGGTTTGGGACACGAAGAAAAGGGTTTACGAACATCATTTATGTGTAAAAGAGTAGGCCTGACGCACGAGAAGAATATATCACGTAATTTATGCAATTTTTATGTCAATGTAGCATAAATAATGCTAAGCAACTTAAATAATTGTGCTGTACAACATAATATTTATGTTTTGTAACATAGTTATTGTAACTTATTATACAATTTAGCATACGTAGATAATGTTGTATTAAATAAATTTTACTGACAATGAGCTAGCATAATTATTATGTTAGTTATTTTTTTCTGCGCGTATTGACAGGCCTAAACCTCGCCATTTCAAAATTTAAAGCGCGTTATCGTTATTGTTTAGAAATATTTTCTTTTTGCAAAACGTAGCAATTATACTTTTTTTCTTTTTGCAACACCACATTATTTTGATCAAAAAATTTATGCATACTAACAAAATGCTTTGATAGTAAATAATCTGTACATTTTATATTATTGATATACATCATATCACCTGTATTTACAATTTCAATAAAATACTGTGGTATTTTTAAGATACAAAATACTTGTTGAAGATAACAACAATAAAACGAATTACAAAAGTGAAAAATTATTATGGTTTGTAAATTGCAATTATGAATAATGAAATATTAATTAACTTATATTCTGACAGTTTTAATTAAAATACGTTAAAAATGAACGCATCTTATTAAATATTTAATTAAATATATTTAATATTCCTTTAGTGTTTATCTTTTTTTTTTTTTTTTTTTTTTTTGTGTGTGAATATTTTGCATGATTATAGCAATTTTTACTCGTATTTTATATTATAATTTTCCTAATGTATTATATTAAAATTTCGTTTAAATAATTAAATAATAAATCAATAACCATGAATAACTATTGTTTATATATACATAATTAAATTTGACTTTGGAATTAAATTTCTTAAATACCTCCTCATAACATTTAACATTAAAAAAATTGAAATATTTTGTATACAGTTTACAAACACGTTTCTATTGTCTCTTGACAACAATATTAAACACCTAAAAAGATGATGACGATAAAATTCCATTATACATCTTTTAACAATAGTAAAATATGACGTCATTACATTCATATAAAAGTGGATTTTTTATTTATTTATTTATGAATGAAAATTTCACTTTCGCATGCTCGTATAAAGTTTCATAATAATAATAATAATACCGTATGTCTTTTATGTTATAATGTCATATTTTAACGTTTATAGCTATATCAATGAAAATGTACGGGGTATTTTATAGCGTAGTGTCTTTTTGTTATCATTTTTAGTGGTATATTTTATTTCTTTATTTAATGATATCTTAAGTTTTGCAAGGTATAAAAAATGATAAATATTTTGGCACAAATTGATATATTTTTTTAAGGCTTAGTATTTTTTGTTAAAGTTATCTCTACTTAAAGAATTAATTTTGAAATTCCATTTCACGTTGAAAATTTTTCAAATTTTTTTTACGCTGAAATTAGGTAACCATAACAATTTTAACAATAATGCTGTTCGTAAACTCTGTTTTCTGCTACTAAAATGACGATAAATTATGGTTATTCAATTGTAATGCGCATTTTTTGGTACAAGAAAACAGGATTACAAACCACACTATTTATTATGGTTAAAAAAAAAAAAAAAAAAAAGAAAAAAAAAAAGTTTAGTACATGAATACGTAACGTAATTTTTTGACGAAGTGATTAGCAAAATGAATAGCGTAACGTATCATCTTAATAATTATTGTGTAAATACTGTTCAAACTAACTACCTATGTATTTAAATCAATTATACTGCAGTGAAGAGTTACGAAATCAAAACGTAAATTTTGCTATTTTGCATGGTATAAAATAAATATTTTACGCTGTACAACATAGTTAATGAAACAAATATACAGTAATGCTTGTACTAATTTTGTTGAGGTTTGAGAAGTGTTCCATTCACAAGCACAGTTAGATTACTCTCAAATAAAACAACATTGAGTGTTTAAGTAAAGTACATATAATTTTGTAGATGAGCATTAGTTTAACAAGTGTGGCAAGCCAAAAATGTTGAAATCTCACCGTTTAAATGAACGTTTTTAACCAAGAATGAGACACTTCTTCAAACTTTACTAAAATTGTTATAATTCACTGTAGGTGCTACGAAATGTGTATCATAAATTATTCTAAAATAAATTAAACGTGCTCAAATTGAACTATAGAATTACTACTATACCATAGTAGAAGTAGACTACTTATTTATTCTTCTCTATAAACTATACTAATATATTATTATTGGTACTTTAATACTGGTAAGTGTAACTGTTTTTTTTTTTTCTTCTTTCTTTCTTGTTTTTCCCCATCACTGTAAGCTGGAAGTACTCTTCACTGTAACAATGAAATTGAAAGTAATTTCAATTACTGACTTGAATTCGAGCGCGTATAATATAATTGTTCAATTCAATCAAATAATGTTTGTAGAAACATGCACTTTGTTGTACAAGAAAACTAATTTGTTAACAATTCCATTGTATTAAAAAAAAAAAAAAAAAAAAAAAAAAACTCTGGTATTTAACAAAAGAAACCCTATTTTTAGTTTTCACAAAATGTTACGTAAAAAAGAAAAAAAAAGTTAAAGCATAAACACAATTTTAATTTACTGTATTCTATTCTTCAATGACAAAATAGCACTCGTATCCAAATTTTATTTATAAAAATAGGTTGAAAAGTTAAAATACAAACGTTTGTGATATCAACACAAAACAAAAACATAAAAAAAGTGAAGAATTTTATTTTTTTTCCACGACTTATTTTTGTTTATATTTCATCAAAACGTGCCATGTTGTGTGTATCGATCGATATTTATATAATATCGATTATTCGAGATGTATATACGTCATTTTTAACTGGATTATGTACTTTATATAACAAATGTATATGAAAAACAGATGAGTAAAGCAAAACTACTTTAATGTCTGCGTATTTCTTGCAAAAAAAAAAAAAAAAAAAAAAAAAAAAAAAAAAAAAGTGGCATGATGAACTTGATATGAACAGCTGTAATGTATATTATGTAATTTTTTTTCCCTTCACATGTTGCTTCTTTGAAACTTAGTAATGAGCCTTCTTTTATATAAAATAAGAGTTACTTTCTATGTCTTCTTCTTCTCATTGTATAAACATTTCATTCATGATATATTCGAGTTAAGTGGTATTAAATGTATAATGTATTACTTGTCAGTTATATGTTTGTAGAAGTAAATTTGAAATTTACAAGGTTACGTATATTTAAATTAACTTGTATTTCAATTTTATATGAGATATTTGTGTGAGAAAATCGTTACATGAGGGAAAGCAGTAATTTAAACCAAGTTAAAAAAAAAATTGTAAGGCGTAGGTAAAAATCGGCATGGAGGAAAAAAAGAAGTAACAACTGCAAAATATTAAAATTTAAAAAGGCTATAAAAATATCTAAAAATATATTTTTATGTATTTTAAATATATTTAAAACATATTTAAGTACTTGTTAGGGTTGGTACCTGGGGTTAGGTGTAAGAGTGGGTCAGATCAAGGTATCCGGTTAGCCATCCTATATAAGCAAGATTTACATCACTAGTTTTTAAAATGAAATATTCAGACGTTGTCAGACCTAAACCTCGCCCTTTCAAATATGATTTTTTCGTACGTTTTTGAATAAAAACAATTATTTTAGAGGTCAGAGAAATAGCAATCACTCCCCCCCCCCCCCCCCCCCCCCATAGGAAAAAAAAAAGAAAAGAAAAAGGGACATATAATCTCTATGCACAAAAAGGACCAAGATGAACCCAAGTTTCTACAAAAAAAAAATATATTTGCTCTCACCATTTAAGATTATAAATAACCGCGGATTTGGAATTTTAGTCCCGTATGACATTCAAACTACTCTGAACTTTTTTTTATCAGTATCCATAGCTGGCATAATATGCTTTAACATGATAACAAATTTGACGGTAATTGATGTTCAAAATGTGAAGCTATAGAACCTTTGACCCTCCCCCTTTAAGTTTTTGCGGGGTTTGTTATGTAGCATTATAAAAATAATATTTATATTTGCTAATTCAATATTTTTTTAATGCAAGTTTGCTGTGTAAGCAAAAAAATAAAAAAAATAAATAAAGTGCTAAATTCAAATTATGCTTTTAAATCTTGGTTAAAAAAACAAAAAAACATGCATACGTATTTTTATGCGTTCTATTTACTCCCAATAGACCAATGAAATCCAATTTAAATTTTCTGAAATCTTGTCCACAAATTTAAAGGGACAATTTTAAACTATTTTTACTACCTATGTGTATTCACTATACAACCTTACATAAATTCTAAAATTACGTGACTTTGCGTATACTTTTTTTTTTTTTTTTTTTTTTTTTTTGTGCTTAAATGTCGTTCAAACCACCTGAATTATTAAAAAAGACAATATTATTCATGAAATTAAAGTGCGGGTAAATAAGAGAATTTTTATGCAAATCACGTTTTTGTTTTGATACTCTAAACTATGATAGCAATACTAATTAGTTCCTAATATAGTAAAGTTTTGTAAAATGCATGCTTAAAAAGAGCTCAAATTCTGAATCTATATTTGATATTTTAGATGTTATCAGTGCAATGGTCGTATATAAATACATATTTTCAATTGTTCATATAAAATATTAAAGTATATTTATTATTTTCACAAAATTCAAGATATATGAGTAAAAATAACTGTTTTTTCTTTCTTTCTTTTTTCTTTTCTTTCCATGACCGACGCTTATATTGTAATTTTTTGAACTCAAAATCTATAGCTCCGTATATGTACCAAAATAAATATAAAATAATATTGCCGGCTCATTTTCAGCATAATCTGTTCAAAAACAACATAACTTACTATACTTTATTATAAATATGTTAAAAGCATAAATATTATGTTGTACAGCATAATCATTTACACTTCTCCCAATACTAGTTCGAGCGGATCCAGTGTAATTAATTATGTAAAGTCAACTGTGATTGGCTAGTAGGTTTATAACACGCTCTCTGACTGGTTTAGCACCGCGGATACAGCTTTTGGCGGGAACGACCTTGTTTTGGCCAGAGTGTATATTGCTGGTAATTTAGCATAATTTAGGCTATTATATACAACATAACTTGCGTAATTTATGCTATCCGTGTTGCTAGAAATAGCAAACATTAAATTAAATTCAATGTCAATTTCCAAATAAGAATTATAATAATAGAAAAACAGATCGTATAGTTTTTTTTTTTTTTTTTTTTTTTTTTACTCTTAAATTCCAGGATTTAAGTTTCTCTTTTCAAAAATTTACCTTACCCTATATTGTATGAACAACATTAATACAAGTTAATATTTTGATGTATATTAGGACTTACAATGATGGATTTATCACCTATATTATGTAACGCTACATATATACATAATGTCAGTGTTATAGGCTTATTGCGTCATTTTTTTTTTTGTCATAACATAACATTAGTTATCATTAAGTATAATATCGTAAGAGTAATATCATTTTTTAATATTTTGAAAATTGTCATATCTATATAAATTAAAGCTCTAAACTGACGTAGTAGTTTTTTTGTTGTGGTAGAAATTTGCTTGTCAGTTACATACGTATATGAATGCATTAAACTTTATTTATACTGTATTATCCATTTTTTTTCAATAAGTTGTATGTATATATAACCATGCCGTTTAACACAATATCGTCATAGAGATAAAAGAAAATCACGTAACTGATGCTGCAGTGAATATAAAATATCAAACGATATTTATACCTAAATAGCATAAATATTTTGTTTATCTTAGAACTTTTCATACTGTACACATGAATTTGTATGAAACGTTTTAGTAACTATGTACAATTCAATAAATTATGAAATTGTGCTAACACATACCTACACTTTTTTTTTGTATCAGGATAATAGCATAAATGAAGATGTTAGGAATGAACATTGGTAAAATTATATTAGTATATAAATATTATTCGAGCAGAAATAAATGCATAGCGTATACTAATTATGCTACCGTGATTTTATATAGCATTGCAAAAATGTTGGAATCATTGCATCATAATTTTCGTAACTTTGAATTATAATTATGCTACGCACGGTATAAAAAATATAGTTGTATAAGAATAATTATTTACTCAATTCCATTAATCACATGCATTTATGTTATATTAAAAAAAATGCTGCATAAATGTCATAATATATTTTATTCATGCGTATTGTGCTTAAAAGTGAAAATATACATAAGTGCAGTTACACTATTACCATGTTACGCAAACTGAACCTACAGCAAACTTCCGTTTACCTGTTAAACTCCGGTAAAGGCTCTAATTTTTAAAACGATAAATGATTGGGCATCTTAAATAAATATATAGCAATTGCTTTTAACCACGTAAGTTAAGCTAAGTTTCATTTTTAACCATTTTTAACAGAGTATGAACAATTATGAGCGGTACCACTATACACAATAACATTTAATGACTGCTTATGTTTACTCAAAATGCGGAAAAGGAAGTGGCGGAAGAGGAAACCACGTGACGGTAAAAGTGAGAGGGAGCTCAAGCTTTAGCTTGTTGCTGGCACCATCTTTTCTCCAACATTTACCGTCACGTGGTTTCCTTTTCCGGCCACTTCCTTTTCCGCATTTTGAGTAAACATAAGCAGTCAATGTAAACCTAAAAAGTGGAAAAGAAGGTTCCGGAAAAGGAAACCATGTGATGTTAAAAGTGGGAGGTAGCTCAGACCTAGCCAAAGAGAACTCTATGGACCTAGCTTGTTGCTGGCGCGAAGTTTTCTCCTACTTACACAGTCACCTGATTTCAGTTTCTGGCACTTTCTTTTCCTGTTTTTATTTCTACATAAAATGCCCTTATCGCTGATAGTAAATAGTAGGAGGTGACAGACAGTGAGAATTTTTAAAAACATCATCCGTTGTATATACTTTGTATCTTGTGTCACCAAATGCTGATGAGTGATGAGCTGCACGACCAAAAATAAACTTTCATTTTTGTTTATTTCAAGTGTAAAACCTTGCATACACTATGTCAATCACATATTTTAAGTACAATAAAATACAATTAAGTCATAGAGAAAAATAGATATAGTTGCAAAGGGTAATGTGGTGGGGGTGATGTATGAAACATATGTAGCATAGGTACCATGACTTCATATGTTTCTGATGAGATAGAGAAACAAACTGTGTATAAAAGTTCTGCAAAGTATATAGTGAAAAAGAATCATGAATTTGGACAGTGTTTGGCTTGTTTTTTCGTTCATTTAGAACTTATAAAAATGAGTTGCTGTTGAGGAACTCTTTTGCCAAACTTCTGTTAATTCTTTTCAAATCTAGACGGAAAAAAAAAAAAATCAACCATTATACAAATATCGTAAACAGGTATAGTGACGTCATGATGATCTGATGATTTGAAAGCTAAACATTTGTGTATACAGTTTACAGAACCAACTATTGTGTATGAGAATTTTTAAATTTATGGTATCTGATTGATGAAAGTAAAAAGATATACCAAGTAGTACACTCAATTTAATTCAGTTAATGCTTCCTTTAAAGTTCACTATCTTTTCCCACATTCATTTATTAGTATTGTTAAAAAAAAAAAAAAAAAAAAAAAAAAAGTCCAAAATTTTAGTATATAGAATTTTCTCTTACTTACATTTCTATATAAATATATATTTTTTTATTAAATAAATTCATTTCATATTTTGGCTGAAAGGATAAGATTGAGATTACTTGTAGTTTTTATTTTCTTTCGTTTTGCTAAAAAGTTATCCCTTTAACTTGTTTTCAAAAGGATTAAGTTTGTAAGAAGCTCACACTGAAAAGATATAGCATCTTCCTTTCTCTCTCTCGCTCTCTCTTTTTTTCTTTCGACTTCTTCTTCATGGAACTTTTAGGAAAGAAATTTTTTTTGTATAACAACTTGAAAACATTCGTATAATCTTCTTTATTTTGTATGTTATATAGAAAAGCTTTAATTAATGAATTAATTTGACTTACAAAACAAATAATTAAATTATGTAGAAATTTATAGTTGTTTTACTATCAAATACTCATACATAATGAGTATTATATTCAATGGCATTTATTCTCGTAACTTTATAAAATTCTGTAGTCGTTAATTTAACATTGATTTATTTTTTTTAGTTACTGGCAACAAAGTTAAAAGTATTTACGTGGAGTAAATTTTGTTTAAAATTTTGCAACAAGTAAAAAGTTAATAAATGTCCATTAATGGGAAAACTACAGTTTTGTCTTTTCTTTCATTTTTGTTTACTTATACTTATAATGATTACTTTGTGAAAGCCATAGACCACATAAAACAACATGTGCTTTTTAATGAATAAACACGAAATGGGATATTCAAAACTGATGACAATTTTTACCAGAATGTTAATGTAGCCCCATGCACGAGAGAGCGAGAAAATACTGTAAAGTATGCAATTTGCGTGAAAATTCATGTTAATGACGTCAGAAACATGCAAAAATTAGTATGAAAATGTTATGCGGGTTGCATAAATCGAATTTTCTGATTACTGCTACAGGGCTACTGTTGGGTTTTGAAACAAACTACAGTTATTTATGTAAATCCCATCAAGTTTTTTGTGATATAAATGCTTATGTTTTTCTCTAGTCTATTCCTTTAATGTTGAAATTGTTTTACAAAGACTTTGTAATTTTTGGTCACAAGTGAAATTATTTATTCAAGGAGAAATAAATCACGTAATTTATGCTGCATTTAATAGTTCTTATATTGTAGATAGCACAAATGTTGCTATTTTGTAATGATATAAGTAATTATGCTAGAAATCTCAACTATTATGCTACGTAGTATAATCACTATACAATTATAGAAAATAAAAATAAATAGATTATATTTATAATGTTTTGTTATTCATAAATGCTGCTGCATTGAGCTAGCATAATTATTATGTATTTATTTGTGTCAGCGTATAGCGCGCTAATCACAGGTGGACTACTATACAGTATAGGGTGTATCCGAATGACGTCATATTTGATGCACTTGGAGGTAGTGAATAACATTGCTGGGCATAGGAAAAACTTCGTTTAAGGCAATTTTCTTTGGAAAATTGGTTAATTTATTGTTATTTTTCTCACATACTTGAGATAATAATTCAACATATATTTACAGCATAAATGCTCTAAAAAATATTGCATAGTGTTTTTAAAGTGGGAAAATGAGCTATTTTTCTATGCCACCCATATTATTGAGTTATCCAACATGGCGTAGACTTTAAAATGAATGCATAGACCCTATACAAGGAAAAACTTCTACATTTCTTATTCTTTATTTTATTATTATTATTTTGGAAAAAACTACTGACAATTAGACACTTATCAATGGTTTTAGGACAGTATATAATATACATTTATATTACACACACACATAATTTATTACTGTTTATATTAAATGACTGGTAACGATAATAGAGGTTAATTTATCTATAATTTTATTGCATTAATTAAGGAGGGAAGTCAACGTTATTAGGTACATTTTGCAAAGTTTCCAAAGCAATAAGCAGTGATGTAATATTAAAAAAAAAAAAAAAAAAACTCATAACATTGATATGAAGTATACCAAAGAATTACATATTTTCAATGAAAGCACTGATAGTAACTTATCAGTTCTGATAAAAAACAGTTGTTGAATATATTTGATATTTTAATTAGATTTTAAGTATCTTATCAACATTCGCAATTGACTTTGTATAAATAATGAATAATGCAATATTTTTACAATTAAGTTTTTATATATATATTTTTTTACAAGTTTTTTCTGTCGTGATTTGAGCTGAAAATTCGGACAACAAGCTAACACTTGAACTTGGGTATGCTTTCTTTTATAAAAATAGCTTTTATCGCGATGTTTTTTCTTGTATTTAAGTTTGTTACCTATAATACATTTTTTTAAATCGCATCGCATGAATTTAGCAAAATTATTTGATTCCAAATATTAAAAATTGAAGCTTTATTAGTTGCAAAGTTAAATATTAGTGACCTAAAATTTTTATGAGATAATAATAGTAATAGACAACGACTGATATTTAAAACTAAGAAACTTTAGTTTTTTTAATTAAACTTTTGGAAACTTGGTTTACAGTATTCTGATATTCTAAGTTAATGTTCCCTCAAAATTTGGATGAGCAACCATATGGTTACTTTTTGAGAAAATTTCCTGTCGACAAAAGACCATTATACATTTTTTTTTTTTTTTTTTTTTTTTGCGAAATACAGTTGACAATGCTTGTTAGTTTAGGCACATATTATATAGAAGCGCGGGAGGAAACGTCAAGGATCCGTCTTTTCTCATCCTTTAGCATTGCAGGACCATCCTTCAAAAGATGTGTGAGAATGAAGAAATTTAAATAAAGCATACACTTTTGAGTTGTACGATAAAAAAAAAAAAAAAAAAATCAACGGTAAGAAACATTTACGAAAAAGTTGAAAGACAAATTTTTTTTTTGTTATTATGAATGTTGATTTTTTTTCTTCTTTCTTTTACACCAATCACATTCTATCTTTTTACTATACTACAACTGGCACCAGATGGAGGAGGAGGTTTTTCTTTATTTATTTTAGTCTTCTACTTCTTCTATACTATAGTATAAGCCACAGTCTAGTACATACCGACCGGCTTTCTATCCTCACATATTTCGCTACACATGTGCGACGTTTTTAATTATTTAGCTTCATAAGTGTTTATAGTGATTATATTTTTATAAGTGTTTAATATATAGTAATACTCTTATGTAATTAATTAATATAGTGATAGATTTAAGTGAACACATAATATTGTGATCGAGTGATTTGTGTTTTGTTGATTTTTTTGGCGGTTTTATTATTTGTAAATTTAAACGTTTATAGGATTTTGTTCACTATTTGCATATATATTTATAAAATTTTCTTTGGAGATTTTTTAAGTTATGATTTGATCAAACAAGCTTGAGGGGTACATAAAAATGTACACTTAGAGTAACTTGCATTGGAATTTTTTTCATTGTTTCAATGAAATTAGCAAGCATATCATGTATACTATAAGAAAAACATTAAGTATAGAATTCGTAATTTTTAGTTTCTGCAAGTGATAATTTTTTATTTTAAAAATGTTCATTTTAAAGCTGGTTACTTCATTTCATAGTGGTCTTAAAAGGATTGTAACTATGAGAGACTCGAATCATTGAAATTTAAAAGCTGAACCCCACTTTTTAAGTTTTTTTTAAGCCAATGATAACAATTACTTAAAATTTAAGGACCCGTTGTCAGCAGATAAAGGAAAATATTGAATTAAACATATTATAGAGCTTTATTGGGGCAAAAGTTCAAAAATCTGTGATTCATTTTATATTTTTAAACTTTTTTTTTATCCTTAACTACAGAAAGTGAAAAAAATTACAATAAAAAAAATATTATATACGTTTACAATTTTATGTGCTTCATTTTTAGCATTAATTATTTCTTGTTTCATACGTGGTATAGAAATAGCTATATATATTTTTTTTGTAGACTATTTTACTAAAAATAATTTAATTTCTGAAGATTGTTGTTTTAGCTAAATTTAAACACAGTAAAATTTCAATTTTGAACACTTCTATATTATAAAATATAAAGAGATAAAACAGAGAACAGATTTTTTTTATATATGAATCACACCCCCATACAGTTGCATAAAAAAATGGGGAAAACATATGATCTTTTTTAAAACCACATCCTGTTTAAAGTTTTTGTCTTAAATAAAATAATAATGATTTAAAAAAAAAAAAAAAAAAAAGCACTCCTTCAGTTGTTTTTACTTGTTGCTATACTTATAAATTTCTATTGTCTTAAAATAGGAATTAAGAAGGGAGGGGACAATAAATTTATTTGTTAAACACGTGGATACACCGAAAAAAACATTTAAATAGTGATATTGCAATCTTTTAGTTTAATTAATGACCAAAGGAGTCGCTTCGTTGTCATGACAACGAAGATAAAGCTTATATTAATAATAATTACATGTGTGAAGTATTTATCCAGGTAGTGTTATGGGAAGTTAGTACAGTATTTTACTTGCATTGGTCAACACGTCACTCTCTCGGTGTTATTTTCTCTGTGTAAAAGTGGGCTGACGTTAAAAAAAAGTAATATTAGTTTTGTCAGAAAATAAACAATTTTTTATAATCGTAAGAAAGTAAACTTTTTTTTTTAATTTAGTGGGAGTGGGTATATGCAAATAATGAATAAATTCCACCTTTTATTGACAGTATAATATAAAATTTAATAATAGAATTGCTATTTTTGTTAAATATAGTATTACAGTGTTAAAAATAAATTATGCATTACGATTAAATATCAATCAAAAGGTGAACATAATCAGTGGTTATTTGTGAATATATATAGTGACTCGACTCTATTTTTTTTCTTCTTCTTCTAAATATATTTCTTAAAGAATGGAATTCAAAAAAGTTTTTCAAGAAACAAGGTAAAAAAAAAAAAAAAAAAAAATCTCGTACTCATTCACTTTAATTTGTTTTTGATTATATAATTATGTTGTTAGTTAATTTATTTTTAAATGTATTTTATTTACTTCTAATTTTGTGTGTTTTTTTAATAACGAAACGAACAAATAAGGTAGAGTAATTTGTTGTAATGCTTTTAGATTTCTTTGTTTATATAAATTGTTTTCATTTTAGATAAAAAAAAAAAAAAAAAAGTTAGATTTTCCTTATATTAAATTTCATAAAATTTCAAAATTCTCATAATTTTCATTATTAAATTCATATTTTCTACATAGTATTTTCATGTTGAAAATCTTCATTGTTATAATAATTGAAATATGTAGTAAACTATATAATGTATCCGCATGACGTCATACTGAGTGCGCTTCGACGCCATACTAGATCAATGAACAACATAAGCTCATAGCCTCTAGGACAAACTTCGTTTTTTGGCTATATGTTTTCTTTGCGAAATCGGCTAATTTTATGCGGCCCATGTAATTGAGTGATGCTACATGTCGTTGACTTTAAAATGAATGCATACACCCTATGTTATATTATTACGCATAGTCTCTATAAAATAACAATAAAATATAAATTATAATGTTGTTATAGCTGAAATTAAACTAACATAATAATATATGTTTTTTTATCTACACACGTAATTACATTATGTCCGGTTTAAACCCAGACAGTTCATTAAAAAGTAAATAACAATCCAATTTACTCTATTAAAAGTAAAATAAAAAGCAATATAGGTAATTTATATGCATTGATTTTATATAGTATTAAAATAGACAAAGTCGTGTACAATTTAAACATACATTACATATTATATGAGTACCTCTCTATTATATTAAGTACTTAAAGGTATAATATACGCCCGAGTAAAATACATATTATGTTCTGTATACATAGGGGCGTTACCTATTGGTATTCCATGGTTGATCTATCCTGTCATTCAGTATAGTAACCTAGGGGGGAGAGCAATTGATTCCGTGTGAATCTCAAGTCTGTATATGCAGTGGCTCTATATCGTATTACATTTCAGTTTCATTTACGTATATTATATAATATTACTATAAGATACTTTGTAACAGGTATAGTGTGAAGTGTGTTTATTATACTTATATCTATTTTTAATATGTCAGGTATTGTTATATGTTATTTTTGAAATTGGTTCTCATTTAATATAAGAAAATTATATATATAAAAAAATGATAAATTTAAAGTGTTCGTTATAATTATGATTCAATAGCCTTTAAAAAAAAAAAAAAGAAAAAAAAAAAAAAAAAAGAATCCTCACAGTAAAAGAAAATGTTTATGGTGCATTCTGATTGCCCATTAAGTTTTTTTTTTTTTTTTTTTTTATAGATATATTTTACATCAAATTTGTACCGTGCGTTTTGCTATACTGTGAAGGTGAAGAAAACGGAGTTTAAAATTCTTTCACGAGATTATTATAACGAGTTTTAAAAAATCTTACAACTTTTGGTATTTGGCAATTATTTAAATTTTGCTAATTTATTAATTCAAATTCTGCTTTATTGACTATAGGAGGCTAAAAATCTGCTAGGTCCTAAAATTATTGGCATACTTTCATAGATATAAGGGTCCTGTAATAGGGTTGGAAAACTCCTGTATTTGCGCTTTTAAATAAAGTAAAGTTTTATGTTATTAAAATTGACGTAAGGAAAGGAATTATATTGAACGTATGATGATTTAAATAATTTATATTAAAGCCATAGACCACATAAAACAACATGTGCTTTTTAATGAACAAAACAAACACGAAATGGGATCTTCAAAACTGTTGACAATTTTTACCAGAATGTTAACATAGCCCCACGACAGAGCGTGATAATACTCTAAAGTATGCAATTTGCGTGACTTTTCATGTTTATGACGTCAGAAACATGCAAAAATTAGTATGAAAATGTTGTGCGGGTTGCATAAATCGAACTTTCTGATCACTGCTACGGGGCTACAAATGGGTTTTGAGACACCCTAAAGTTATTTATATAAGTCCCATCAAGTGTTTTGTGATATAAATGCTTATGTTTTTCTCTGGTCAATTCCTTTAATTTGAACAATTTTAAATTTAAAGTTGTAGGAAATATAATATTTTTCCTGTTTTGTTACATAATGTTTAACAATTATTTTAACCTACTAACCTTGGCATATTAAAAAAAAAAAAAAAAAAAAAAAAAAAAAATTGTGTAAAATATACAAAAGTACCACTTAAAAAAATGCTACCACTAGTGTGTAAAACATATGAAGTGGATACTTTGCAATATAAGCATATATAGCTTGAATCCTGTGTGATGCTGAGTACTGATACGGAACACATGTGTATCTCTCACACACCCACATCCAACACAACACGTGTAAAACGCCGGAACCACGTGTCTGTCTGACTGTCTGCCTAAATGTTGATAAATATAATACTGAAAGGTGGGGTTTGTTGTTTTGATGTACAGATATGAGTTGGACGAGAATATCTTGCTTAATGTTTCTAATTAGCTTTTAATAAGCATAAAACTTTTTTATTGCATTTCCCAAAATAGCTTGATTTTTTTTTATTATTAATTCTAGTTCTTTTTCAGTTTTTTTTTTTAATTTTATTTTTTTAATATTGTCTACTATTTTTGAAATTGGCTATACGCCTGTAATAGAATTACCATTTTATATATATACTGACAGGTGAATTTTATCGCTGCTCTCCTCAAAAAAAAAAAAAAAAAAAAAAACTAATAATAAAAAAAAAATATACATAAAAATCTAAAAAAATGGAATACATAACGTTAATTGTTACTGAAACATTCGAATTAATGCAAGTTTATGTTGCGAGAACCCAATGGTCCATTTTTGAAAACCCTCAACATGTTATTGTTAAAAATGTCCCTTACTCCACTCTGAAAGATTTTTTTTAACAACTATTTAATAACCCATTGGACATTTTAAGGTGATTTTCAACTCCATCAAATATCTTAAAATAAATTTTATGCAGAGTTAACATAAATATAATTTTTTATAATAATTTAGAAACCGAATTTTGAGGTCCAAAGTAATTATTATTATTTTAGTTTAATAAAATCAACTAAAATAGTTGGTGAATAGAACAATAAGAATGTAAATACGCATGGAAATTATACAATATCTGTTTATTATTATTCTTATTAGTTTAATAATAATGTAAAAAAAAAAAAAAAAAAAAAAAAATCTGTTGTAGAAAATTAGTTTTGCTAAAGTTTATGAAATTATTTTAGTAATTACACTTTTTTTTTCTGTTATGGTTGTAGAAATAAAATAATTGAAATACTATACATGAAAGGAATAATATGTAAAATTTGGTACTGTACATACATACATTCATTATTATAACATATTGAACAGCAAAAGTGAATTTTTTCAAAAGCAAAAAAAAAGTAATGTTCTTGAAAATCTCTATTATTACAAATTGTGTGGAGAAAAAAAAAGTGATTTTAAACTCCCAAGTTTCCTGAATATCTTATGCAAATTGAATTTAATATATATATTATAACTTTTGTATGAATATTCAGAATTAAGTGTAGATTTTTATTCTATGACAATTAAAAAAAAAAAAAAAAAAGAAAAAAAAAAAAAAAAAAAAAAAAAAGGAGAGTATTGTAGAATAATTATGTTGATGTAAAAGCGAGGTAGAAATTTACACCGTTTATATTTCTATATTATTTGTTGTCATTACTTTAAAAATAATAATAATAATAAAAAAAAAAAAAAAAAAAAAAAAAAAAAGTTCTATATAACAGGATAAAACCAAGAACGTGCGATAGATGTAGTTATACTAATAGACGGTAACTTTATTAAAAATTATACTATAAAGTTATTTTTATGTATTGTTTCAGGATTGCGGCCATGGAGGCTGCCAACGCTCCTCAACCTGGTCCTACTCAAAGCTCCATGTTACTACCCCCCTCAGCCCCAGGTGCTGTGGCTCGTACCTTTGTGGACGGTGTGATCGCAAGTCTAGACCAAGTTCGAGCCCTGCTTGCCTCACCTGCAAATCCCTCTGATGATACATCACTTGGAGTCAGGCTTAGTTCGGTCAAGGTAAGAAATGTTTTGTCTTTTGTCTTTTTTTTTTTTTATTTATTTATTTTTTTTTTTAAGACGTGATTGAGCTTTCGGACTTTTATTCAAATAACTTATCGATTTTATTAAATAAAATACCGAGCTGCTATGGCTGAGTATTAAGGCAGATAACTCGTAACTCTGTACTCCTGAAAGAGTACAGGTTCGAGCCACTGCTGGGTGCATACGTGAAGTGTAAGAGCACAACACGTTGCATGATACGTGTTTACATATTCCATTACGACGCACAGCATTCGGGAAGTGGAAGATTAATGTGATTGCACCGTCCAGCCTGCTTAAAGTTTCCACGGTTTCTATAGGCTGTCATGGCAAATGCTAGGCTGTATATTAGGCCGTGGCTGACGTTTATGTTTCCATTGTACCTGTTGATATAAGAACTCTCTTGACGGGTCTAAGGAGAAGGTGTAGCATGATATCACAGTTTAGCAGCAATAGAACAACAAAAAGTGTGACAATACATTGAACCGAAAAGTCACCACAGTGGTCAGGATTAGCACAGTGGTAACTTTCTCATCGCAAATATTAAGATAAAATTCGCCTTTATAATAATTATTTGTTGAAATATCTATCGGAATTAAAAATTTGTGTCATTCATCATAAAACATCATGTAAAATTTGCAGTTTAATATTATTATTATTATTGCAGTTTAATATGGGACATTTTATTATAAAAATATTGAGCTACTTATAAAATTGAGAAACCTTAAAAGGTTATTATAAAATTTAATAAAATTGCAAAAATTGATTCCTTTTGAATTCTCTTTTATCATGAAGACATTCTATAGAGTTAATATTCCGATAGGAAAATTTAGTATATATTTAGGTAAAATTCTCATTTCTCTGATTAAGTTTTTTTTTTTATGTCTTCGCGCATGCAAATGTTAGATTTAATTTTTTTATCTTTTGACTTTGCTTATTCATAAAACCATTAAAAAAAATCTTAATATTTTTTCTTTTCATATGCAAAGGAAAATATAAATTGAATAGTAATAAAAAAAATTCTGACAGATATTTTGATAAAACGAAACCTTTATTGACTTTGATATAAATATAATATAACCATAAAATTTTCGTTTTCCACTATTTTTGACATCAAATTGTGTGTTATAAATTCAGCATTTATCTTGAACAAAAAGTAAATAATATTTTATCGCATTTATATCTTTAAACTATAACGACAAATATTATGTTATGAGAGTCATGCACAATACAATAGATTCATATATAAATGTGGAAAAGGTGTGTTATTTTGCATGACATCATTCTGAATGCTTTTCGATACTCTTCTTGAGCAATGAATAACATTGCTAAACATAGGACAAACGTAGTTTTTAGCTGTTTTCTTTTGGAAAATTAGATTTTTATTTTTTATTTTGTTATTTTTTATTTTTTATTTTTTATTTTTTTTTTAGTTATTAGTATTTTTCTTGCATACTTGAAAAACCAATTCAACCTGTTAACAGCATCAATGCTCTCAAAAATATTGCTATGTATTTTTAAACTGACAAAAATGAGTCATTTTCCCATACTGGCCCATGTTATTTAGTGCTCACTTATGGCGTCCACTTTAACATGAATGAAACCACCGTATAGTAATTCTATAAAAAAAAAAAAAAAAAAAAAAAAAAAAAGAGTTGATTTTAAAAATTTGCATTACATTTTTGCCGAGCGTTAATAACTTCGACTAGAAAAGTTCAGTTATGAAACTTAAAGGATTCCAAACTAGTTTTTTTTATAGCTATTTTAGGAATTTAAAATTAAAATAAGTACGTAATTTACAAGCGATTTTCTAAAATACATTACTCTCTCTCTCTCTCTCTCTCTCTCTCTCTCTCTCTCTCTCTCTCTCTCTCTCTCTCTCTCTCTCTCTCTCTCTCTCTCTCTCTCTCTCTCTCTCTCTCTCTCTCTCGATTATTTTATTCTTGTGGTTATACATTTTCATCCTTTTATTGATTTGAGTTCATGTTTTAAAATCCCGCATTTGTTTTGAATATTAAAATAGTTTTATTTATTATTATTTATATTTTTTATTGGTTCTTATATAATACTTCTCAAAGAGTGTTTATTTGAAACTAACTTTTATAATAATATACTATTTTTATTTACCAGACAATTCTTATTTACTTTTATTATATATGTTCTTAAAATAGTAAAAGAAAATATAAATAAAAGAACTATATTCTTTTGTAGTGGTTATTTACTACGAATTATACTTTATATATTATTAAATTTCTTAGATGATAAGGTCCATTATAATATTTAAATTATATAATAAAATAAGACTTATTCACGTTACGAATTTCTGATAAAAATCTATATAGTGAACTTATTTTTACTTTTATATACTCTCTCTAAACGTATATAGTCCAGGAGGTATATGTTTTGAGCTCCAACAAGCTCAGAACTTATTGAATTTTTGATATGTTGTAGAACCTATCTGTACGTACCCCAGAAAAAAAGTACCACCCTGCAACCCTTGTGCTTAATCCGCCATCTTGGAAAAAGGGTGGAAAAAGGGTGTTTCCCTATTTTCCTTATTGCTTTCTTTCTACATGTGGTACAAAAAAAGTAAAAATATATTCTTAAAGCTGAATAAATTTACTATCGATTGACATGCAGAACATTTTTATGACATTTTAATTAACGGAGAAATTAAATAAAAAGCAAAAAAGGGTTAAAATAAAATGTTCAAAAGGGCTTACATATGCATGAAATCTGGTTGGTACAAAAATTTACTTGAAATAAAACTTGTAGTAAATATTATCAGCATTCTAAAACTGTTTTTAATCTACAAGTGGGATAATTAGAAGTGCCACAGGAGCAAGTCAAAGGTAGCGCGGTAGGGTCAGGACGGCACTTCCGCCCCAGTCTTATACATATGCCGCGCGCAGTGTGGAGTCTTTATGTTAAGGGAGCATAAGGCCTAATATCGCGTAACACGCACCTACTGCAAGAACTGCTCTTATATAAAACTACATAAAAGTTATATACACAAAGAAAAAAAAACTTAATTTGTATTTATTGTGATTTGTGTATATTTATAGAGGAATATGTAAAAAATCTCAATTTAACCACTATTAATTATGATATTAGAAAAAATAATTACGCACTTATTGTTAGTGCAGGTATTGTTTATGAATAGTTTTATAATTATTTGTCACTTATTTTACGAAGAAATTTAATATTGAAAAATTCACCATCGTATATCACAGGATTTTTCCTCAACAAAGTTTTTATGTGGTCGCAACTTATTAGTTATTTACTTTACCACTATTAGATTTGCATGCTAAATGAAATAAAATACAAATTTATAATTATATATCTTTTCTACTTCAAAAAATGATAATAATAATATATAATATATGAGTCATAATAAAAGACACCGAATTGAAAAATAGTTTGGTTGCTTTTGCTATACTAAAAATAATAATAAATATAATATATATAGAGATGGGATGGTATTATGTTTTGATCTTCATAAAACGTGTTTATTGTCATTATGATTATATTTATTAATAATATAATTATTAATTGTTTCACATTTCGATTATTTGAATGTAGTTTGCTTTTGCTTTTTTATTATATACTATCTATATACTATATTATAGTATCAAGGCATGAATTTAACCAGAAAACAGACAGAGCAAATATAATTAAATACATTGACCAACAGTTTAAAGCGCAGCCAAAATATATAATATGCTCAAATAAATATTCTAGGAGAAAACCATTAATAATTATAAAATTTGCATATAATAAATCTTTTTAATTCAGTTTAAAAAATTGGCAAATTACATTTTAATGACTTTTGTGTGTGCATATATGGTACAATATCATTGCGCACATTATTTTACTCTACGCAGATTAAAGGTTTCTTTAGCCGCTAACTTAACCCTACAATAATTTTTTTTTTCATTATAGTATTAAACTCGTAATGTACATGCGTATTTATTAAATATATAAATTATTAATAAAAGAAATGCATACAATTCAAGATTATTACCCAGTTTTAAAGATGAATTAATAAGTCGGTATAGCATGAAAACTTTACTGTTTTGTCCTTAAGTGTAATAAAATTCTTTAGAACTTAGCAAAATTGCCAATGTTTGAAACCATATAGGAATTAAAAAGATTTATTATATGCAAATATTATAATTATTAATGGGTTTCTCCTAGAATATTTATTTGAGCATATTATATATTTTGGCTGCGCTTTAAACTGTTGGTCAATGTATTTAATTATATTTGCTCTGTCTGTTTTCTGGTTAAATTCATGCCTTGATACTATAATATAGTATATATAGATAGTATATAATATTAAAAACGCAAAAGCAAACTACATTCTAATAATCGAAATGTGAAACAATTAATAATTATATTATTAATAAATATAATCATAATGACAATAAACACGTTTTATGAAGATCAAAACATAATACCATCCCATCTCTATATATATTATATTTATTATTATTTTTAGTATAGCAAAAGCAACCAAACTATTTTTCAATTCGGTGTCTTTTATTATGACTCATATATTATATATTATATATTATTATTATTATTATTTTTTGAAGTAGAAAAGATATATAATTATAAATTTGTATTTTATTTCATTTAGCATGCAAATCTAATAGTGGTAAAGTAAATAACTAATAAGTTGCGACCACATAAAAACTTTGTTGAGGAAAAATCCTGTGATATACGATGGTGAATTTTTCAATATTAAATTTCTTCGTAAAATAAGTGACAAATAATTATAAAACTATTCATAAACAATACCTGCACTAACAATAAGTGCGTAATTATTTTTTCTAATATCATAATTAATAGTGGTTAAATTGAGATTTTTTACATATTCCTCTATAAATATACACAAATCACAATAATACATTAAAGGAATAGACCAGAGAAAAACATAAGCATTTATATCACAAAACACTTCATGGGATTTACATAAATAACATTAATTTGTCTCAAAACCCAACAGTAGCCCCCGTAGCAGTGATCAGAATATTCAATTTATGCAATCCGCACAATATTTTCATACTAATTTTTGCATGTTTCTGACGTCATAAACATGAATTTTTACGCAAATTGCATACTTTACAGTTTTTCCACACTCTCTCGTGGGGCTACATTAACATTTTGGTAAAAATTGTCATCAATTTTGAAGATCCCATTTCATGTTTATTAATTAAAAAGCACATGTTGTTTTATGTGGTCTATGGCTTTAAAATAAATACAAATTAAGTTTTTTTTTTCTTTGTGTATATAACTTTTATTTAGTTTTATATAAGAGCAGTTCTTGCAGTAGGTGCGTGTTACGCGATATTAGGCCTTATGCTCCCTTAACATAAAGACTCCACACTGCGCGCGGCATATGTATAAGACTGGGGCGGAAGTGCCGTCCTGACCCTACCGCGCTACCTTTGACTTGCTCCTGTGGCACTTCTAATTATCCCACTTGTAGATTAAAAACAGTTTTAGAATGCTGATAATATTTACTACAAGTTTTATTTCAAGTAAATTTTTGTACCAACCAGATTTCATGCATATGTAAGCCCTTTTGAACATTTTATTTTAACCCTTTTTTGCTTTTTATTTAATTTCTCCGTTAATTAAAATGTCATAAAAATGTTCTGCATGTCAATCGATAGTAAATTTATTCAGCTTTAAGAATATATTTTTACTTTTTTTGTACCACATGTAGAAAGAAAGCAATAAGGAAAATAGGGAAACACCCTTTTTCCACCCTTTTTCCAAGATGGCGGATTAAGCACAAGGGTTGCAGGGTGGTACTTTTTTTCTGGGGTACGTACAGATAGGTTCTACAACATATCAAAAATTCAATAAGTTCTGAGCTTGTTGGACCTCCCAATGATATTTTTGCGCACACCGTCTGGACTAATAGTAAAAAGAGTACGAAAATAAAATGTTTTATTTCTTATATATACTGTTGAGAGAAATATATATTTTGATTTAAGATGTAATATTAATCTTTGTATATGAAGAGAGTTAAAAGATTTTTTGACATGTTTAAATGTTCTTAAAAAAAAAAAAAAAAAAGTTTAAATCATGATTAATTTTTAAACATTTTTAATTTAGTGACAGCTCATATATACAGCTCCTGTAAGTAAAATGATTAAGTAACATTGTAATTTACAGTAGAAAGCAAATTGTATAATATTTGTTCTTTTGAATTTGCTTTTGGTGAGCTCCCAATTTTTTTATATAGATTTAGAGCGATGATTTATCTATTAGTATCAATGTGCTCAAAATCAGATTTTTCTATACCTTTTATATCTTTTAGTAAAATCACCTCAATTTAGCCTTATTTTAAATCTCAAAACATGTATTCCGTAATGGAGAAAGAATGGATAAATAATACAAGTATTTCTTTTGTATAACTACAATAATTACACAGTACTATATTGTATAAAAAAAAAGTAATTTAAATAATGTTGGTTATAAAATTTATTATAATTGTAAATATATATATATATATATATATATATATATATATATATATATATATATATATATATATATATATATATATATATATATAAATAAGCTTGATAAAAGAAATATGTATATATATATTATTTTAGTTATTTATAATTAGCTTTTATATTATAAAATACTGTTGCTATAAATTTTTTAATATACTAAATAATTTTTTAAGCACGTACTCAACCTCTTGTTTATTGTTAAGCAAGTTAAAAGCATTTTTTTTCGAATATGAGAGATATTTCACTTTAACAGAATTATAATAATAAAAAGAAGTGTTTTAAAGTCTGAAACCATAAAGTTTTACATAATAATACATTATTGTACTGTCACGTATTTTAAGACAAAATTGTTACTTTTTTGCTTACATTATGGAACATACTTACATGCATTAGTTTATTTTAATTGTCAAATATAAAATAAGTAAGAAAATTTTAAATAATTGATGATTAAGTCATAGTACGAGATGGTGACTTTATTGAGTTATGGTAACGTCAGTTTCCTGTTTATTGTACTGCGCATGTTCTGAACGTTAAATCGGAAGTGGGTATCATCAAAATTTTATTGACTAAT
The DNA here is from genome assembly GCA_949318235.1 of Ecdyonurus torrentis. Lineage (NCBI taxonomy): Eukaryota > Metazoa > Arthropoda > Insecta > Ephemeroptera > Heptageniidae > Ecdyonurus > Ecdyonurus torrentis. The sequence continues at coordinate 17,634,535 of OX439136.1, forward strand.
AAAGGAGCAACTGTTTTGAGGCCGACTTTAAGCGATTTTACTTACATCCGCTTCCATTTCGACGTACTGCGCATGTGTAGTACGTTGAAACGGAAGCGGATGTGAGTGAAGTCGCTTAAAATCGGCTTCAAAACAGTTGTCTCTTTATCGGTCAATAAGATTGACTCGTAACATTGCTTTCTTTACCCGTCAATGGATTATAAGGATTCTAGTTAAAGGGCTCTTATTGCTGAACTTTAAAAGTTCAACCGCAAACATTTTTGATTTCACATGAAAGTCAACGATAAAAACTACGACAATTTCAAGGCATGACTATCAGATTAAAGAAACCCCATTATTATTATTACCATAGGGCTTTATGGGTTTACAATGTAAAAAATATCTAATTTAAGATATTGCATGCCGATCCTTACATTTTTTCATGTTTGGCGTCTTGTCCTATATATAAACTTTGACTATATAATAGAAAAAAATTGGTATTTTCTGCTTTGTGCAACTTTTTATTACATCATCCACATTGTTTTACCATCTATCACATATAAGCTGAAAGTTATAAAACAACTCAATACAGGAATTTTCGAGACTGGAACATTGATTTATTATTTATATTATAAAAAAAGTTTTATTTATAAAATCTCCTATATAATCATACTGTATAAAAAAACGTTTTAATCTCTCTCTCTCTCTCTCTGACTGCTTATGTTTACTCAAAATGCGGAAAAGGAAGTGCCGGAAGAGGAAACCACGTGACGGTAAAAGTGGGAGGTAGCTCAGGCCTAGCTTGCTGCTGGCACCAACTTTTCTCCCACTTTTACCATCACGTGGTTTCCTTTTCCGGTCACTTCCTTTTCCGCATTTTGAGTAAACATAAGCTGTCATTCTCTCTCTCTCTCTCTCTCTCTCTCTCTCTCTCTCTCGCTCCATATTCTTCATTCAACAGCTCAATTACTTTTTTTTTCTGATTCTGTGACAACTAAACGTCCCTAAGGATTTATAAATTCAATAAAAATAACAACATACTTCACAAAACAAACACAATCAATATTATATGCAAATCAGCAAATATATTTTCTAGAGTGACTTGATAAATAACATGTTATATCTTTTTTTTTTATCTTATTTAATACACTTAACGTTGAATATAAAGATAGCAAGGGTGATGTTATTTATTATACCCTTTAGTAGTAAAAATAATGGTCTTTGTGGTATTTGAAATACTTGGACTTGCTTTAAGATTTGCATGTTAGAAACGTGTTGGAATGTCTTTAGTTTACTTCTCATGGTAAATGTTATTTTTATGCATTTTATATACGTAAAATATACCTAAGCTTTGCATTTGGATGAAGAAAAATGGAAGTCAGTACATGGTTAAAAGTTTTTCAGTCGGGTTATATTTCAATTTGAGTCTTTTTACCCTTATTTTAACTTTCATTTTCATTTTTTTTTTAATGTTAAAGAGAATATTCAGGGGTTACAACATGCCTTCTTCAATGTTAGATAATGAGAAGAACTGTTCATAAACTCATCTATGATGACCCAAAGCCCTTCCGTAGCCCCATAAACTCTTGATTATCCTGCGAGATATGCAATTTGTACCGTATCTTTTACGTCATAGTTACGACTTTACTATCGAAAATGATGTAGCAGGTTGCATATCTCGCAGGATGAGCGCAAGTTTAAGGGATTACTGTAGGGCTACGGAAGGACTTTGGGGCATCATATGTGAGTTTATGAACAGTTCTTCTCATTATCTAACATTGAAGAAGCCATGATGTAACCCCTGAAATTACTCTTTAAATCAAACAAACTACAATATATTTTTAATATATTAATACTTAATTTTCCTTCCTCCCTCGTTTTATTTCTTTACATTGCTATGTCAGTTAAAAATATATGAACCGTAAGCCGTCTTAGTGACATAAAACACAAGAAAAACGTTAATCTTTCTTCTTTAACTGAAGGAAAAATATTGCAGTTTATTTATTTTCAATCCTAAATTTAGGGCATGATTGTAAATTGGAAACACTTCAAATTTTTTTTTTTGATGAATAGTTTTTTTTAAATAAAGATTGTACTTATTACCACAAAGATGTATCAATTCCCATACTAATTACTCACGTAATTTTGCACGTACCTATTATTCTGGTCATAGATGTCTTTAGAATTAAAGAGAAAAAACAATTACATTAAAAAACTCTCTCTTTCTCTATTTGTTGATCGAGAAGTTGTTACATTAAAACACAGCAGTAGAGTGTATTACATTATTTACCTAACAAAGTAGATACTTGTTTCTCTTCAAATAAACTTGAACTAAAGTTTATTTACTAGAATAATTAGCTTTTATTTACTATTATCGTCCTTTACTCTATTACATTTACGTTACTTTTTTTCTCCCTTGTATATTTCAGGTACTTTAAGAATACAAATACCAATAAAAACGTCAAATTGTAGTAGAATTTATTTTACTTACTTGGTAACGAAAAAAGAATAGAAAAAAAAAATGTAATAAAAATCCTATTATTATTATTATTATTATTATTTTTGCTATACCCGAAAATAACGCTAATAAACGACTTCAGAAAATCATTAGCAAGGGTCATATAGTTTTATTAGGTCATTTTATTTAACGTTTTTTTTTTTTTTTTTTTTTTTTTTTTGCATATGCATTTGCATTTGCTATGTTAATTTCAGGCTTAAAATATTTACAAGTCCTAAAATACGTTAAATTTCATATCGCACTAAAGTAAAAGCACAACTCTAAAAGTATTTGGGACGTTAACAAGCGCAAATTAAAAAAAAAAAAAAAAAAAAAAAAAAAGTACTCATCATAATCTCTACCACATGCGAGCGTAGAGAATTGCTCCAAAAAATTAAAATTCTATGATATACTTTGATGTAAATAATTTGCAATATGTTTAATAACTAGCATTTATAAGTAAATAAATAATTTGTGTTTAAAATTTCCTCTCGAATATATTACATTTATCACATCTTATTTCTTTGGTTGAATTTTATAGTAACATTTTATTATATAGTATACATATATAGGTATTGTTCTTTGATTTGAGATCAGTTGAAATTTGTGAATCACTCTACATGAATCATTATAAGAAGTTTGTATTATACGTTACTAAAATAGATGTGCGGATACAAAAAAAAAGTAAAGAATTAACTATATGTTGGCTCTTTCACTCTAAAAAATGGTGCATTACTTTAGTTACGAATCCTAACTTATTTAAGATATACACTTTTAAGTTATTATAAGTAGCTAAAATAATGCATTTTAGCAAGTTGTTAAAAATAGCTAATTTAAGTTGTTTCAAGTTTTTTAAAGCTATTTTAAATTAAATTAGCTATTGTTAATAATTTGCTAAAATTCATTATTTTAGCTACTCATAATAACTTATAAGTGTATATCTTAAATAAGTTAATATTCGTAACTAAAGTAATGCACCAATTTTTAGAGTGTTTATATACGCTGTTTATATAGCAAAATTACGTTTCACCGCCACAGAATGAGAAAAAGATTTTTATGGGGGGTGGAGGGAGGTGGATATTATATTATGACATATTGCGATCACGCTTCATGTCAAATTTACCAACCGTGACGTCATATCACGATTTCCAAAAATTAATTAAAAATACTTAAAGAACTCAAAAATTATAAAAAACACACATTAATCGATTCAGAGGAGGATTCTCCTCTATCAGAATATGCAGTAAGAAACATCTTGGTGGTCTTCCTCATTAATAAAACTTAAATATGCAAATCGTCAAATTGTAGTACAGGAAACGCGCAATAAATAGTAATTTACTGGAGAAGTGGAATAACTATGCTGTAAACCACAATTATGATAAAATGTTTTACTTTTTATAAATTAGTTATTTGTTTCATAAGAATGACACTGTTTTTATACAACAATATAAATGCAGGGTTTATTAAAAAAAATGTCAACACGATTGAAATAATCTATATTTTACTATTTCATTCCAGCGCGTATTTCTCATTTTTCAATTTATGTGAACCTAAAAAGCGGATAAAAAAAAGTACCGGAAAAGGAAACCACGTGATGTTAAAAGTGGTAGGTAGTTCAGGCCTAGCTTGCTGCTGCATGGTTCGAAGTTTTCTACCGTCACGTGATTTCCGTTTCCAGCACGTCTTTTTTCTGTTTATATAGGTTCATAAATAAAATGCCATTGCAAATTTAGCGTAAATTTTTGAATATAAAAATAGAAAGTAAACTGAATGTTAACACAATCGTATTAGGTATATTATACAAGATTATTATTTATACATACGTGCGCTTTAATACTTCTGGATTAAATAATAAACACCACATTTTAAATCCTTTGTAACAAAAAAATATTAAAAAAAAGTAAAAAAAAAAAATAATAATAATAATAATAAATTCGTTATTTTAAATGATGCTGTTACCCTTATTTTTGTTTATAATGACGTCACTGAGGCGCCTAATATTTACACAACACGCAATGTCTGACTGCTCAAAGAGTTGCCTACATTTCAGGGGAAGTGAAAATACATACATACCACATCAAACCAGACATAATAGGCTATTATACGAGATAACATTTTCTATGTTTGTGACTCTAAATGGATTTTCTCGTAATAAAATAACAAATCTTAATACTGATATCATCTAACTTAAATTATGTATTTGTGTAGAAACTAAAATAGAGTTATTATTTAATGTTAGTATTGCTTTATTTAAATAATTTATTATTTTTTTATAAAATAATGATAGTTGTAAGAGAAAATGATTATTGGTTCAAATTTTAGGTTGCTTAAAATTTAAGAATTTAAAATTTAAAGAAACTTAAATATAGAGTTATTATTTAATGTTATTATTGCTTTATTTAAATAATTTATTATTTTTTATATAAAATAATGATGTTAAAAGAAAATGATTATTGGCTAATATTTTAGGTTGCTTAAAATTTAAAATTGAAGAATTAATCCTTCCAAGTTTTTCTATATACTATTCCTTTTTCTTTCTTGTATTTAAAGCATAAATAGTAAGTCTAAAGGTTAAAAGTTACCATTTTTTAGAATTGCATAAATAATTATGCTGTATACAACATAATTGTTAGGCTCTACAGCATACTAATTATATTTAGTAGTGCATAAATTATGTTAAATGTTCATGAAACTGGACTATTCTGTATTTTATTTTTATTCATATAATAAAAAAATACCTTAATATTTTCCGTCTCTTATTATAATAGTGATTTAAAAAAAGAAAAAGAAGTTTACATGATCTTTCAACCACAATAACTTGTAACGACTATTTCGTAATTAGCCATAGTGTTAAAGTATTTGATTACATGTAATGTTATGATATGACATACAGTTTTTGTCACAACAATAATCTTACACGAAGCGTGGCCAAGATGAAAAGCCCCCTTCCCCCCTTTACTGTACCCCCCTTTCCCTCCCTCCCCCTTTTTACATCTTACACACATGCCAAGATATTCTAAATTTAGTTTACACCCCTATCTGCTTTTACAAACGTTTAAACACCTTTTTTTTTTAAAGAAACCTAGTGAAAAAATATCGTTAAAAATATATATTTAATTTTTTATTGCTTTCCCATATATTTATTTTTGTGATTAAAAATACTTCATCTTTTTTCCCCCCTAAATGTTTGCCAAAATTAATGACGTGCATAGTTTTGACAGGTAAAAAAAATAAAATAAAAAATAAAAACATATAAAAAAAATATGAGTTTAGAATAAGTTTTGTAAAAAAATATTAAAAGAGTTCTAAATTTAGATTAAAAAAAAAAAATTATAGACAAAAATCGTTAGCAAAAATATTAACCTTGAGGATTTAAAATTAACCAAAATAAGGGCATGCTATTTTTGGTTTATTTTAATATATGGGAAAGTAAATTAAATTCGAAAATTAGTTCGAGGGAAAAAAAAAAAAAAAAAAAAAAAAAAAAAAAAAGAAACCATTTATCATTCAAAATTACAATTTAAATTTCATCATAACTTCTCATAAAATCATTGAAATAAATATATAATATATAAAACAATTAAAAAATTACTGAAGTCCTCTGTTGGATTTAGATGTGTTTTTTTTTTTAACTTGAACGTTATTATTATTATTGTTTTTTTTTTTTTTTGCGTTCCCTTTGTCATTGTTTTCTCTTGCATAGCTCATAGTATTGTTTTATAATTAATTTCAAAGAATTCTAATTTGTTAATGTGTATAATAATTTAATGCAAAATAATCACTTCTTAAAAAAATAATTTAATACTCATTAATTAAAATTAACAAACAATATATCTTAATTTAAATATCAGCACCATCATTAAAAAAAATTTATATTAATTAACACTCTGTATTTATATATATATATATATTTTCTCTAAAAATATCTTGTATAATTATTTGTCTCATTAAAATAAAAAAAGATAAGAAAAATCATTAAATCTGTTATTTTTGAAGAAAGTTATACAGAAAAAGAAGAACTCGTAGATTTTGACTATAAGGTCTATTGTTTTTAAAAATACGAAAGAAATAGAGAAATGTATATTGGAAGTTAGCCATGTCTCTCTCTCTCTCTCTCTCTCTCTCTCTCTCTCTCTCTCTCTCTCTCTCTCTTTCTCTCTCTCTCTCTCTCAATGACCACTAAAGTGTCTTGATCTTGGCAAACTAAATAGTATACAAAAACCTTGTTGCCTGATTAACTATAGTCTGACTAACTTCAATTACTCATCGAAAAAAAAAAAAAAAAAAAAAAAAAAAAACTTCAGGCTAAAAAAAATGTTGACGCGGTGATTGTTTTTTATGAAGTTTACAAGAGAAAGAAAATGTTAATTAAATATTTTATTTTTTATTCTTAACATACATCAACAGCTGAAATAATCGTTACTAGAGTAAATCTATCGATTGTATATTTATATCACTTGCCACTTAAAATTATATCCCCCCTCTCTCGCATCTGAAATGTTTTTTATTATTATTATTATCAATTTGATTTACATTTTTTTTAAAATTCTAAGTGATTAGAGATCCAAGAACTCTGAATTTTGATCGTCCATTTTCATGAAATTTAGTATTTAAAAAATTTATTGGTGCCATAGGGACCATCAATAAAAACTTCTGAATTGATCATTATATAGTGAAATATTGATGACAGAATTTATTGATAATAATAATATTAAACCTTTTATGGGCTTAAAATTTTGAAATGTTGAAATCCAAAATTTTGCATGGTAGTTTGTGTTTGATCATGATAATTTTCAGTTATTTAAATTGCTCCAAGTTCAAATTAAATGTCGCTTATATCAAGAAAAAAAAAAATATATATATATATATATGTATATATATATATATATTACACTTAATTCTATTACTAATATTTGTTGACTGCGAAAACAAAATTCTTACGTAGATTTTACTGTTTAAAATGTGCAATACAGTAAATAAAAATATTGTGTAATAATCGAATTAAGTGTTAAAATTACATTAAATAAATATATCGATTATAATTCAAATCGAGTTAAAAAAAAACATAATACGTTTTGGAAAATATGTTTAAAAAAAAGTCATTATTCTCAACTGTCAATATAATAATTTATTACTTCGTATATTTTTGGTATAAAATATCATTTAGTATAACATTTGATATTGGAATTTATATTTTATGTGTACATTATATATTTCACTGTTTACAAAACTTTTTCCTATATTTTGTGGTATTCAAATTTATACTCATAGTATATATATCCACTGTGTATTAATTAATAGCATCCATGATAAATTATTACGTTATTTTATAAAAGTTTAGGAAATATTAAAATCGTGCAAAGGATATAATTTTTTTTTTATTGATTATAAATTTTAGATTTTATTTTTGTGACGTAAGTTGGTGTGTAGTTTTGCGACATTTATTTTTATACCTCATATTTTTTTTAATACGCTTTGATGCCTTTTTCTAGGAACTATATTAAACTTTTTTTATTCGTTAATAAATAAGGATAATGTTGTCATTCTTTGTTGGTAATTATACGTATAAATATGTTTCAAATGAATTATTATATAACTAGAAGTGCTTTAATTGTGATTCATAGCTTTTATAATTTTTTACACTCTTAAAACTTTCTTTACAAACAGTTTTGTAATGATTTAAGTAATGTATAGAATACACGGTTATGACGTCAGTAATCGTTAAAGCCATAGACCACATAAAACAACATGTGCTTTTTAATGAATAAACACCAAATGAGATCTTCAAAACTGTCGACAAGTTTTACCAGAATATTAATGTAACCCCACGAGAGAACGTGAAAATTCTGTAAAGTATGCAATTTGCTTGACTATTCATGTTTATGACGTCAGAAACATGTAAAAATTAGTATGAAAATGTTATACGGGTTGATCACTGCTACAGAGCTACAAATGGGTTTTGAGACAAATTTATGTTATTTATGTAAGTTCCATCAAGTGTTTTGTGGTATAAATGCTTATGTTTTTCTCTGGTCTATTCCTTTGACAGTTCAACGATCAAAATGCAAATGACTTGACAAGCGTCATTACTACTTTTGTATTAATATACGATTGTTAAAAGTATTATTATGGTATCACAATGAAATGAACGTTAAAGTTGGACTTACTTGTTAGTTAACTTACATTTTGTTCTTAAGGCTTAATGCTTGTGACGTCATCACTTATGTATTTTTGTTTTGTTCGGATTTCAATGCCTAGTGACGTCATAACTGTTAATTCTTTGACCAAATTTTGTTAACCATTTTCAACACGTTTTTTAAGAGTGTTTTAGAGAATTTTAGGCTACAGTAATAAAAATAATATTTATAAAAATATAATTTGATATTTATTTGCATGACAAATTGTAAATTTAAAGCGTTCATAATTTAAGGCGTAAATAACATTTATACAGTACTTTTTATATGTATTTTCTTTCGAAAAAAATCTTTACTGTTTTTGGACCATGAAAGTGAACAATTTTATTTAGATTAATGCAGTGATTTATTATCGTTGAGGCGTTCTAGACATTTATATTTATTTTTGGAAAACTGCTATACTTATCTAGAAAAAAAAGTTAAGGCTAGACACATTCTACATGTTATAAAGCAATAAAAATTTTAAGTTTTTTTTTTTCTTCTTTTTTTTTTTATCACTGGTAACGCCCATTGTAAATGGCATCAAAATTATACATAATGGTTTAAAAATATAATTTTAACATGTTTTAAATATTTTGTTTGTAAGAAGGAATTTTCCCCTCGATAACATTTTTGATTAAATATCTAGCATACTCGTGCATGAAATATTTTTTATTTGCATTTTTATACATTATAATTTTTTTCCATTATTATATTTGTGAATTATCATACACCTGTAATTTTTTTAATCATCATGAAGGTGCCTTATTTTTATTCAATTACATACATCACATTATGCTATTAAAATGTTTATGAATTTTTGTTCACAGGCTCGTGAAGAAGAACTAGCTGCACGAAAACGTGAATTGGAAGAACGTAAAAATTCTCTGGATTCTGAGCAAGTTCGCAGTCTTACAATGGCTATTGATAAGGTTAGTGTGTTTAAAAAAAAATAATAAAATAAAATAAATAAATGCTAGAAGGTAACAACATTATGCAAGTTTTTAATCATCACAATCTGCAATATTTCGAAACGAAAAACACATTTATTTCTAAAATTTTAATTTTTTATGCTATATAAGGTTTCTAAATGATGCTAGAATACGCAATAACAAAAATTTATGCTACTTATTATATATTATTCCCTTAGATAAAAAGTTATAATAATACACTAATATATTCACCAACTAACTTTTGGAACAAACATAACTAAAAAAAAAAAAAAATCCTCTCTCTCTCTGTGTTTGTGTGTGTGTGTGTACATATATATATATATATATATATATATATATAGTTATAATTAATACTTCTTACAAGTAAAAGCAACTGTAAAATCTTCTTATTGAACTCTTAACTCTCAAGGGTGGGATTAATTTATACTTTCAACAATCGTAGAATTATCTTACATAAGGTTTAATATAATATTAAATTGAATATAAAGTTATGAAATATATATTAACAGTTTTATTTTGATTAGGTTATAGTTGAGTGCCGAAGTGGTTAATTGAGATTGGAAGTATAAGCCGCAGCTTGGGAATTATTGTAATCCTCTCTCTCTCTCTCTCTCTCTCTCTCTCTCTCTCTCTCTCTCTCGAACACACACACACACACACACTCACACAACACAACACACACACACACACACACACACACACACACACACACACACACACACACACACACACACACACACACACACACTCACACACACACACAGACTCTTTCTCTCTATTAATAAGTTTTGATAGAAAACTAGAGAAAAGCGTAAAAGAGAACAGAAATAATTATAATGTTTATTCAGCTTATTACTTGCTTTTTACATATAGTGCAATGTATAATTGATATAAAGAAAAGAAAAAGCAGAAGAAAAAAAAACAAACTATATAGACGTAATTATTTTTATTAGTTTCATTTTCATTTTCAATATCAATTGAAAATTAATGTTAATATTTATCACTTTCTTTTTTTCTGTTCCTGATCAAAATGAAAACATTTAACAGAAAAACTAACACCAAAAAATTACTTTTTCCATTATTTTAATGCTTTATAATATTTTTACTAACGTAAAATCAGTTTGGCATAATATGTTTTCTGCATTTAATTATTAGTATTTTAAGACTGTTAAAATCGTTATTTCTTTTTACTTTCTTAATGTTTCATTTTTTCCTTTTCCTCTAAAAATTTAAAGGAGAAAGACGAGTTTAATTCATGTTAAGACTGCAGATTTTATTTTCTTTTCTCTTTTAAATATAAATAAAGATGAGAAAAACAAATTAAAAAAACAAACAAACAAACATAACAATGTGAATGCAGCAACCCCCCGCCCCCATTTTTTTTTTGTATAATATATATTTTATGATGTTCCTGTGAGTATTGAACTAAATCGCGTAGCATTAAATAATATTTATCATTCAAAAATTATATTACGCGAAAAAGGTCACTATAATTTATGCTCCATGCCAGTACAGTGTTAGTTATAATATGACTTGCTGCTAGAGTCAATATATATATATATATTTTTTTTTTTTTTTTTATTGAAATTAAGAAATACATCGCTGCAAATATTTTGAAAATTCCCGCTTGTATGCAATCCTAATGTTATGTTCGTATGTTCCAGGCCAGCTCCAGCCTTGCCGACCATAGTACTCAACTCCAATCTCGTCTTAGTAGTTTGGCTAAGTTTTCCTTACGTCTGGACGATGTTATACAGTGGGCCATGGAAATGAGAACTAGGATCGCTGTAACAAGAGATATGCCTCCTCATGAGAAATCTAGAACTCTAGATATTCTTACTGTAAGTTGATGTATAATATTAGTGATTTGAGGCTTGTAAGTAGAAGTACTTATCATAAAAATTGACCCCAAACTTTTTTGATGTTGTTTGAAAGTTAGTGAATTAAAACTACTTATAATAACAGTTTCATAGAGCCTGTGATCATCAAATAAGGGGGAGTAACAAATATTGATTTAATAATATTGGACTTTTTATAAGTAAAAGGAGGTGTGGGGGGATGCAATTCAAAATGTTATGATTTGATTATTAATATTATTTTGCAGTGAGAAAAACTAAAAAAAAAAAAAAAAAAAAAAAAAAAAAATTAGGGGTAATTTAATTTTATTACATATTCTAAAAATAGACATTGTCCTGAACCGATTGATATGCAAATATATAATCTTTGAGTTCATGAAGTAAAATTTTCAATTCATTTTTGAAAATCCAAAAATGAAGCCATGGGCAGCAACTTATTCGTGTAGGCATAGGAAACGGTGACGTAATTTTGCGACTTTCAAAACTTGATTAAAAATACTTACCCTAATGAATTCAAAACTTAGAAATTTGTGTATTTATCAATTCAAGACAATTTCCTCTTTTAGGATGATATGCAATAAAATTACCCCCTAACATTTTTGGTCTTCCTTGTTGTCGTACATATTTCTGTCAAAAAAAAAAAAAAAAAAAAAAAAAAAAAAAAAAAAAATTATAATTATCCATTAAATAAAAACGTAGTTTAATAAATGTCAATTAGCTTCATATGAAATTTACTTAATATTAATGTAAAAAAAATTTTCTGTCTTATCTAATGGTCACAGACTGGGAAAATTTAATCATAGTTAGCTATTACAATAAGCTTCAAAATAATGCTAAAATTAAACTTTTTAAATCATTAAATAAATTCTCTGTTTTGTTCATAATATTTGTTCAACATCTAATATTAATACAATATACTGTATTCATCCTATTATACCATATGTTTTCATTAGTATAATGTTTTTAATTTTTTATTATAATTAGTTTTATAATTATTATTATTATTATAATTTTTTTTTTTTTGGAAATGATGCTAAAATAAACTTATGAATTCTAGTTTATAGAAGTCTGAAACAATTAAATTAATACTCTGTTACTGTAATTAAAAACTGCACAACAAATAATATTACTGCAATAACTCATATTATTATGTTCATTATAATGTTGTGTTTTATTATAATTAATTTTATAATTGTTATATTTGCAGAGATCCGTACTAGAACGTGAAGTTGATATAAGAGAGGTGCTAGAGAATTACAATAACTTAGAGAAAGAATGTGAAGCAGCTAGACAACCTGTCTCCATTGAATTACAGGTAATGTTATACAACTTAAACCACTGCAGTAATTACTATACTGTACTATTTGAGGGTGCTCCGTTATAATGTTGTAAGTTCACTTGACCTTAAAAAATAAAAATTCGTCGGACCGACCCCAAATTTAGGATTTTGCCATTTCTGGTCATTTGCACCAAAAAAATATTTTTCAAGCTCAAATGGACATAAGATATTATAGCAAAGCACCCTCATATTGTTCTCAACTAGTACATTCTAATTGTTCTACTCTATTATTGTTGTGAGTATAATAGTAATTTCAGCTATGTATAATGGAATTGTATTGTTGACCTGTTTCCATCAACAACTATAGTAGAGAAATCATTAATTTAATAATGTACAGATGCTGTGATGTAAAATTGACCTTATGAAACTGCATGGAGATTTTAACAAATGTGATGCTCTATTATGAAAACACCTAATATTTCTATATGGCAAAAAAGCAAAATTTTATATCACAGTGTCTGTACTAAATTCTGACTTGTATTCGTAAACCGGACTTAAAAAAATCTTTCCGTTTGCATTTAAGTTTCCACATAAATAATAGAGATTAATGCTTCTAACAGTTTTTTTTTCCGGGGCCAGTAATGATGTTAGATCATTAGTAGTATTGTGATAGCACTTAAATCCTTATTGAGAAAATTAAAATAATGTAGAAAATGGAGGTGACAGAACTAAAATTCAGTAATCTTAAAAAAAAAAAAAAAAAAAAAAAACAACTTTGAGAGAGTTTGCTGTTGCACATACAATATTGCCAATCTAATAGCCTGTCCACATGGTGATAAAATTAAATGCTTTTTAATAGATATTACATGCTATCAAATTTATTGCACAATGTAAATGATTGCTCTGTGTGAATAGGGCATAAGATTAGAATATTAATTGTTGCTTTCCAATCAAAATGGACTTACTTGTTAGTATTTATTTAACTCTATAGTTACTTCACATGCCACAATGGTGAAAAGTGTAGATAGTCAATTTTGACTTGCAAGTATTAATTAGAGACCCTTAAAGGCATAATGCACTTTTTTAAACATTCTTTAGAATACTAGGTTAATAATTTACATACCTTATTATGGCAGAATTAGACATGAACGCGATGATCTTGTATTTATTTTCATTTATTTTCCATTTGACGGTTGAAATAAAACTTATCTGACGTCACACTGTACTGATGGGGCTGCGAAGTGGTGGGGTGTTTTAAATTTATCACGTGACCAAAGAACTTGACTGCTGCTTGACTGTGATTGGCTGATGAGATGGGCAGGGGGGAACACCGGGAAAAAGTTTGGTACTTCCCTAAACTTTATACTTCCGAGTTTGCGCGCAAAGTGTTTTATAGTTTAGGGAAGTACCAAACTTTTTCCCGGTGTTCCCCCTGCCCATCTTATCAGCCAATCACAGTCAAGTTCTTTGGTCACGTGATAAATTTAAAACACCCCACCACTTCGCAGCCCCATCAGTACAGTGTGACGTCAGATAAGTTTTATTTCAACCGTCAAATGGAAAATAAATGAAAATATATACAAAATCAACGCGTTCATGTCTAATTCTGCCATAATAAGGTATGTAAATTATTAACCTAGTATTCTAAAGCATGTTTAAAAAAGTGCATTATGCCTTTAACAGAGATGTGCCAACCCCTAAAAGATACTGCACTGCATATTTTTGATATAATTGACTAGTTGTATACTGTTTAGTTCTGAAATAAAATACATATTTAATTTCTATTTTATCTAGCACTTGTCTACGCTAGTACGTTTGGTCCCTAGTCCTAATTTACAATATAAATTGGATAATCATTCAATTCAACAATTCATTAATCATTTCATTTCAACATGCTCTAATCTCTAATTTCTATGTATTTTTTTTTAAATATTTATATTAACCGCTTATATATTTTTTAAATTCCAATTTATGTATGTAAACATTGTTCAATACAAAATTGTCTTAGATGACGTCAATGAACTAATATATTATAATTAAATGTTGTAGGAGAAGGTAAAGAAACTGCGTGAAGACTGGCACAAACTTAAGTCCAGAAGCTCATCCTCTGTTGAGCCAGAGGAAAAGTCCGAGTCTCCAGTCAGAGTTCTACCCACCGTGGTCGACACTCAAGTCAAAGTCAGTAGTGTCACGGACTCCAGAGCTACACCACCATCTGCTGTGTCGCCCGTCAAACAAGGTAGGGAGAACTACAATACGTCTGATGACATTACTATACTGAGAAAACACTTTCGTAGTGACAATGTTTATGTTAAAATCATGGCCAAAGTAGCTGCTACGTCTTGAGTGCTACGGTCAAATCTCATGACAATGATACAGGTGGATACCAAATGTTCACCAATTTTGGTTAACATATATATTTACCCTAGCTTTCTGTTTTCTCAGTGTATTTATTATCATGATCGCTGCCTCAATCAAACCACTTGATTGACTTTAAAGTGCCACATGACCAAAAACCCTATATCTGATTGGTTTTATGTGATACAACATCTTAAAATACTAAAAAAAATAAATAATTAAAGT
This sequence comes from Ecdyonurus torrentis, assembly GCA_949318235.1. NCBI lineage: Eukaryota > Metazoa > Arthropoda > Insecta > Ephemeroptera > Heptageniidae > Ecdyonurus > Ecdyonurus torrentis. The sequence continues at coordinate 17,649,855 of OX439136.1, forward strand.
AATTAGGCTTGTGTCGTATGTAGCTGAAATTCTAAATAAACATACATTATTAAAATAAAATGTAATTAGAAAGCAAGTTATGTACAGTATATAAAAACACACTTGAACATAGGTTACAAGTTAGGATAGGTTGAATTTTACAGCATTATCAATAGAGTGCTCTAGTTGTCGGTAATATTAACTAAGGCTTTTCAGTATTACGTATGTATAAGCAAATAAAATTACTTTAATATATTTGTTATTAAAATAAATAAAATAAGATCATACCACAAAATTCAAGTATATCTACAAGAAAATAGTATTTTATTTACGCGGATAAAATAAATCTTGAAATTTATGCTACATTAATATCACACAGTAAAATGTGTTACAATTTTAGAATTGCATTAATCGCGATACTGTACGCATCATATTTGTTACGCCGTGCAGAATAGTTACTAATCAATATAGCGTATAATTTATGTTGTTATGAATAAATATTGCTGAAATCGGTCTAGCGTAATTATTATGAATTTATTTAGTCCACCGAGCCAAAAATAAATACGTAATAATTATACTAGCTCAATGCAACAACTTGTGCATAGCAACATATTTTATGCTTTAATGTATATAGCGATTAAAGTACATAGCATAATAGTGAATATGTTCAGCATATAATTAGTATAATTACTTATAGGCGTAGAACACCTTGAACAAAAAAGTTGCGTAATATCATAAAAAACCTGAAAATCAACATTGTTTTGGTCGGAGTCATTTATTTCTAATTTATTTTCCATCCACAAAATGCCGCTGGCGGTCACTGACGGCACAGCTCGCTTGTTTTACGCGCGCGTAAACCGAACGAGCTGTGACGTCAGTGACCGTCAGTGTCATTTTGTGAATGGAAAATAAATTAGAAATAAATGACTCCGGCCAAATCAACGTTGATTTTCAGGTTTGTTAGGTTATTACGCAACTTTTTTGTTCAAGGTGTTCTACGCCTTTATATTATCCCGAAATAGTAACATTTATGATCTAGAAAATAAAAATTATTATGTAAGCATAGAAATAAAAAAAGTTGAACACCGTGTACACATTCAATGTATATGCAATGAAGTGTAATATCGCAAAGTTATTGCTAGGATACTGTACACGATGTAGATATGAGAGGAGAAAATATGTCATAGTTGATCGACTTGAACATATATATGAGGGGTTTCACGGCCACGGGACAACTACGGCACTGCAAACAAAAAATGTTCTCAGAAAAATCTGAAAAAAATGTGACAAGTACACACTAATAAGACAAAGCACATGCTGAATTTTTTTAAATTTATTTTGATTATTGCCTGAGATACGGCAATTTAAAGATGGCGGACCATTTTAAAAAGGAGCGCGAGGAGCCAACTTTGACGCTCTGTAGTTTCTGTTGTATAAAACAAATTTTAATAATTTATTTTTTATTGTGTTCAGCATTAAGTCAAATAAATATAACTGTGCCTAAAATTTTTTTAGAACTTGTTAAAGTATTTTTTAGGAATTTTTGAAAATATGCAATTTTTGCTAAAATTTGCACATTTGCATACCTCTTAAAAAATAGTAAAAAAAATTTTTCATGGCATTTTGCAATTTTAGCTGTTAGATAAACGTCTTATCTTCATCTTCTGACAAGAAAACAAAAATAAGTTCAAATTTGATAGTACAGTACTGGTCAAAACAAATGCCTTTTTCCGAAAAGTGCCATTTTCGACCTTCAAAAACTCCGTGTTACCGATGAATTTTTAAATATAACAATATACGTTTAGAAAGCTTATACTTTGATTATTTAAATAAAAAAATAAAAAACCTGTGTATTGAACTGCAAATATTTTTAATGGTTTTTTTTGTAACTCACTCCACGCGCGCATTGCGCTCGGCGTACAGGCTCTTGCGCTGAGTAAATTAACACGCGCATCTTGTTATAACTTTGATATAATTATTTTAATCACTAATATGATAAATATATTTGGCTTCTCGTGATACAATATTTATTTTAATGTTTAAATTGTTATATAAAATTGGTCATATATGACAAATAAAGCCTTTTTAAAGTGATATACTATAGGTTTATATAATATACATTATATTATATAAAGAATACAAACTGACCTGTTTTTTTCTTTTATATTACGAGTACAAATTCTATTTTAACTTTTATAATTATATAGCAATTAAAAATAAGCATGCAATCTACACTTACCTATTATTCCTCTAGATGCAATCTGATGCAAGTCACAATATACACGTTGCAAATTGATTAAAAATAACGATGATTTAATGATTTAAAAATCAAAATCTATTTTTGTACTTCAAAATTTTAATACAATAATATTTTATTGTGATGCTGACCTATGATAAAAGTAGTCAGTGTTAATGTTTACTATATTTTGTGGCATGCGCCAGCATCTGTTTTGCACATGTGACAACTCTATATAGTAGGATAACTAAAAGTTGGATTCAGTGATACATGACTCAAATATTAAATTTTATTACTTATATAAAAACTTATGAGAATCCTACTTACATAAGATAGGCTAGATTTTTTTCTTAAGTAAATTTTCAGTAGAGATCAGTGTTTGGCACGGAGTGGATGTGTTGTTATTTTTACTGTGATTTTGTTTGATATTTTTTTCTTTGAAGTGTTCTTAATCTATATATAAAAAATGTCTTTTAATTTTGAGGATTGTTCAATTGGAAAAGTGATTGGGCTTGAATGCCATAAAAGTAGGTATACGAGAACTCATGGACTTCAGTTAGTTCGTAATTTAGACCTTGTAGAAAAAGAATTGTTATATAATCGCTCGAATTGCAAAGACAAAATTGACACTAGTGATTTGAATTTAACTGTATGTCACTATCATTTTAATATTTATGTTAAATATTATGAAAATTTACAAACCATGTGTTTTGATCCATTTAAAATTCACAAGAAAAAAGTAAGTCTAAATTTGCGAATTGTAAGTGAGGAAATGTCAACAAATGCAAATGAAAAATTAAATATTAAAATTATTAATGGAGATAAACTTTGCATTAATTGCATGAAAAAGTTGAATGCAAGCGTTGAGTCTTTTGATAAACAAATCAATGTTATTAATTCTCCTTCTGGCTATTTTATTGCAAACTCGCGAGATGCAACTTTTAATCCTAACCAGTCGAGCTTTGTAAGATATGAAAAACTAGCTCAGAAGAAAGTTAAACTAGTAGCTGCGGGTAGAATTAATAAAAAACTTCAAATGTTGAAGAATACTCCATTAAAATTAGGTGGTCAAAAAGGAGCAAAGAAGGTCAAATATCTAAAACAAAAATTACGTCAAGCCAGCAGTGATATTGCTCGCGATATGTGTGCAGTTGCGAGTGTTCCTGTTGATGAATTAACATCGGAATCAGACAATCAAAATAAAGATATTCAATTAATTTCAGATTATAAGAATATGTTAAATGATATAAAAAACAAATGTCTAGAATCTACATCACAAGAAAAAATAAAATATTTAACTTTAGCACCAAACTCCTGGGCATTAAATAAAACAGCCAAATATTTCAATGTTAGTAGAAATTTAGTACGAAGAGCACGTGTATTAAAACTTACTGAGGGTATCTTAGCCAATCCTTCACAATTTCAAGGACGCTCGTTAAGTCCTAATATAGTTAAAGAAGTCATTGATTTCTACCAGAGTGAGGAAAATTGCAGTATTCGACCTGGTATTAGTGATACAGTGTCAGTAAAAATTGATGGCAAAAAGGTGAAAATGGCTAAGAGAATACTGTATTATAATCTACGTGAATTGCATTCTGAATTTTTAAAACGTACAGGTCACAAAATAAGTTTTACAAAATTCACTACATTACGCCCTAAATGGGTGTTTACTGTAAATGCAAAAAATGTTCACAATGTGTGCGTGTGTCAAATTCATCAGAATTTGAAACTGATGGCCTTAAAAGTTGGATTAGATTATAAAGAGCTTATGGATAAAATTGTTTGCTCTGTAAACGCAAAAGAATGTATGATATTTAGATGTGAACTTTGTCCCGGGATTTATAACTTAATTAAATTCTTGAACGAATTATTTGAGTCAAAGAATACTGATCCTGATGACAAAATTAAATACAATTGTTGGACAACTGATAATTATCCTAAATTAGAAACAATAATATGCTCAGTACAAGAATTTATAGACACATTAGCAAGTACTTGTAACGATGCAACCACTCATCACTTGACTGCAAAATCTCAATCTAAATATTTTGCTGAAATGAAAGCAAAATTAGACCCTAATACTGCTATTGTCGTCCAAGATTTTGCTGAAAACTACGCAGTAAAAATTCAAAATTCAATCCAGGGAGTTTACTGGCAAAATAAACAAGCTTCATTGCACATTTATGTAATTTATCACATTGATAAAGACAGTAATGAATTAAAAAAGACATATTATTGCGTAATTAGTGATGACTTGTTACATGATGCAGTTACAGTTAATTCTTATTCATCAAAAGTGATACCACACTATTTATCAAATAATTCTCAAATTCTAAAAATATTGTATTGGAGTGATGGTGCTGGTAGTCACTATAAAAACTGTAAGAATCTCAAAATTATTGCGCTGCATGAAAAATTATATGGTGTCCCAGCAGAATATAATACATTTGCTACATCCCATGGTAAAAGCACCTGCGATGCAATTGGAGGGGCGGCAAAGAGGACAGCGTATGAAGGTAGCATGAAAGCAAAACCAGGAAGTCAAGATAATATTTTAAATGCTTATGATATGTACAAATATTTAAATGCAAGATCAGAAAAAAATGAATCTAAAATTAATTATATTTATGTATCAGCAAAAGAAAATCAAGATTATGGAAAAAAAATGGAAGAAATTTTTTCATCTGCAAAAACATTGCCTGGGACACGCAGTCATCATAGATTTGTCCCAGAAGATGATGATATAATCAGAATGTATCGTTTATCAGAAGACAATACATTCACACGTCTTTCATTATCTCGCAATCGACTTGCTAGCAATACTAATAATAATATCAATGAAAAGAATCTCATACAAGACACATTCGTTGCACTAATATTTGATGGTGATTGGACAGTAGGTCAAATATTGCAGAAAAATGATGAACATTTAGATTATGATGTGTGTATAATGAAAAGAAGTGTGCAAATATTTGAGTGGACAAACAATCAGTGTATTATGTCTATTCCATTAACTCAAATATTATCAATAATTACACCACCTACTATTAAAAAGAATTCATTTAAAATGACAGCTAAAATGTTCAATTCTTTGTGTGAAAAATTCAGTGAGTACACTAAAATGAACTTGTAACATAATATTAACATAATAAAAGAATTACGTAAAGTTTGAATAAATTAAATCAAGTAATATAAAACAATATAGGTTCAGTTGGCTTTAGTGCAGTGAAAAATATACAAACTTAAATAATGATAAAAAATAATCAACATATAAACAAATGCATTATCATGTAAATTTAAAACAACTTGCAACGTGTATACTGCGACTTGCATCAGTTTTCATCTAGAGGAATAATAGGTAAGTGTTGATTGCATGCTTATTTTGAATTACTATAATTATAAAAATTAAAATAGAATTTGCACTCGTAATATAAAAGAAAAATAACAGGTCAGTTTTGTATTCTTTATATAATATAATGTATATTATATAAACCTATAGTATATCACTTTAAAAAGGCTTTATTTGTCATATATGACCAATTGGCAATTTTATATAATAATTAAAACATTAAAATAAATATTGTATCACGAGAAGCCAAATATATTTATCATATTAGTGACTAAAATAATTATATCAAAGTTATAACAAGATGCGCGTGTTAATTCACTCAGCGCAAGAGCCTGTACGCCGAGCGCAATGCGCGCGTGGAGTGAGTTAATAAAAAAAATCATTAAAAATATTTGCAGTGCAATACACAGGTTTTTTATTTTTTTATTTAAATAATCAAAGTATAAGCTTTCTAAACGTATATTGTTATATTTAAAAATTCATCGGTAACACGGAGTTTTTGAAGGTCGAAAATGGCACTTTTCGGAAAAAGGCATTTGTTTTGACCAGTACTGTACTATCAAATTTGAACTTATTTTTGTTTTCTTGTCAGAAGATGAAGATAAGACGTTTATCTAACAGCTAAAATTGCAAAATGCCATGAAAAATTTTTTTTACTATTTTTTAAGAGGTATGCAAATGTGCAAATTTTAGCAAAAATTGCATATTTTCAAAAATTCCTAAAAAATACTTTAACAAGTTCTAAAAAAATTTTAGGCACAGTTATATTTATTTGACTTAATGCTGAACACAATAAAAAATAAATTATTAAAATTTGTTTTATACAACAGAAACTACAGAGCGTCAAAGTTGGCTCCTCGCGCTCCTTTTTAAAATGGTCCGCCATCTTTAAATTGCCGTATCTCAGGCAATAATCAAAATAAAATTAAAAAAATTCAGCATGTGCTTTGTCTTATTAGTGTGTACTTGTCACATTTTTTTCAGATTTTTCTGAGAACATTTTTTGTTTGCAGTGCCGTAGTTGTCCCGTGGCCGTGAAACCCCTCATATACGTTATATATGTATAATATTATATATGTGAGAGAATATTGAGCAAATATCATCGCTTGGTTTGTAAAGATTCTTCTTATACATCACTAAATCTACGTTATATTACATTTTTATATTCACTCATCATCATGTATTCGTATATATGTATAGCAAAATGATTGCGATGTCATATTGGGTGACATTTCATCTTTATTGCACTCGTCGTAGTGGAAATTGTTACTTATTTCTGTTATATATAAGAGAAATGGATGTAAACTGTACTGTATAATATGTTAGGTAAATAGTGAGAATTTGTAATAGAACATTCAACGATATTTATGGCACTTCTTACCTAATAGACAAATATCTATATGAAATATTATCGTAGTAAAGAAAGTCACTATCGTTCAAAGGTTGGCGAGAGAAAAGAAAATTTATATCAGATTACCTGATTTTAATGAAAGTATCGTATTATATATAAAGTAAATGCAATGCTTTTTACTGGTGTAGCCAATCAGACGCGCGTGGAAAACTAAAATCTAAAATTTCTCCATCCCTTAGTATTGTGGAATAATCCTTAAATATTTATTGCATTTTATTTTATTACAATATTTTATTGCACTTAGGCGTTCAAATGTTTAATTACGAATAAAAATTAGAATATGTAAAATTTTTATGAAATTTTGGTTTAAAGCTACTGTTTGTAATACTTCTCAAAACATGTTAATAGTTTTTGAACCCCTAAACTTCCTCTAGAGTTATTTTGTGGATAAATATCACTGTCAAAACAACAACAACAACAACAACAACAACAACGATTGTTGCCTTTTCAAGTTGTAATGAAATAATCGCATTTTCCAGCCTAACAACACTGAAACATTTTTAAATAAAAAAAAAAAAATCAGTGATGTTAAATGTAATATAAAATAACATTTTAACAATTTATAGCATTTTAAAAATAAATAAATTGTAATTTCTATATTATTTATCTTAAAAACATAAAGTTCAAAATATATTGGTAAAACGTTTTTCATTGAAAAGTTTTATCTTTTTGTTGATTTTGCTTACGTAAAGTAAGAAAACAACGTATTCTTTATTTCTTTTGAAATCAGATAAATGTCTTTTGTGTGGTATACAAAAAAAGAAAAGACAATGTTTCTGAAAAAAACAAAAGAAATTTTCTTTTGTTTTTTAAACTTTTATGTTTGTGGGTGGTTTTGATTTTGTGTGTGTTGAGATTGAGAGTATAAGATCGTAAATGTATTGACTTTTAGTTTTCAAGTACGTATATAATTCTTGTATTGAAATCTCGAATAAGACCACGAGGTTGTCAAAGTTAACTGATGATAGGGCAGTTCTTTGACTTTATAACTTACTTTTTGTTTTGTTTTTCCAAAACTGTACAAAGTGTACAAAAAAGATAGAAAAGAACTTAAATAAAACACTCACCATAAATTCACAAAATATAAAGCATCACAGTTGTGCGCTTCTTATCTATGTCTATACTGCTATGCTTTAGTGTAAAGTAAAGTGATCTTGCAGAGTAGTTTTACTATAGAGGGTGAAAAGAAACTTTGCTGTACAGCATAATTGACACTTCAGTCTCTTCTTTCATTTCGTTTCGTTTTATTATTATTTATTATTATTATATTTTTTTGGCATGAATAAGTTTGTTTTTGTTTTTGTAGCTTAAACTATAGACCGGCTGCACTCATATTTAAGAGCTGCCATTTTGCTGGTTATGAATACATACGCCAGCGTAGACAAAACGTCATTTTAATTTTTTTAATATAGCAAAAGAAGCTTCAAACCTCAACCAAAGACTTATTTCTCCTAATAAGATTGAAGAATATGAGAAAAATTCGTTCAGTTGAAATAAAATCTTATTAAGTGAACAATTAGGAGAAATGTTGTTTCCCCTATGCTGGACAATACATTAGGTACCACAAACATGGCGACAAAGCGCAAGAATGTGAAAGGGGTCTATAAAGTCTAAAATTGCAACAGTATAGTGAATTATATATAAAGTGAAAGTATAAAAAATAATAATTATTGTCTTTATGTCATTTCATAAGCTATTTTATTTATAACTTGTATTAGTACATTGCTAAACAGGCTAACTATTGTGTATTAAAAATAATAAATATAAAGCAACTTAATATTTTAAATAATAAAAATAAAAGCCTTTGCAAAGTTTTAAGTATTGTAGAATTAACGTTTATGACGTCACTAAGCGTTGAAAATGTTGAAATTCTCATGATAAATGCATCAGAAACAATGGATAAATACAAATTTTATGAAGTCGTTTATTTCATTGTGATTCTAACGCTTGTGACGTTATTTACGCTTATTATTATATTTTCAATGTATGATGTTATAACCGTCGTAATAACGTTTATAAACAAATAATAATAATAATAAAGGCTGAATAGAGCTTTTTATAATAATATACTTTAGAATGCACGTAAGAAATTTTCAATTAAAAAAATAAATGTAAAAATTAACGTTATGAATGTGTGTGCTACTGAATTGGGCATGCGTAAGGCTTCACGTGTTTAAAAAAAAAAAAAAAAAAAAAAAAAAAAAAAAAAAAAAAAAAACTTTACACGTGAGTAAGCTAATCACATACAAGAGAGTAATTTGTGGTATACTGTATAACTTAATTCTTTACAATTTTCATTCAAGCCTCTCTTTTTCTCTGTACCTCATAAATTTGCAACAAGAAAAGCAAACTAAGATAAAAATCTAATCAAATCTGATTAGCAGTGTGCTTTTATATTTTATTAAAAAGGGTTAATGCGTATATGTACGTTGAAGTAGATACGTGCTATAAATCTGGTTATACAGCTTATATGAAAAGTAGTCAAGTGGACAAGAACTAACCTATCTTAACTTTACTCGTGTTAAAGCTAGTTTCATAATAATATTTTTCGAACTTCATTTTTAAATAGTTTCTTTAAAGGTGTATTCACATATTCTTAAATTTGTTGTAACTTTGCGTAGCAATTTGTTTTTAAATGGGAAAAAATTATTTTGCCGCGCAAAGTTATAACCAATTTAAGAATATGTGAATGCACCTGAAAAGTATATAGAAAACATGAAACAACATGTTCTTTAATCATTAAACACAAAATGGGATCAACAAAACTGATGATAATTTTTACCAGAATGTAAATGTGGCACCACAAGAGAACGTGAAAAAACTGTACAGTATGCAATTTGCGTGAATATTTCTGTTTATGATGACGTCAGAAATAGGCAAAAACTAGGATGAAAATGTTGTGCGGGTTGCATAGATAGAAATTTTCTGATCATTGCTACGGCGCTACAGTTGTTACATAAAAGTTAAACTCATTTTGCATTTTTAAACTAAATAAAAAGCAAGGAAAAATAATAATAATGGGAAGGAGAAAAATTAAAATGCAAAATTCAGATACCATATTTTATTCTAACGTTATCATACTTACTCTGCTTTATATAATATATATATATATATATATATATATATATATATATATATATATATATATATATATATATATATATATATATATATATATATATATATATATATATATATATATATATATATATATATATATATATATATATATATATATATATATATATATATATATATATATATATATATATATATATATATATATATATATATATATATATATATATATATATATATATATATATATATATATCCTCATAAACTTATAAAAACCATAAAGTTAAGTAAAATTGCATTATAGTGCAGTTCTATTCTTTATATAGTATGCAATATTTTTTAATGTTTTTATAAAACTGCAGCACATACTCCATTTATTTTAATGTTTATTTTCTGTATCGTTAACTAAAAGGAAAGAGAGACGAGAGAGAGAGAGAGAGAACTTGGATTTTTCATGATTTATTTATTAAATAAAAGTTTGTGATGTGTTAAAAGGAAACACTTTTTTTAATACTGCCTTGTCTTAAAGTCTTTTGTTCTCTTTCTATACGGAAAAAAGAAAAAAAAAAAAAAAAAGCTGAAGTCTTTTATTTTGAATTGGAGTCTCTTGTCTAGTTTTTTTTCTTTCTTCTTTTTTCATGGTCCTTAAAAGAAAAAAGAAAAGAAAAGAAAAAATTTGGAATTCAATTACTAAAAAGCTAAGTTGATATTGAAATTTTAATGTGAAGTTTTATTTTAATTTAAAATTGATAGATTTAATGAATTAAAGATGATGGTATTAGTAATTTCATTCAACAATTTGACAGTTATTTCTATTCTTCTTTTTCTGTCATGTAATATAAAGTTTTATTTATATAGATTTTTTGTTATATATTTTATGTACATACATATTTTAAGTTCAAAATTAATAATTTTTTTTGTATAAAATTATATATTTTTGCTTTTTTTTTTTTTTTAATAATAATAAAAATGTTAAATGTTGCTTGAATTGAAATTTAATTTAGTAATTAATCAGTTTTAGAATATTATGTGAGAATGGGAATAATAATTTCTAAATTTTAATGTTCAAATTCTGCTGTTGGGAAAATGGTCATACATCTAGCTGTAAGAAAGAAAATTATAAGACCAAAATAGGAAAATACTTTTTATTAAAATATATTGTTTTTGTTATTGAACCGAGCTGGTATGGCTGAGTGGTGAAAGCAGCTGACTCGTAATTCTGTACTCCTCACCGAGTATAAGTTCGAGCCATTGCTAAGTGCGTACGCGCACGTAAAATGTGAGAGCACAACACGTTGCACGATGCATGTTTACATGCTTTCCATTACGACGCACAGCATTCGGGAGTTGCATGACATACATGGTCGATGTGATTGTACCGACCAGCCTGCCTGGACGTTTCCACAGTTTCTCTGGGCTGTCATAGCGAATGCCGGGATGTGTATACTTATAGGCCGTGGCCGGCTCGTGTGTGCTTTTCCATTTATTGGAAAGTTCTACCTGTCGATAAGGCAATGTCTTGACTGAGACTGAGATTGGAGTAGCACGATAACACAATATTGCAAGCAAGCAAGCAAGCAAAAAAAAAAAAAAAAAAAAAGTTTTAATGTTTGTAGATTTTTTTCTTATACTAGAAAAGAGAGAACGAGAGAAAAACACTCACTAAAAGAAATGAACTTGCCATGGAAAAGATCATTTTGGTGACTTTATTATATTAGTAAACATAGACTATATAGGAAAGGGATGAATATTAATAATTTCTCATAGAAGCGTATATTATGTATGACAGTAATAATCACTAACATGTGATATCAATAATGTTCATTATAATATCATAAATTTTGTGGGTAATATATACGTGTTTATATTAAATGTTCAAGATTGTATAATATATTGATAGAATATGCTTTGTATGATAATTTTCAACGTTTCAATACTTTCATAATAAACATTTTATTATATATATAGTATTAATTACATGCACGAACTGGAAAATTACAATAATAATAATATAGAGTACACTTATAAAGTTGAATATAAATTAGTTTACTTTGTATCGTGTAATATTATATTGATTGATTTTATAGTTTTCAATTTTATCATTTTTATATACTCAAACAAAAATATTATTATTAATATCATAAAAAAAGCTATGAAAAATTTACAATGTTTTTTTTTTTTTTTTTTTTTTTTTTATTTTATTTTTTTTTTTATTCATATTATATAGTTCGTGCTGAAAAAGAATCAGAGCAAATTTCAACGTTGACCATTAATGACAATGTTCTACCATATATCATTCATTTTCTTTTCCATTGTGTCAAAATAATATTAATAATACTAAAAAAGAAAAGTAATGCAAACATCAAATCAATATATTTTTTTTTATACAAATGTTGTATTTTTTATGGCATATAAATTTTTTACACTAAATATTGTTGTAACAAAATCTAAATTGATTCACGATAGGTACTTTTTTCCCCGCTCTAAAATATAAAAGAAAAAGGTTTGAGAATAATGAGAGTATGATTGATGTTTCTCTTCTTAGTTGAAATACATGTTGCAATATAGTTTTTATTTAGTTGTTACTTATTGAAGTTGATTTTAAACGTCATCACAGAAATATCAATAAGTACTAAAATCTAGCTATGTCCAAGTTATGTTGATAAAACTATACCACTTCACATAGCTTATAGAAGAAAAATGTAATATCATAGGGCAAAAAAAAAAAAAAAAAAAAAAAAAAGAGGAAAAGTGGAAAAGTGCAAATATAGCCCGAAGCAAAATCAAATTCTTCTATTCGAATATCCGTCTGCTGCTATATATTTTTATATAGACCATAGATATTTTTTTCTAATAAGAGACCCAAATCAACTACCGTCATGGAAAATGTAATATACTGTATTTTATAGTGAATGTATACTCTTTACTCTCTGTCGCTTTCTCTCACCCCTCTTTTTTTTTCTCTTGTGCTATATTTGGAAACTTTTGTTTCCAATTTTGTTTTATATATAATAACATTTTTCTTCACTTTTAAAATAAAGTTATTTACGTAAATAAAATAAAATAAATATATATTTTGGCAGTAAAGAGAAGCCATGTATTTAATGTTTCCTGTATGATTGTGAAATACAAAATGTTAAACAAACAATTTATAATCAATCGACTGTTGAAATTATTTCTTTATTATTATTTTGGCTTCATTAAAACCATTGAAAATTGATTTATAATTCGTATAAATTGAATATTACAATTTCTATACCACATAATTTCCTTATAATAATTTACTGATAATTATTATATTTTTGCTTTCCTTACACAAGTTAATATTGTATTAAATTAAAGGCGTAGAACATCTTGAATAAATAGCATGTCTAATATCCTAACATACCTAAATATCAACGTTAATTTCGCCGTAGTCATTGATTTCTAATTTATTTTACATTCACAAAATGTAATGCGGTTTTATGACATCACATCTCGCCTGGTCCACGCACGCGGAAACAAGCGAGCTGTGACGTCATAAACCCGCAACTGACATTTCATAAATGGAAAATAAATAAGAAACCAATGACGCCGGCCACATTGATATTTAGGTACGTTAGGATATTAGGCAAGTTTTTTTTTTTTATATTTAATGTGCTCTACGCCTTTAATATACAATAATTATTATTATATGTTACATGAAGAAATTAAGCAATATGTCATACTTTATATCTTATTATTAATTACACAATTTAAATGGTTTCTTCTTCTTCATATTTACTTTCAATACATTTTAAATTATGAAGATGTTATGAAAAGAGAGTTATTGCTAAATACAACTTGTTTCAATAGAAATACTTTATCGTGATGTTTCTTATTGAATTGTACATGAAAAATAATAATAGTAAAGTTGTGAAACAAGAAAATGTCTGGAAGAGAAAAATAAAGTTCATAATATTTCACTCACAGTTCAAAAACTTTATATAAAAAATATTACTATATACTATTCTTCGTCTTGACTATTCTTTTCAATGCTATAGAACATTACGCGACCATAACGAAAATGTATTACGTATGATGTGAAATTAAAAGTACTAATATATTCACCAAATTAACCTGTGTTAAAAAATAATCAACAAATTAAAACTTAAGGCAGTAGGAGACCAACTTGGAGAGGACATAGTCAAAAGAGAAACTTTATTTTCACAATAATCTCCCTCTCTTATTTATCTCGAACAAAACACGTACTAAAATTTTCCAATAAAATTGAATGAAATTAATTTTTTTTAATGATATTTGTAGTTTTAAAAAAGTTTCTAATTTGATTTAAAAAGTTGGCGCTGAAGTTTGAATTGTCATAATTACATGCTAACTTTAAAGTAGAATAACTTAACTATTTAATCGTGTTTTCATGTGTTTGCCATAACATAACTAAACTTTTAAGTCATATGGCATCTTTACTTCATGTTAATTTTATATCTCGCGACCGTTCAGTTTGTCAGATATGAGCTAGTCACCTATATAAACCATTGTTATACATTCATCACCTTTTCCAACCTATTTGAAAGATAATGCTTTCTAACATTTTTATCAGGGGCATCACATACAAACTGGCAAGCTGTAAAATAAATAAATTTAAGGTTGGAAATCAGGTACTGCGGGATTTGACTAAAAAATTGTAAAGAAAGAAAAATCTGAAATTTTCCACAGTGATACATTACAATATGGTATCTTCAAAAATGTAAAAAAATTGGTGTGTCACCACGCTGGATTTTAAATTATGATTTTTTGAAGTGTTAGGCCCATAAGAACCCATGTTAATTTCATTAATTATTTTCTCTCTTATCTGATGGTCACAGATCCTGAAAATTTTATCATAGGTAGCTTTTACTATTAACTTTCAACTGGCATCATAAAGTTTCAAAGTTTTCTTTTTAAATTTTGACATACAAGCCATCAATATTCAACCCTTAAATGTAGCTTATTAGTTTTATAGTTTACAGCTTTGCCGTTCCTCGTTAAAATATAGCTCATTATTAAATACATATAATGTAC
Source organism: Ecdyonurus torrentis (assembly GCA_949318235.1). NCBI lineage: Eukaryota > Metazoa > Arthropoda > Insecta > Ephemeroptera > Heptageniidae > Ecdyonurus > Ecdyonurus torrentis. The sequence continues at coordinate 17,664,945 of OX439136.1, forward strand.
AATTGATTTATTATTATCATTATTTTTAGATAAATGATAAAAAAAAATTCTATTCACCTTAACTGTTTCAAAACATATAATATTATACACTTTCAGGCATGTACACTCTAATTTCTATGTTCTTCTTCTCTCTTTTGATTATAATATAAAATATTCAAACTCTATTTTATTCAAACATGATTGCATAAGATCTTCTTGTATAACATTACAAAGATTTTTTTTAAGATTGTATCTAAAAAAAAGTACATGTTTTTATATAAGAAAAGTATCATTTATTTTTTTGTATTATTTTTTTTGTACAACATAAAATTCTATGAATATTCTATAGCTTTATATATATATATATATATATATATATATATATATATATATATATATATATATATATATATATATATATATATATATATATAAATATATATATATGTAGATATAATTTTATATTCTTCAAAAAGTTAAAAGTTCTTTTAAAGATTTTTTTTTTTTTTCGTCATCAATTTAAATCTAAAAAAAAAAAAATGTAAAACTTTTCATGACGATGATTAAAACGTTCTCCAAAGATTTTACGGTGTTACTATTAATATATTTTTCGTATATACTGTAGTCTGTCATTGCGCTCATTTATTGTTTTCATGTTATGTACGAAAACTGACATTTACCTTATTGAAAATAACAATAAGATAGCTTTTATGAAATTTAGCAATTTTCTTATTTTATTTATTATTTTCTTTTACAGATTATATGGAACCTGGAACGATTATTCAATTTGAAATATTCACTGCAGTTTTTATGTGTATTTGAGAATATTTCGTATACTGTTCTATTAATTTGTACCCCAAAACGATGGGTGTCTCTAAAATAAGACTGACTATAATATATATATATATATATATATATATATTTAATTAAGGTTGAGAAAATAGAAGACGCGCGCAAGCGATGTGATTTTTTTCTATTATTTTTTTTTATGGCAAGTGCAATTTAAATGAAGATTCTATGTAACGAAATATTCCATGTTAACGTATGATATTTCCATAAAGTACAATAGTAATTGTACAGGTGATTTTAGTAGTATATTTTTACCCTCAAAGTTATTATATTTATATTATACTCTTTTGGATTTTATCATGCAAAAACTCGTGATAAATTTGCAAATTTTATTCTTATTAAAACTCGTCATTTAAGTTATATTATTATTATCAAAATCATTTGTGTATTAAAACTTTGCGTTAAAACTTACACTTCTTTTATATTATTATTTTTAAATAATACTAACTAAAATTTTGCCCCTGCTCTGTTATGCAAACCTGCTTAACACAGCGGCACAAAAATTAGTCTACCTTACAGGAGCTTTTAACTTTTTTTCTTGCGTTAATAAGTTTTATAAGTAAAAACTTTTTTTTTATAATTTTAAAGCTTTAAAAAAAAGTTTATTATCTTGGTTTTAATTATTAAAATGAATGTTTTTACGTTCATTTAAGTATAAAATATTTTATCAGTAACACAAAGTTTTTTTGTTTTCCACCAGATATTTTAACTTTTAAAATTAGGAACGTTGATTTATTCAAAAAATATAATTTTCGTTTGTTTACCTTTTTTTATTAATGTAAATTTGTATTTACATACTAAAAAAATATTTAAATATACAAAGAAAACTCATCATTATTATTGTTTTTTTTTTTAACAAAACTTTTTTTCACCGTCTTTATTTTTTATTTAAAAACAACAGCTTATATTCATTTCTTTCTTGTAAACAAAATGACTTTTTTTTTCTTTTTTTTGGGGGGGGGGGGTTTGTTTTGTTTTTCATTAACGTGATAATAAAAACAAAAAGACAATATTTCGTATTAAAATTTTCTGGAAAAGATTGGCTTCTTCCACTTGAAGGAAATACACTTAAAAAAATTAATCTCCTTTCCAAAAATATTTAGAGGGGTTTTGATGAGGTACCAAAGCATCTAGGTAGTGTATTTTTTTTTAATGTTCATGCTAGTATAAGCTTTATTGTTGAGTATTCCAGATACATACTGGGTGGGTACTCCCTATATTATGAAACTTTGTTGTATAATCTGTGATAATTTTATTAGCATTTATAATACCAAACAGCTAGTAGTGAGTGAACACTAAATTCTTTATCGTCATTTTTTTTTTTTTTTTTTAAGATACTTTTATAACATTAGTGTTTGCTGTATAAACAAGATCGTGTTGTGAGAATGGATGAAATGTTAAATGAGTAGTGGTTTTTAAATATTAGTCTGAACGTTTTCGTTTTTTAAGTGTAATTTTTTTATTCGTATTTTTTTCATTTTTATGGAAGAGAAATATAATGAACTCCCCCTCCTCACTGGAAAACGTTGTGTGAGAAAATATGCTTGAAATTGTTTTACCTTTAAATCTCCTTCCACGAGAGTTCTTGCCTTTTGCCATATTAAAAATGACATTTTATTTTTTTTTAATATCAAAAAGAGAAAAAGCTATAGAAGAACTGTTTATTAAATACTAACACAAATTTTTATTTTATTTTTACTCCACATTCAAATATAAGCCTATTTCATGTTATATTTTACAACTTAATATAAAAATATATAATAATAATAATAATTAGTTATTATTATTACATAGGATTTAATATTATGAGGTAAACAGCAGAACAGAAAAAAAAAGTATTGCATTTAGAAAGACTTACTGTATTGCAATTTTTTCGGACATTTCAAAAAAAAAAAAAAAAAAAAATCGCGTGTGCGTGTTGAAAAATGTGTAATATTTTGGACCTTTACGAGTTTTTAGACTCTTTTTGTCTTTTTCTAGTATTTTTAAAGTTGTTTTTAAAAAAAATACTGAACTGCAAAAAAAAAAAAAAAAAAGAAAAAGAAAAGAAAAAAAAAAAAAAAAAAAAGAAGAAGTAATAAAAGTATATAATAAAAATTTATGCTAATTTTCAATACAAGTCTATCGTTCAATTGTTGTTCTGTAGCTGCTAAAAATAGCAGCACAAATTTTAACTTTTATTATTATTATTATTTTTAATTTTTTTAGTTACCTCAACTAAAATCCAATTGCAGCTATTGAAAAAAAAAATGTTACTCTTGTTTCAAATAGGTTATCGGAATTATAATAAGAAAAAAACAAACTTGTAATTTGTTTATTTGACGTTAGCTCTATACATACAATGATTGATGGTGTTATTATTTTAATATTTTTCATATGTGTTAAAGTGCTTTATAAAACATTGTTTATAATTTTAAAATTTATTCACTCTTATAATATTTGCGTGTGTATCGTAATTAGTAAAATTTAGTTAATAATGTTCGTGTTTTATAAACATTTTAACTTGCTAAAATTACGATAAATCTAAACTTAAAATTACGTACGGTAAATAACGGTATATGAGATAAAAATGTAAAAGTACAGTAATAATTATAAAATTCATATACATAATATAAAATTTTAAGGAAGTGGTATAAGAAATCGAATTTCTGTAGATTTTGATCGTTAATTGCTATAATATTTAGTATTATTTTAAAGATCATTGTATAATCTCTCAATGGTAAAAGTTTTAAGGTAAGTCACCATTCAAATTGGGACAAAAATATTAGTTGAAATTAACAAAAAAGGTATTAAAAAAAAATAAAAAAAATAAAAAAAAGTTGTGAAATCTTAAGGGGGTAGGTGACCGACTGATATCTCGCAAACTAGGACGGTTGCAAATAATAATAATAACTCAAAGTAAAGAAGAAATGTTACTTTAAAATTTAGTTATGTCAAACATGTGAAAACACGATCAAATATTTAAGTTATTACACTTTAAAGATAACAAGTAAATGTGGAAATTTAAATTTGAGCGGGAAATTTTAGTCCAATTAGAAACATTTTTACAATTAAAAATATCATATATTTTTTTTTTGCATAAAAAAAGATATTTTAAATTTACTTGATTTTATTTGAAAATTATAGTGTTTGTTTTATTGGAATTAAATCATGTACAAAAAATTATTAGGAAAATATAGTTTTCTTTTAGCAATTTCCGGTCCAAGTCGGTCCCCCACCGCCTTAATAGCAATCTTATAGCAAGTTTAGCAGTCTTACAAGTTAGTATTATTTTTTCAGGTACTTTTTTTTTTTTTTTTTTTTTTTTCACTGCGAAAAAAAAAAAATAAAGTTAATCAGTTCGACATCTAAAATAATTTCTTATATAAAGCTTACAAATTGAACAAATTGAACTTGTCAAATTGAACATCTGTAATATGTATAATAAAATTCATTTCCAATAAAATTAATAATTTAATATCAATTTATTTGCAGACATGTCAAAATTTTCTTAATAATTATATTATATACGCATTATAAAATTATTATTGAATAAATTATAATCTGAGATAATATAGAATTTAATTTAACTTGAAAAGTTATACTCTATTGTTTAACATTACATTATTATATTATTTTCCATTGTTGAGAATTTGTAATTGAATAGTACTGTTCGTACACATATATTAATTTGAGAATATAATTATAAAGAGAGAAGTTTTGAATTCATTATATAACAATGAAATTTAATTATACAATCATATATATATATATATATATATATATATATATATATATATATATATATATATATATATATATATATATATATATATATATATATATATATATACATAATATTTGTAAACACTAAATTCTTTATCATCTTTTTTTTTTTTTTTTTTTTTTTTTTTTTTTTTTTTTTAGGATACTTTTATAACATTAGTGTTTAATTATAACATTAGTGTATTCCTGTTTCTTATAAAATACATAAATTAGTATGAAAAAGTTGTGCGGGTTGCATAAGTTGAAATTTTCTGAACACTAGGTAGGTTTTCAGATAAACTAATGTAACTCCCATCAAATTTTTTGTTATATAAATGTTAACGTTTTCTTTTGGTCTATTCCTTTAATACTTGCGTAAAAAAATGTAGCAAATGTAGAATGTGGAATGTAGGGAAAAGCATGAGGTAAGAAGAAACGAAACTCAAAAAGGAAAGACAAAAAAATTTTATAATGCAGCCTTAAATGCTCATTAAGTATCATATTCTTATGTATTAATTCAGTTTAATTCCATAGTATTATTATACATATAAAAGCTAGAAACTTATCAACAGAAAAATCACATATTCACAAATGACGTCACATAATGATATGCTTATATGTAAATCTTTTGTTGTTGTTTGAGGTTAATGCAAACGAAATATATTTTCATATATTCATTATGTGTTAAAGAAGATTTTCTTTTCCATGCATATAACATTTTATATCTTCACAGTGTATAAATTCTCATTTGTATTGTATAAAATAAACACTGTATAAATGTAGAGAACTATAGTGAAAAATCGAAATAATAATATTACTTTTATACTACAATTTATATACCTTTTTTCTCCGTCATACTATATAATGTTATTTAATATTTTAGCATGGCTTCTTTTATTTTGATTGCTTTCATTTTTGAGCTTTGAATATTCTATTGACTCTTTCATCAGTCTTTACATTTCTTTTTGTAATTTGAATATAATGAAAAATAGTTTATGAGTTTTAAAAAATTGGCGAAATTTAATATTAATGTTTTCAAACCTTTCACATAAACACTGAAATATGTATCAAACTCTTTCAAAAAATCATAAATAAAACGTAAGCTATAATAGATAGCCTTTTTAACCTGATATTAAGTGTACTTCAAAAAGCACACATGTATTTTTTTTTTTTTTTTTAATCTTAAAAGCTTTAAATAAAATATTTAAAAAGTACTTGAAAAATTATACATCTTGAAAACATACGAGATTTTTCTATTTGATTTTTAGGATGATTTCTCATGTTAATCTGTTAGTTGTATATAGTTAGATTTAATTTAGAATGTAGATCTATGAAAAACGGAAGCATATAATAATTTTAGTGTATTATACACAAATGATAATTTGAGAGCATACCACTTTTATGATCTGTTAAAGTCCTTGTCAACTTACTTTTTTATCATTTAGAATACTAGATTGATAATTACCATACCTTATTATCCATGAATTAGACACCATCACGTTTATTGATTTTGTATTTATTTTCGTTTATTTTCCTTTTTTCGGTTATATCACGTATCTGACGTCACACTGTAACGTCGCCAATCACAGTCACCGCTCTGGTCTCGTGATAAATTTAAGCCCCTCCCTCAAGTTCTTTACCCCTATCACGGCCCCATCGGTACATTGTGACGTCAGATACGTGATATAACCGCAAAAAATAAAATAAACGAAAATAAATACAAAATCAACGTGTTGGTGTCTAATTCATGGATAATAAGGTATGGTAATTATCAGTCTAGTATTCTAAATGATAAAAAGTAAGCTGACAAGGGCTTTAACACAAAGCAATTTAAAGTGCACTATGCAATACATTAAATTATACGTTATTAGTTTAATATTTAAAAGTAGCGTCCAGCATGCCCTTTTAATTCATTTAACACAAAATGGGACACTTATTTATAATAAGCATTATTAATATTCACTAGTATACCAAATAAATGTAATCATGCAAGAGAACGCGACAAAACTGCAAAGTTGGGAAAATGCACAAATTTTGAACAATCCTGACGTCAAGATTGTCAGCATACAATAGAAAAAGTTATGCGGGTTGCATAAGTTGAAAAATTTCTTATACGTTTAAAGCGTCACAATTATAATAATGGGGGGCAAAATGTAGTTTTGAAATATATATTTCTTGCAATGAATTTATTGTACAAATATTCAAAATATTATATCATTAAAAAAAAAAAAAAAAAAAAAAAAAAAAAAAAAAAAAAAAAAAAAAAAGTGGTTCCGGTTGCAATGAACCTCATCTTTACGTTAGTCTTTCTATATTTCATCAACACGCTGTTCAGAGTTACGAGTCAAATTCTTCGGATTCCTATAGCTAGTAAAGCGACATACCATCCACACTTTGACATGCATACTTGCATATTATACTTACTTGACTTTCCGTGTCTGCTGCTTTTTGCTTGTTAGGTCTTCTCAAATTTACGACATTATACATAACAAAACCTTTCATCAGAATGAGAATTGCCAAATACTTTATGTCAAAATATCTACACGTTTCAAGAATATTAAGCATGGAGTATTAAGTATTAAGTATGGAGTATAGTTGTGGACGTTTGAGTACTGTGTTATTAATTTTGATTATTAATGTTGTATGAATTATACAGTATAGTATCTTAACGATGCTAAAAATAGAAAGTACAGAAAGAATTTGTCAGCTTGTCTTTTTAATTGTAAATTTCTAGTTTTTTCAACATTTTTGAAAAAAGAAAAAAAAAAAAACACTTATTTTTTTATTAAAAATTATATAATTTTTTTTCTTTCTATTATATAAGTTAATAAAACTTAATACCCCTATTTATTTTTTATGCTATAATGTAGTTTTTTTTTCTTTGCATAATATGCTTTTAAATGAATTTTATTATTATTATTTTTTAGAAGAAAGTATGTTTTTCTATGCCTTTATTTTTTGAAACTTTAAACTTATACTTGTGTAATAAAGATTTTGCCAACAGTTATCATTACTTTTTATGGAATTATGTTGCAATCTTTTTCTTTTATGTACTCTGAAAATTAATTAAACAAACTGTAACTTTCTTTTACTGTAAAATCTTTTATTTCCTTTATCGATAATACATAATAAAAAAACATAACAAATTAAAATAAATGAACATACAACAAATATCTCTTCATATAAAGGAATTGTAGTTTACTCTTGAAACATGATGGTTATAAAATTGACATGAATCTTGACCAAATGGAGAGAGAGAGAGAGAAAATCCTCCCTCAATAACATCATATTGATCTCTAACAGAGTAATATTTCCTATACAATATACCTTTTTTTTCTCATTTCCTTTTTTTTTTTTTTTTTTTTTTATATTACATCCCCTGTATGCTTTGCTTGTCTTGTTTCAATTGCATTTATGTTGTGGAGAGAGAAGAGAGAGAGAGAGAGAAAGAGAAACATATTTGATACAAAACTACCCTAAATTGATTTCAAATCCAAAAAGCCGGTTATCATATATATATAAAGATCAATATCAAATATATGTAGATGTTTTGTTTTTTTATATAAATTTAAAATATTCATATAAATATTGGTTTATTTTTGTTTGGGTTTTTGTTTGAAACTACTTTCTATTGCGTAATATTCTTTATTTTTTTATTTGACAAGGAAATGAAGAAGGGGCTGGAGTGGGAGTTTAAGAAGAGAATAAAATGTAATCTTTATTTTTTTAGTTCTTATAAAAAATGTTTTTTTTAAAAAAAATGAATTTTGGTAAATGTTTTTCTTAAAATTTGTAACATAGTTAGTAATGTTAGTAAACATATATAAAACAAGGGGACGCTATTGTATAGAGAAAGTTGGTGTATTTGGATATTTTATTCACTTTTTTTTTTTTTTTTTTTTTTTTTTTTTGCACGTTACTATTTACTAAATTGAATTTGTAATTTCCATTATTACATATTTAGCGATCATGAGATTAATAATTCTACATCAATATAAATTTCTTGTATTAATTTTTTATATTTTCAAATTAATACTGTAATAACACAACCTTTAGCAAAGCGTTTTTGCGTATAGTAAAACGATTGGCATTTTGCCCACTTGAGATTAGTTATAGTCTACAAAAACTCACAGTTGTGTTAATTAAGTAAGTTAAATAAAATCCTGCTGTTTTTATTGTTTTATTATGTAAATATTTATATTTCTTTAAAATATTAAATAGATTCTATATAGCGTTACTTTCGTGTTAAAGTATTTATAAATGATTTTTTTCTTATTCGTGCATGTTTATAGATGAATTAATATATTTAAAACGTAATCAATTTTGTTTAAGGGTTAACCTCAGTCCTAATGCTTATTATAAACATTTATAATTTTTAACCCTAATTATCTCTGATCCCAATGGTAAATTGTAAATTGAGTATTTTAATAACTGAATCTTTTAGATCATCCCATTTTTAATCGCCGTAAAAAAATATATATAAATAAATAAATAATATTAAAAAAATGTTGAGCCAAATGTGAAATATTTCAATTTGTTCACGACTAACCCCCGTAAGCTACGACGCTAACTAACTAGTTAAACCGTAGTTAAGTTGTTATTTTGATTGTTGCAACAATTAAAAAAAGATAACTAAGGTTTAACTAGAGGTTGTAGCTTACAGCCATTAGACTTAAATCACGGTCTTGAAAACAATTATTTTCATTGTTGCATATTTTTAACTAAAAATTGTAGTATGATAAAAAAAGTAGGAAAGAAAGAAAAAAATTGCTATATATACACTATGCAAGGCATAGTAAATTTAAGTATCAACGCATTATCAAGAGTTAAGACTCAGAATTAGTTTAGACTAAGAACGCATTTATAAAATGAATGTCGTATTTCTATGACATGCTTGGAATGTAGCCCGCTTGCGTAATTATAATTGCATATTGCAAGAAAAAACACAGAAGTGAATTTTTAATCGTAACATTTTTCGTGCAGTATAATTATGTTACGTACGATAAATCACACGGCTTTGCACCTATTATATACATGAATAGCAAAAAAAACTTATGCTATACGTATTTTTGATTAATATTTATTTATGTAATATCACAATTTCAGTACTGAATAATTATGCAGCGCAGTATAAAAATGTAATTCTTTTATTCAATTTTGCTATATTTCTTAAATGATAACAATATAATGAATAAAATTCAGCATAAATATCGTAATTTCGTTTATCCTTTTAGGTGGTATAGTATCCACACATTCCGTAGTGTAGATATATAAATGGGGAGCTCGACAGAAAAAGTTACAGATTATATTATACTATAAAAACGGAAAACAAGATAAAAAGTGAACTCTATACTGGCAAAATACAATTTAATATTTTGTTCCAAGTTTCAATTTAGTACAGAATTTTATTTTAATATCAGTATACCCAAATATCGATTTTTTTTTTCACCAAAAAAATGTAACATAACTCATATTTATCCCACTCATGCTGTTGACAGTAATCCATATTTCTCTCACACAGTCGAGTAAAAACAAGTGATTTATGAATCGTTTTTCAATGCCTGGGAAAAAAAATGATAATGTTTTATACAAAAAATTTTGTTACCTTAAGGGAGTTTGTAAAAACCCCATCAAATTGTTTTTACCTATATAATTGTTATTCACCCCTTTAATATTCAATCTTCTCTTCCCCATGTGAGTACAACTTTTACTCTTGTATATAAATATGTAAAATAATGCCTCAATTTAGTTTTGTAATGCAAATTATATTGGTGTGGAAAAATGATTTAGATTTCTTTACATGTTTTATTTTTAGAGTGAATAAAAATTTGACTGTCAAATTTCACTTTATATATGAATATGACAGATTATTTTACATCGTATTTCATATAGATTTGTCTTATGAAGGGATTGAATTAGATTAAAGGAAAGGTTTAGTATAATTGTTAAAGAGACGTGATTCTCTCTCTCTCTCTCTCTGACCTAGAGAAACACGTCTGATAAAAAAAATTCAAATTCAAATGTAATGTTTAAACATATGAACTTTTGAAATTCCAGGCCAATGAAACTTATTGTTAATGTCAACAATATTTACAGAACTATAAAATAGAAATTTACGGCAAAAACCTGGAATTATTAACATGAAGCTCCTTAAAAAAGAATTATAAAAATGCTCTCGGTATTTTTTTGCTTAAGACTTATAGTTAAAAGTTTACAAATTTTTTATTTAAAATAATGAATTATGAATGTATTGCAACTGTAAACGATAACCATTACTTTGTGTTATATATTTGAATTTTTTTTTCGTACTATACCTTTTATGGTACTGTTGAATCGTACATTTTGTACTATAAATGTTTAGCAATATGATTTAATATTAATGAAAATATTTATATAAAATAAAACACTATATATAATTTAATATTTACTTAACTTAAATTATTTATAACATTGCAGTCTTTTATAATGTTACATGGAATTTTACTGCTTTGTAGACATAAAAAAACTTCTTTTTTTCTCTTTTTTTTTTTACCACTGTTTGTATAATAAAATGCAACATTCGTTCAGCTGTGCTCATAATATAGAGTCCGTCTACTTGTAATAAAAATGGTTTCAACAAACTTTTTTTTTCTAGTCTGTAATGTACATAATACTTTGTGGAAAATATATAAAATTGTTATATTGCAGTTGTAGTTCTAAATTAACTTATAGCGATTTATGTTATTTCTTTTATACAGTAAATTTATTAATGATGCTTATTTGTTTTCTTCGTTTTTTTTTTTTTTTTTATTGATTTATTTGCAAAAGTCATTTAAAAATAAGAATACAAATTTCTAATGAAAATAATTATGTAATACTGTTATTCATTTTGATTTTGGTTATGTGTTAAAGTCGTAAAAGCACACATTTTTTTTTTCGTTTCTAATTTTTTTCTTTTATTCATATCCAAAATACATTATTATTGTTTTCTGCTGCCTATATTCTTATAACATCCATCTGATTTTTTTACTATATATATTTTATAAAATCCGCTGGAAAAAGGTCAAATTAATACTAACAGATAAAAATTTCGCATTTATATATTTTTTTATTCGCATACAATGTGCGAAATAAAAGCCAAAGATTTGATTTTTTTTTTTCTTTGGAAGATAATAATTTCCGTTTGTGTCGTACACACAAAGACAAAAAAGCCTGCAGGTGTTGACAATAATTGTATGATCACGCTTCTTATATACGATGTAGCACATTTGAAAAGCACATTGCAAAGGTGTTTCTCCTCTTGCAGCTTCCGGGGGTGAAGTAACACTATTTCAACCTCATATAAAACGGAAGTTGCCTAAGGGTTCTCTAGCTTCTATGCTTTTACACTTGTTTATAAATTCTCTCTCTCTCTCTCCTTTTTTTTTCTGAAGATCTAAGGCTTTTTTCTTGTACTATACCTCATATTTATTCATAAAGAGCTTTTTTTTTTATTTATTTTTTTTTTATATCAGACTTTTTGTGTCACATTTTATTTTTGTGTCACTTATTTTTATGATTTACTCTTTAATTATAAAAATTTTAGTTGATGAAAATAATATACAAAATCACTTAAAAATAACGTTAGTTTTTAGCAGATTATCTAGTCTTTACTTGTATCCTGTAGGGTAGGCAATAAGTGCGACACATTCAATATTATAAAGTTAAAAGTTTTTAGCACTGATGATCTTAACGCTAAAAAAATAAAATCAAATTAATAGAAGATTAAAGCAACACGATTTTGGTTTGTCAATTCATACACTAATTATTTAACGCTTTATTTATTTATTTATTTATTTATTTATTTATTTATTTATTTATTTATTTATTTATTTATTATTTAAATTTTAATGTTCATAAATATACGCAATGCTTAAGTTTGCGAGTTTTATAAATTTTCAATTATTGCTAAATATTTTTTTTTCTTTTACCCACAAATTACTATTTAAAATGGGTGATATCTATAGACGATAACCAAAATAAAGTTTTAACAATAGCACAGTTTTCAATTTTGAATGCAATGATAAATTGTCGTATAATTTTTGTAATTTCAAATTTATCCGAAAAAAACAAAAAAAAACAAAGTACAAATAAATTGATTACTATATAACAATAAGCGTAATATTGATTAAGTTATCATTAATTTAACTTGTAAAATATCACCCCTATATATTTAGCTAAAAATATCACCCCTAATTAAGTATCGTTAATTGCTACAAATTATTTATAAATATAAGCAGTATGAAATATTTTTTGATGACATATTTCTGTTACCTATATAGAGAGGTAAACAATTAAAATACTATTTGTGTACTCGTAGTGTTGTAATCAAAATATTATACAATGAAGTGATGGTAATTTGACTTGACAAGTTCAATATTGTGTGTTGTTCTTGTTTGTCATAATACAAACGTATATATATATGTAAGCTTTCGTATCACCAGTAATAGTCTTTTTATTACTTATAGTGACTTGTTATATCAGTGTATATAATAGAAATTGAATCATATAATAGGTGTTTGAATCAATGGTGTTTTCGTTTTATGATGATATTTAATGAGTAATAGAGAAGATTGAAAATATTGATTTATGTTGGATATTGATTAAAAAGGGATACATTATATGATCTGTCTATATATAGACCGGTTGCACTCATATAATAAGAGCTGCCATTTTGCTGGTTATGAATACATAGGTCAGCATAGGAAAAAACGTCATTTTTTTTTAATAGCAAAAGAAGCTTCAAAACTCAATCCAAGACTTATTTTTAGCTTCTAATAAGCTCGAAGAATATGAGAAAACTTCGTTCAGTTGAAATAAACTTTTTTTTTATGTGAAAAATTAGGAGAAATTATGTGCCCCCTATGCTGGACAATGCATTAGGCACCACAAACATGGCGACAAAGCGCAAGGATGTGAAAGGAGTCTATATATATATATATATATATATATATATATACTGTAGAGTTTGATGTTCTGAGTTGTAAGGTATTTGTGATACTGTTCATCGTTTTACAATTAGAAACACAATACAATTTCTATAGTTCATTTAAAATTTATACCTATATATATTTTTTCTTTTAGAAATTTCAATCGTTAATATTATGACAGTGCTGCATTAAAAGTGAATGTTGTATGCGATTTAGCGATGTCCCATATAATGATATTTGCCACGCTTATTTAGTAGATTTAAATTTACAAAGTTAAAAATATAATATAATATCATTTTTTTTTTTTTTTTTTAAGTTTTAAATCAAATATGGTGTAAACATAGAGCACTGTGATTGGTTAAATTTGCTTACACTAAAATATTATTAAACAACACAAAGGATTTCATTATTAAAAGGGTATTAGCGTATTGAATAAAGGAAAAGTTATTATAAATTTTAAATATCAACAAAATATTTCGTAAAACGCACTAAAGGTATTATGAAGCTTTCAATCCTCATTATATTTTCATTTTACGATTACTTTAATGACGTGAGTGATTTTGAGTATAAAAATGTGAATAATATATAAATTCTCATTTGTATTCAAATTATATATTTTTCTTCTTCATAGTTTGGTTACTAATTTAAAATTAATATGTCTTGATATACACAAGTGGGATTTTTAAATTATTGCAAAATTATATTATGATCATAATTGTATTGTTTAAAGTTTTTTTTATCATATTGTACTGTCATGTCGAATTAAGTTTATGGACTATATAACTCAATTTTATTCATATTTATTTAAAATTCTTATATTGCTTTATAATTCATGATTGATAAAAGTTATTTCACAATTTGCTCTTTTTCATTCTGTATACTTTGTTAAATACGATGTAAAAACGTAGATAACATTTTTGCTTCTTTCTTTCTTTTTTTTTTTTACAAAAAAAGATTTTCTATTCAGTGTATTTTATTTATCATTGCCTTTTCATTCTAACAACCCTGAAACTTTTTTTTTTTTTTTTGCTCACTCTCTTTAATTTGTTCTCCTTTTTATAAGCATTTTAATCTACACTTTTTTATTGTACTTTTTTTCTCTCTAACTTTTCTAATTTATCGCAAGTTTAGACATAATTTTACGTGAAAAGTTAGTTTTTTTTTCCCTTTTCTTTTTTTTTTTTCTTTCCTTTTTTCGTCTCTAGCTATCACGCAATCAACTTCAGGTACTGTTTTTTTTCTTAAATTTTCTATATATATATTTTTTTTTATTTTGTTCCGTTCTATCTACTGAATTCAATTTACAGTATCGTCACGGCTTTTCAATCTAACAAGAATTATTACTTTTTTCTCCTTCTCGTGTTTTTTTTTTTTTTTTTTTTTAAAGTTGCAGTATATGTGATTGTTTTCAATTATTGGTATACCGATACATTGTTGCAGTATAAACTTTAAAATGTACGTATAGGACACAGAAATAAAGTTTTATTTTTACGTTGTTTGTGGTACGATTGACTTATTTCTATGCTGTGTTTGTCATCCACATTAAATAGGTTTGTCAAATTTCATGTTATCAAAATTAGCTAACCTAACTATCTAAAATAACAATAAATTTTAAATATGCTAAATTTTTGACATTCTTTAATCATCTTCAAAAATATACATTTAATAACTTATAATAAGATTATTAGGAGTTAATTTTTTTTTGATACTATATGAGAATGTAATGCGGTTTAGGTAAAGAGTAAACATTTGTTAGGCCTAAAACTCGCCTTTTAGTTTGTGTTTTTTTTAATGTTTTTTGAAATAGAGTTGCCGAAACTGTTGCTATATTTATACAAAAATTAAATAACAATAATTTAAAATATTAGTTTGCAATATCATCATAATTTTTTAGCTATCTTTAAAGCATCTCTTTTTTTTTTGTTTTTTTTTTGCTGCTATAAATGTTCTAAGTTGAAAAATTTCTTCTATACAGTATTTCAAGTAAAACAACACTCGAATACGTTTTATAATTTCTTATATATTTATACATACTCTGTTAACATTGTAATATTACTTGTTAGTTATTTTACAATATATTAATATTACAAAATATTGAAGAATATGTGAGCATGTATGCAGATATATATATATATATATATATATATATATATATATATATATATATATATATATATATATATATATATATATATATATATTATATGATACTATTATATAAATAATAAAGTTTTCAACAATTTCATTCAAACTTCTCTCAAGAAACTTAAATTAAAAAGTTGCTAAAATTAACTTTTTAAAGATGATATCACACAAAGATATAAAATGAAATTTAAAATATGATACGTGAATAAAACATCATGTAAAAATATTATCACTTGATTCTTGTTTATATTTACCTATAGGAACAACATATTTAAAGTAGGTGTATTCTTTTACAGATGAAACACTTTATAAAATAATCTAACGTGTATCTCATAATAATAATATAGAAAAATGAGCTTTAATGAAGTTTAAATTTCATATTGATGCAATTATATATAAAGCTAGACCCTAGATATACATTTGCGCCGTCGCTCTTTACTCTATACACAAAGTAATATAAATTTAAAAGGTTATAATAATACCTTTACATATTTATATATTCTATATTAAGAAAAATATAGTGATTTTTTTATAGTGAGTTATTTAATATTGTATTATTATTATTGTTTGGATTATAAAGAATGTAGATTTTATTAAACATTGATGGTATTGTCTCTCTTTTGTATTTGACTATGGTGTACCAGGTTATACCGTGAGAGTAGTATAGAGAGAGAAAGAGAGAGAGAGAGAGAGAGAGAGAGAGAGAGAGAGAGAGAGAGAGAGAGAGAGAGAGAGAGAGAGAGAGAGAGAGAGAGAGAGAGAGAGAGAGAATAGGGGTGTGAGTGAGAGAGTGAATCGATTTTGGCAGGCGGGGTGCAGAAGTAGCAAGGGGAAGTTTTTAGACTGAGAGAAAATAGGGGAAAAAAAGAGGGAGAACATAATTTTTAGGGGAAGGGATAGAAGGGAGAATTTTTGAGTCTCTATACACATTTTCCTCTACCATTGTACCAGTAGCAAAACAGTAAAGCAAAGAGCTTATACACGAGGTGTATTTTTTATTTATTTCTACTTTCAATTTTTATCAAAAAGTTCTTATAATATTTAAGATAAATATATCAATTTTTTTTGTGTGATAGTAACTTTACTTATGGATTATAGTGAATCAATTTCCTAATAAGGATTTGTATTGTTAAGATATTTAAGGTAAGATATATATTAAAATATTTAAGCAATATATTTTATGGTATATAAAAGTGCCGGTATCAGCTGGTTCCGATATTTTTATCAATATTTTTATACAATATAGTATATATTATATCAATACTGCAGTATTTAGTTATGCGTCAAATAATATAAGATTTATTTACAAAAATATAATATATTATTGTAAAAAGTTGTGTTTTAAAATTATATTAATTATTATTAATAATTGACCCTTATAAACATTGAGTTTTATATTTTTTATGATGATCACGTTTTGAATGTCATGGTCATTTCTACTGCTTCTCCATGTGCTTTTTTAGACAACTATTTTAAATGTATTATTGAATATTTTATTATTACATTTTTATGGTACCTTTTTTTTCTATATTTATTTAAATGATTGATTACTTTTTATCAATGTATTTTTATAGTTACAAATTTTATAGACTTAATATGTTTAAGAAAGTCAATGATGAGTAATTATTATGTAGGAGAAGAATATTATTAAAAAAAAAAAAAAAAAAAAAAAAAAAAGAAAGAAAGAAAAAAAAAAAAAAAAAAAAAAGATTTGTAATTGTCTTTTTTAAAGTTTCTCCATATATTCATCAAATATTAAATTATCACACAGAAAAAAAAATACGTATTTTTTGCTGTATTTATGTCAATATAGCATAAATGATACTAAATTACAACTATAACATTAATAATTATGCCGTATAACATAATATTTATGCATTCTAACATAGTTATTATACAGTATACCGTATAGCGTAGATTATGCTGTATTAAACAAATTGTACTGAAAATGTGTTTATGTATTTATTTTTGTTCGTCCTAGAATGCAAATATACGAAATATAAAAAGGTGGCACTTTTTACTTCTCTTTCTTTTGTTGTTGTTTTTGTAATGTTATAAGGGTTTGTTGATTTACCATTTACTCTTTAAAAAAATATGTTTATTCCCGTGTTTTCAAAAAAAAAAAAAAAATTAAATAAAATAAATAAAATAAAAAGATGATTTTCGTATGATTAAAAAAAATAATAATGAATAAATAAACTTGTTAATTACTGCAAAATCCTTTTTGTAATAGAACAACTTTACGATAACCACGTTTAAAACAATGAAAATTATACAAATATAAATAGACTTATTATCAAAAATATGATTTATTTACAAGCTTATGAAAATATATATATTATTTATAATAGTTATTATTATTTACATAAATTATGATGCTTTTAAATACAACAAAAGATAATGAATTTTGTATGATAATACAAAATGTAAGTTAAATGATAATAAATGCATGCGTTCGTGTTCCATGTATGGTTAAATTTATAATGATTTACGTATTTTGTAAACTTTATTGTTTATTTAAAACATTCCTGTTTTAAATATTAATCAGACTTTTTATTTTAATAAATATACTTCATTGCGTTGTGTTTTTAGTATACAAATAAAAACATTATTTAATGGTATAAATTTAATATAGATAATATTTATTTTTATGGCGTACTTTTGTAATTTAATTTATATTTAATTGGCAATTAAATTATATAATTTGTTAACACACCATAAAAGTTTTAATTAATTACTTTTTATTGATACATTTAACTAAACAATTTCTATTTTGAGTTTGAGTAAAATTAAATCACGAGTATACATATTGTAATTTTGACTTCGGTTCGCTAATCAGTTATTGTTTTTAAAATTTGAATTGCAAAGTTATCCTTACTGATTTAACTTAAAACAATAATTATATAATAACAATGAATATCTTATTGAGCATTTTGGGTGAAATAAGAATAAATTATGTTAATAATAATAATTAACGGCTTTTATTGGGCGAAATCAGGCGTATAACCTCTCAATTTAACCCAATTGTTTAACAGTACAGTCAGTTACAATATTTGTTAGTATAGTATTAACATATAACGTAAAAATTATTTTAAATATTGGTATTGATAATTTTTAATTGTGATTAGTTAGTTTATATACTTGAATTTTAATTTAAGTTAAATTTCTTTTCAATTAAATTATTTTATTTAGCATTTATTTATGTTATTCAGCATTTTTGGGGATATATTTGAAATAATATAAATATAAAAATTATAAAAAGAGTTTTTTTTTATTAGTATTTTTATACATTATTACGTTATTTTGCAAGTAAACTCCAAGCTTGATTCTAATATTCTTTTTCAAATGGCAGTTCTTTACAAATACATGCCCAAAGCTAAATGATAATAATGTTAAAAATAATAATGATAATAATAACGAGGCACCCAATGTCTTATATTTGTGGTCTATTTTGGGTTAGACTCATGAATGTATGTATACACAATAGCCAAACCATAATTACATACATTGACGTAAGAAAAGCAATTGATACTCAATAGTCAATACTTACTGTGATGGAAATGTATAGTGTTTTTGTATGTTGTCAATATTTGTGTGTGCTTTGTGGTAAGACAAAAAAAAAATGCTAATAATAAATAAAAATTACTATTCAAACATTTACATAAGTTCTGATTGCTGTAAATATGTACTGCTCACGTAAAATCAGCACCTTTTTTTTAGTACCCTCTAAAAAGTTGTCTATAGAATATCATGCATTTGTTTTCTTTACGTTAACGTTTTTTATATAATATTGAAATGGCATTTTTTTAATTGACGTCAACTACACGTAGTAGTTTCTCATTTATTATATGGTTTTGTTCGCTGTTAGTTGCTCATTTTTTTATATTAATAAACAAAGATCATTCATTCATTCGTTCGTTCGTTCGTTCATTCATTCATTCATTCATTCATTCATTCATTCATTCATTCATTCATTCATTCATTCATTCATTCATTCATTCATTCATTCATTCATTCATTCATTCATTCATTCATTCATTCATTCATTCATTCATTCATTCATTCATTCATTCATTCATTCATTCATTCATTCATTCATTCATTCATTCATTCATTCATTCATTCATTCATTCATTCATTCATTCATTCATTCATTCATTCATTCATTCATTCATTCATTCATTCATTCATTCATTCATTCATTCATTCATTCATTCATTCATTCATTCATTCATTCATTCATTCATTCATTCATTCATTCATTCATTCATTCATTCATTCATTCATTCATTCATTCATTCATTCATTCATTCATTCATTCATTCATTCATTCATTCATTCATTCATTCATTCATTCATTCATTCATCCAATTATTCATTATTACTACACAAGTTAGAAAAAAAAATTCATACCCGCATCTGTAAGTTTTAATTACTCATGTGTTTTTAGAGTGTAGTATAATTAATTGAAACAATTTCTTCTATATGACAGTGAAAATAATCCAGTAGTTCATTTGTTACAACACTACTCAACTACTACAATATTGTCGCCATTGTTGTAAGTAAAGATTAATTTGCATTGTTGCCAGCTGTAACAGTTGCGGGAATTATTGTTATATACATTTGGTAACAAGACCTGTTACTTAACAATATAAATTGTATTGTTGTATCATATGATATACAAATCCATTATTGTTTCAATCTAAACATTTTTTTATAAAGTAGTATAAAAATAATATATTTATAGTATATATTATACCAGCCAACTTCTTTGCCAATATTTACCATTATTGATTAAAATATCATTTTAAAACTTTTTATTTTAATGTAAAGGCATTTCTGACCAAAAAAGAATAAGATTGCTTTTTTGATAAAAAAAAAAAAAAAAAAAAGAAAAAAAAAAAAAGAAGTGAAACAAGAATAAACAAGAAGGTAAAAATATTTTACCATAAATTGTTTGTTTTGAATTTTTATTAATTAACTTTTTATATAATTAAAAATATTCATTCAAGTAGAACTCAATTTTTTTGTACATTGATATTTTTTCATGTTAATAAAATCAATAATTAATATTAGCTACAACCTTTGAAGTTTATAAATTTATAAAAGTTATAAATTTCGATTATTATTATTTTCGGGGAAAAAATTGTATTAAAATTTTTTATATTAAAATATTGATAATTTCCATGAATGACTGATTCTGAGAGTGGAAAACAAAAAGTATCGAGAAGAGTTTTGAGTTAATGATATTATATTTGAAGAGCAAATTAATGGCCTTATTTTTTTGTCTTTTATACGTACGCACTTACTTACAATTATTTATCCACTTAAAATATTATTGTATTGCTGTAATAGGTATACTTATAAATTGTTATACCAAAATAACCTTTCATAATTGGAATATTATTTGTTAGTATACATTGAAATTTTTGTACTTAAGAAAGAAATATTGATACATTTATGAAAATCTTATTATTGTGCAGACAGTACAATAAACAATTATACTTTTTAAATCATTTTATATTTATAATGTATAGCATTACGTGAAATAAAATCTGCGGGTATCATGTGTATAGTATTGTAATTGTCAATTTTACATAATATTGTATCTGTATATATCTTATAAAAATTATAACTACAAGTGCAGTAGTATGTTATATTATAATATATTTATAGTAACACCAAAAGTAAAAAAAAAAAAAAAAAAAAAAAAAAAAAAAAAAAAAAAAAAAAAAAAAAAAAACGCTATATTAATTTATTTAGATTCATTAACTAATTTATAGATTCTAGATTTTTTGGTGCATGAAAATAATGATAGAAGTAGTAAACACTCTAAAAATGAGTACAGTACTTTAGATATGAATCCTAACGTATTTGAGATAAACACTTTTGAGTTATTATAATATGCAGTTAAAATAATGCATCTTAACAAATTATTAACAATAGCTACTTGAACTTAAAATAACTTAAAACAACTTAAAATAGCTCCTGTTGTTATTAAATTGCTAAAATGCATCATTTTATAGATGTTCATAAGATAAGTGTTAACCTCAAATAAGTTATAGCATTCGTAACTGCATTCGTGCACCCTTTTTTGAGTGAATTACTGCCATATATATATATATATATATATATAATATTATATTATATTTTGAAGAAAAAACTCATTTTTACACGTCATTTACACGCTAAGATGCTAACATCCATTAAGATCAAGTTCTATTTATTTTCTGTTAAACTTAAAGGTAATAAGTTTTTAAAAGAAAAAAAAAAGTTCCGTGGTTTTAATTAATTTATATAAAAACATTTACAAAATGTAACAAATATTCATATTGAAAGTTAAAAAAGTGTATAGTTATTTTTCTTTTCAATATAATTAGCTTGATTAAATTTATATATATATATATATACTAATAACATAATAATATTGAAAATGTATTGATATAGAGTAATTAGTGTATTGAAGTGTTAGTCTTTTGTTATACTTTCTTTTGAATGTGTAGTGACCTGATAAATTTGAACTGTAGAATATTTCACTTGACTGCACCATTTCATCAGCAGATGTTCTTCGAGTTGAGACTTTTTTTCTATTGATATCTTTGCAGTTATTAAGAAATATGTATGAATGAGAAATGTGTACAGACATTTTTGCTGTAATAAAAGTACTTTTTATTATTATAACATAATATATAAATTTCAACGATTTGTGAATAGAAAATAAAATATACATTTAGTTGAACATATATAATATAGAGTGTGTGTATGTGTGTGTGTGTGTGTGTGTGTGTATATATATATATATATATATATACACACACACACATATAGTATCATTAAAATGTATAATTATTTTCTTTTGTTCAATAAGGTTTATTAATATAATTAAGTGTATATTTAATAAGAATTCAATTAAAGGTATCTTATAAATACATAATTATCATTTCTGTATAGAGCAAAAAGCACTTTTTTAAAAATTTTATTCATTTTGTTCCTATATATTATACAGAAATAAATCACCCCCTCCCTGAAGAGAGAGAGAGAGAGAGAGAGAGAGAGAGAGAGAGAGAGAGAGAGAGAATCCAGGGAATGTATGATTATTATGATTAACCTCAGTCCTATGCGTAAAATTTTAAAATCGTAATATCTCAAAATCACGAGTTCAAGAACTTTTGTTTAAACTTTCTGATGTTATAGATATTTTTATGCTCTATCGATTTTTTTTTCTGTGTTACATTAAAAAGTTCATCGTTAATCTTGATATACAGTATATAATTTAGTGTTATTTTGCCCATGTTAATATATAGCATTGTTTTTCAGTATTTATTTATTTATTATTATTATAAATTTGTCTCAGCCTCCACATAGATGAGTGGGGCATTCTGTGAAATAAAATCTATACTAATATTGTTGGAAAATAAAAATCTTTAAAAGTTTAAGTGTGGAAAATGTACGGGTTTGTGCGAAGAAATTATGGTTAAGCTCATTATACTTAAGAGAGAGAGAGAGAGAGAGAGAGAGAGAGAGAGAGAGAGAGAGAGAGACAGAGACAGAGACAGAGATACAATATAGTAAAAATTATTTATAACTATTTTACTATTTTGAAAACAGCTAATAGGGTTTAATTGATGGCACAGTGTGGCTTTCTCACCCTAGGTTTTAAAAACATTAAATAAACAAATTATGAGACTCGAAGTAGATGCAATTTAATTAACATTCAATTACCTGTGGAGCGGGCTGGCAAATCACAGGAGGGCGGGAAAATACAAATGACACCAAATTTCTTATCCTTTAACACTGAGAAAACTAATTTGAGGAGACATTTTTTTTTTTTAAATCAGGGGTACTATAAGTAAACTTAATGTTTTAAGCTTTAAAAAAAAAAAAAAAAAAGATTTCATCATTCTATTAGATCAATCTACTAACTCTGAAAAAAAAAAAAATAATAATAAAGAAAAAAAAAAATCGGAAATATTTTCAAATCGCAATTTATTTGTATTGCAGAAAGATATATCTGCAAAACTTATCTTGTGTGGTACTTTTCTTTATTACAATAATAAAGAAAAAAAAAAAAACTTTTAATAATCCGCAGAAATATAATAAAATTTTAATACTAAAGTTTTATATAACATTAAAATAAATTCAAGTTTATATAGAATGAAGTATAGTATAATTTTTTTTATTATAGCTATAAAATAATTTAAAGCTTTATTTTTAGTATAATATTCTATGGACATTGACAAATACATTGCATACGTGAAACATGCATCTATAATATACAATATGACCAATTATATGTAAACTGTTACAGTTTTTTTTTTATTCACTTGTCAATCTTAATTACCATATTAATTATGCAACGTGTCTGTGTTTTATAATCGGTGCTATTATTTATGTCAATAATAACGTATATACAATGTCAATGTACACTATATTGTTTTTAATAAACTAAAATATTGTTAACCATGTTATTATTAAGGTGAGAGGTCAGTAATGGTGATTAGCTAATTAAGGTATAGGTTACAAACGTGGTATACTGTAATTAGTGAAATGATAAACCTTATTTTCACAATAATAATTCTATTTACGTAAAGTATATGTAGCAAAATATATACTTGAATAATAATTTTAACTAAAAGGTTTGTTTTTGTTGCTGTTGTTTTTTTGGGGCGGGGGGAAATATATGAATTTTTAAACTGTAAAGTAAAAAATTATGACGTACTTATGTGACATTAAAGCGTAAATTGTTATCATATTGTTATCATGACCACGCATTACTTGCACTCTAGCATTACTTTAGTTACGAATCCTAACTTATTTAAGTTATAACTTTTAAGTTATTATGAGTGGCTAAAATAATGCATTTTAGCAAATTATTAACAATATAGCTATTTCATCTTAAAATAGCTTGACAAAACTTAAAACAATTCAAAACACCTTAAATTAGCTATTTTTAATAACTTCCTAAAATGCATTATTTAAGCTACTTAGGATTCGTAACTAAAGTAATGCAACAATTTTTAGAGTGGCTGATCCAAAATGTTGGTTTTCTTATACTCATATGTGTTAGTGGTATTTTCTATAATGCCTTGCCTTCATTTATTCCCCCCCTCCCCCACAAACCCATATATATATATATATATATATATAATGACTTATTGCATGTGCAATACATTATAATTGTATTTCACTTTTCGGGACATAAATAAAATAAAAGGTTTCTAATTTTACATAAGAGTTGACACTAAATTTTTAACACATTAAATGTTACGTATTTTCAAATTACAAAAACCTAATTATTGGATTATCTTTGCTTATGTTAATTATTTGTATTAATTTTATATTTAGTGACAGCTCAGTTTGTGAAATGTCAGCTGGTATACTGTTCCTTTTAAAATTTACTTTTGAAGCTCATTAATCTAAGCATTTAAATTAAATAGTTAGATATCTCAATGAATCTGATGTAATAATAAAATAAATATTATATTTTAAGTGACAACACAGTAAAGTGACAACAAATAAAACATCCCTATGTACAGCTCTGGCCAAAAGTTCCCGAACGATTTGCATAGGCAACCCGCAACCACTCAATGTTATCTTTATGAGAAAACGCTGCGGCCGCCGCTGCCCCGTTCGGGAACTTTTGGCCAGAGCTGTACATAAAAAAAAAAAAATAAAAATAAAAAAAAATTAATAAACCACATAATAAGTATTTACACACTTACTGCATTTTGTAATGCACACTTTATATATTGAGTGTTAACGTTTGTTTACATTAATTATATTAACATGCTATACTTAAAGTTTTAAATGCTTTAATGTAAATATTTATACCCTTGATACACAGTCAAAAATTATATCAAGTGCTTAGTGATAAAGAAAAATTAGTTAATTTATTAATTACGACTTGCGAGTATTCTCCTTTTTTTTTATAATTCCACGTAGATTAAAATTATTTATTTAGAAAGATATATGAGTTACAGAAAGAGAGAGAGAGAGAGAAAGAGAGAGAGAGAGAGAGAGAGAGAGAGAGAGAGAGAGAGAGAGAGAGAGAGAGAGAGAGAGAGAGAGAGAGATGGTATTAACAGATTACCCTAATGGATTAAAAGAGCTTTTCATATATTATTTAAAAGAATAGAAAAAAAAATTATATACGGTAGAAAAAAAGATGTCTGCATTTAGCGCATTTCTGCTGCATCTGCAATATCTAAAATATTAATACCAACACAAGTAACAAAAAAAAAAAAAAAAAAAAAAAAAAAGAGAGAGAGAGAGAGAGAGAGAGAGAGAAGAAGAAGAAGGAACATATCGATTTTGTAATTTCAATGACATAAAAAAGTCGATTAATCGTATCTTTAAATCAAAAACGATTCTACTGTATAAATTTACCATTATTTTTTTTAATCGATTTAACATTAATTTAATCTGTATTCAACATGCTCGTAATATTATTATTTAAATATTTTTACGTTTTTTTTTTATTGAGAAATATAATGAAAGTACTTTGATAATTAAATTTTCTACATTATTAATTTTTTTTTACTAATTTTATACTATCTACTGAAATTTTAAATCGTTTTATATATCTCTTGCTGAAATTTTCTTTTTTTCTTTCATCGTTTTATCTTTAATTTATCTTCCTTTTTCTTTGTGTCCTTTTTCAACCCTCAATTTAATCTTCTCTCTCTCTCTCTCTCTCTCTCTCTCTCTCTCTCTCTCTCTCTCTCTCTCTCTCTCTCTCTCTCTCTCTCTCTCTCTCTCCTCTCCTCTCCTCTCTCTAACTGACAAGACAACTAGAGAAAAAGCAAGCATCTTCCTTTCACCGTTCTAACAGTTTTTCTTTTCTTTTTCCGCTGTCACTATTCCAGTTTTTCGTAACATACGTTAATTACTTTTTCACAAATCACTTTTATACTCTAAAGTGTAAAACTTTTGACTTTTTTCACAACGTCTTTTCTTAAGTAAATTTATGATATTAGTTTGCAAACATACTGTATAGAGAAAGTACTGTGCGAAACTCATAGCATTGAAAAAGGCTTATATCGTTTTTTTTTTAAAGGTTTTTCACATTTAAATAAAATTAAAATATATATATATATATATATATATATATATATATATATATATATATATATATATATATATATATATATATATATATATATATTTTAAAGAAAGTGCAGCATAGTTGAAATATTATAGAATTATTAAAATACTTAACTATAATTGTAAATAACAGAATTGATTTTGTTAAATAATTTTGGCATTGCTAAATATCAATACTAAAATCAATATCGAGAAAATGAAATTGCTCCTTTTACCTCTTATCTCTTTTTCAAGAAAAAAGATATAAATTTTTCGTCTTCTTCTTTTTTTTTTTTAAATTGAATTATTGCAGTGTGCTTTCAAGTTTTTTTTCATTTTCTCTTTAGTAATAATTTAGAACTCTGGTAGACACATTTTTTATACTTTTAAAATCAATGGTAAAGATGTTAAATTAAAATTTTATTCTTCAAAGAATATTAGAAAACATAGTTTAGATCCTAACTTTTTAAATAAATACATCTGTATACCTTTTAATGAGGTAAGTGATATCTTAAGTACGATAAATGGATGTAAAAATAATTAATAGGTATTGAAATTATGAATGAACGAATATGAGTGAATTGGATAACCTAAAAAGTATTGGAAATAGATACCAAGCAAATCAATCAATCAATCAATCAATCAATCAATCAATCAATCAATCAATCAATCAATCAATCAATCAATCAATCAATCAATCAATCAATCAATCAATCAATCAATCAATCAATCAATCAAGAGGATTGAAAAGTTATCATAATTTCCTGCTTGCAATAATTTTCTTTAGTCTTAAGGTACATGGAAAATAAAGAATTTAAAATTTTTGCATAGCTTATAAAAACTCTCCACTAAAGGACTTATTTTGTCGTTAGTTCAACTTGTACAACATGGTTACTTTGCAGTGAAACTGTATTCAGCAGGCAAAAGTCTAAAGCTAACTTTTATCTTCTTTCCATGTAGCCTTGTGTTTCTTTATCTGAGCGTAAATAAAACTCTTAATAACTACAATTAGGCGTCAATGTTCCATAATGTAACAATTATGTTATTTTAAAATTGATTTACAAAAAAAAAAAAAAAAAAAAAAAAAAAAAACTTATTA
Source organism: Ecdyonurus torrentis (assembly GCA_949318235.1). Taxonomy (NCBI): domain Eukaryota; kingdom Metazoa; phylum Arthropoda; class Insecta; order Ephemeroptera; family Heptageniidae; genus Ecdyonurus; species Ecdyonurus torrentis. The sequence goes on from OX439136.1 coordinate 17,692,791, forward strand.
TCTCTTACGAAAATAAAAAAGATAGAACTCCTATTGAAAAAAATCTTTAAAAAGAGGTCATTAAATGGATTCACCATTACATTGTAAGAACGGACAAAATTGTTAAAAGAGCCATTAGAAAAAAAAATCTTATTATTTTGGTACTCAACTTTTAACAATACTGCAGGTACATACATACAAAAGAACGTTTGTAATAGTACTTAATAACTATATATAGCTTACTTACATTATAAAAGTCAATCTTGATCTTATTTTCTTTATAGTTCAATAAAATTTGACTGACATAAGCTTTAATACTAATAGCAAACACAGTATAAAGTATTTTATGAGAATTGTCAATGTAAAACACATAATTTTTAGTACTAAAATATTATGAAATGATTATTTTATGCTTAAGAAGATAAAATTATTTATAACAAAAGTTATAATAAAAAGTAAAATTTTAATACGTATGTTTTTGGCATGCTCTTTTTTGTATGTATGGTATGTATTGCAAGATAAAGTTTATGCTATATCAGTTTTTTTTTTTTTTTTTTTTTTTTTGTTGTTGCTGTAAATGAATGTGCGATGAACTTTGGAATCGCTTTGCAATTTTTACTTGACTACACATTTCTCATTTAACTTCTACGTTTTTTCTTTTGTTTTTGTTTCTTTTGTTTTTTTCTTTTTCGTTCTTTCCTTTTTTTTTTTGTATGTGCTGTAATCTTTCATAGACCGTATAACTGCCGGAATAAACTATGTTAGCTGTTTTCTAAAACAAGAACAAAATCTCATTACAGTGACGGATTTTTAATATAAAAAATGGTTTCATTTCTTGTGGGTTCGTTGTAAATTTTTCTTTTTATTTCATGGTAACTAGTCAAAATTGTCTGGCACTGATGTCAGTTGCAAATACACTTTTGTAATTATTTTTTAAATGGCTATGTACACATTAAAAACACACCCACAGAAAAAAAAAAAAAAAAAAAAAAAACATCGGCAATTTATAGTTTTGGTTATATTTAACTATAACAAGCTAAAATGTTGAGTTACAAAATTATCCCTTTTTTTCCAAAACGATAGTCATTATCTCTTTTGTCTTGAAAATTCAATCAAATACAGTAAATCACTATATATTTTAGTGTATTTATTAGACAAATGTCATTATTAACGTTATTTAAGCTAAAGTTCTTAATATAAAATAAATAAATATTTAGTTAATTAATTTGTAGCATGATGCAAGTATGCTTCATGAAATAAAATATAGTATTTTATATAATATAATATAATATATAATATAACATAGACATAGTTTTCATGCAGAGTAGCAAAAATTATGTTGTTATATGAATAAAAATATTGCTAAATATGTATACTGTATATAAAACTCCTAATACTCTGAAAATTAATAATGTTTGTCATTGGTGGTGGTGTGTAAGCAATCAAAAGTGTGCTGGAAAACCGCGGGGTGCCCTTAATTTCTGTTCCTTAAAGGAATAGACCAGAGAAAAACATAAGCATGTATATCACAAAGCACTAGATGGGATTTATATAAATAACATTAGTTTGTCTCAAATCACAACAGTAGCCCCGTAACAGTGATCAAAAAATTTCAATTTATGCAACCCGCACAACATTTTCATACTAATCTTTGCATGTTTCTGACGTCATAAACAAGAATTTTTACGCAAATTGCATACTTTACTGTTTTTTTCACCCTCTCTCGTGGGGCTACATTAACATTCTGGTAAAAATTTTCATCTGTTTTGAAGATCCCATTTCGTGTTTATTCATTAAAAAGCACATGTTGTTTTATGTGGTCTATGGCTTTAAGCATTGTGGGATACCATATTTAAATTTAAGTGAACAGAAAAAAATATGGACAATTATAATTTTTCCTTGATGCAATTTTACAGGTTTTAAGCTAGCCAAAAATTTGACCAAAAACCGTCATTGGTAAAACTGTGTTATGTGTTACGTTGAAAGTTAAATAAACTGAAAGGTAAAATTTAATACAATTTTGCCCGATTTTGCTTCATAATTTTATAGACCTTATAAGTATGCAGTCTTTATTATATTGTATATAGCTTATTATAAGTTTGTTCATAATATATAACTTTATATTTTACCGGCTACTTAATTAATTTCAAGTTCTTTTAAATAGAAAACTTTTGAATAGTTTTTCCTTTGAGGTGTATTTAACATGGATATATTTTTTAATTACTTCTCAGAGGTTTTATGCGAAATTTGCAAAAGTTTAGATGTTGTATAAAAATGTCATTTCCAGATACTTTTGTTATATTTATAATTACTAAACTTGTCGTTTGCTTTGAGCATTTTTTTTTTTTTTTTTTTTTTTTGCTCTTTTTAACGTTAACTTTTTAATTGATTTTAAAATATGCTTTTATCATTATTTTAATACTTAAAAAAATTGTAATAGCAATATAGCAAATGTTGTTAATGTTTATTTAAAAAAAAAAAAGTCCAATTAAATGCACCTTGATTTCAAGTGTTTACGCTGTCTTGAAATTTGGTCGCGCTGGTTACATATCACTCAGGATACGTTTCTCTCTCTCTCTCTCTCTCTCTCTCTCTCTCTCTCTCTCTCAATCTTAATACGAGTATTATTGGTCCTTATTTAACATTATTTAATTTCTGTAAGTGTTTCATTCATTCATTCATTCATTCATTCATTCATTCATTCATTCATTCATTCATTCATTCATTCATTCATTCATTCATTCATTCATTCATTCATTCATTCATTCATTCATTCATTCATTCATTCATTCATTCATTCATTCATTCATTCATTCATTCATTCATTCATTCATTCATTCATTCATTCATTCATTCATTCATTCATTCATTCATTCATTCATTCATTCATTCATTCATTCATTCATTCATTCATTCTTTCAATATTTATTCAGCTCTATTTGCGCTAGTAATCTTTCAACTTTGCTAAATACAAAATTAAATTCAAAATTGACTTTAAAATCTATATTTAGTTTGTGTTAATATTAATACAAAGTCAGGCAATATATATCTTAACATCAACTTAATTATATTTTGTCAAAATTAATAAAAACCATCGTAATAGCTTTTGATGTAACGTAACGTAATTAAGTTTTTGTTGTTCATGTTATATACTTTGCAACAAGTTTAGTTTGACATTAGTTATAATCTGCAAAATTAACGGCACATTGTCAAAAATACTTACTTTATATAACTAGTTGGTCAACTCTTGAATTCAAGCATACAACGATAACCCTATACACGGAAAACATAAATTTGACAAATTGCTCAGTTGTTACTCTTCAGTAGAAACCAATAACTGAATTGAAAAACATTTGAACAGTAACTTGTTAGTATATAAACGTTATTTCTTTAGTGGAAACAGCAAGCTCTTCACATCTTTAAAAACGTTGTATTTATTCTAACATATTTATTCTAAAAAAATAATGTGTAAATAAAAATAGTAACCTTTTTTTCATGTCAATTATTTTACTTATTATATACAATTGGAATGAATTATATACTTTATATAAAAAATTCAATTATTTTTATATAAATAAAAAAAGTACAAACACAGTTGTTGTTATTTAATAATAATATCTGTATAATGAATACAATAATTATTATCATCATTATAAATGGAATATTATAATGTAAAATTTTTACTGTATAATTACATTACTGATTTTTTATTTTATTTTTTAGCTACGACATTCAAATCCAAAGGCATATCATTAAAAAAATAATAATAAAAAATGCATGAATATCATTGGTATTTTAATGCTGCATTTTTCTCTTTCTCTTTAATTTTTTGTTTCACAATGCTATACATACGGACAAAAATATTCATCTTTTATAAAATATTCTTCAAAGTAAGTTCGATTTCTTTAACACAAAGTACAAATCCAACTGCAGTCGACTCCTTTCAGTAAGTTACTTGTACGCTTTTTTTTATGCTTGTGCATTGAATCGCAATATTCTTTTGTGTAATAATGTATGATGAAATGTATTTCTACTTTCATGTGATGAAAAAAAGAGTTATATACAGTAAAAATATTAAAATCTGATATTGATAGTAATCTTATATAAATAAACATGCAATAGTTGTCTGTTCTGGTGTCTAATCCTTTAAAGCTGGAAAGCAGGTACTGCGGGATTTGACTAAAAAATTGTAAAGAAAGAAAAATCAGAAATTTTGCACAGTGATACATTAGAATATGGTATCTACAAAAATTTAAAAAAATTGGGGATTTTCAATTATGATTTTTTGAAGTGTTAGCCCCATAAGAGCCTAAGTTAATTTCAATAATTATTTTCTCTCTTATATATCAAGGGTTCTGAAAATTTTATCATAGGTAGCTGCTACTATTAACTTTCAAATGGCATCAGAAAGTTTCGAAGTTTTGTTTTTAGTTTTGAGATACTAGCCATCTATATACAACCATTAACATAAAAATTAGTTTACATTTCTGCTTATTTTAAACACATTTACGTAGGACATTTTGCAAGAATCGTTTCAAAACTTGTTTTGTAAGTTAAAATTTAATGATTTTTAAGTTCCTGGAAGATAGTAGGTATTCTCACTGATGTATTTCTGTATTGATACAAACATAAAAAACAACAACATAGAGCGAGAACTTGGGGAATTCCCATGGAGCATTTTTGTTATTATAAATAGCTCGTTTTTTTTTTTTTTTTTTTTTTTTTTTTTTTTTTTTTTTTGGAACACCTTATTAATTTAATATCGTTTACAAGTCAATACTATAGAAACTACATAACAATAATAAGAATTTCAAGACTCGTTCGTATCAAATATGACAGTAGTTTGATTAAAACATTAAAAAAGGTTTTGTTGGAAATGAAATCTCCAATACTGCTATTTTTTTCAACAAACACAAAACTTTCTCGAAAAATACAAGTTTTTACTGCTAGTTTAGATTCTATAAGAATCTTTATTTTATACTATGTATTAATGACTTAATGTATTAATGTATTAATGTATTAATGACCCAAAGAATACCTGCAAGGGTGTTCCTCAGGGATCTCAGGTCGGACCGCCATTTTTTGATACATACATTAATGATTTGGTTTTAATTATCATTATAGGTTTCCTTATAATTTATGCAGATGACACTAATAATTTAATAAGTTGTAAAAGTCCATCTGAGTTAATAATTAAGGCTATACAAGCAGTGAATTCAATGAAAACTTGGTCTTTAGTTAATAATCTTGATATAAATGTAAATAAAACAACTTTTTTGCAATTTCATACTTATCAAAAAAAGATAGATTATTGTCCATTATTAAAAATGGATGGAAAGTCTATCCTACCATCAAATGAAACTAAATTTCTAGGTCTTACCATTTCTGACACTCTTAATTGGACAACTCACTGTTCGGATATTTGTGCTAAATTAAGGAAAGGCGTATTTTTGCTAGGGTCTTTAAAAAACACTGTAAGTTCTGCAACTTTAAGAAACGTTTATTTCTCATATATATATAGTCATATTCAATACGGCATTATTTACTGGGGGCAATCGCCATGTTCAAGCGACGTTTTTGTTATGCAAAAGCGGGCAGTGAGAACCATGTTTGGTACATACCCCCCAATGTCATGTCGTCCACATTTTTTAGAACTGGATATCTTACCATTGCCTTCAATATTTATTTATGAATGTGTAAAATTTTTGAGGAGATATCCATCATGGTTCAGAACGGTTCATAGCGTCCATTCCTACGAGACTAGAAATAATGGGGGCTATTATGTTGAAAAAAAGAGGATGTCTCTTAGCCAAAAGGGTCCTGAATATTGTATTCCTTTTTTATATAATGCACTCCCTAATAATATAAAAGATTGTGATTCTTATGTTTCTTTTAAAAGAATGGTCCAGAGATACCTGCTTGACAATATGTTTTATAGTGTCGCTGATTTTCTTGCATGTAATAACGTTAAGTATAACTAGCCTAAGTTTTTCCTTATTATTATTACTATTATTTTTTTTTATTAATATCCTGTGTAACAGCCATATAGTGATTCTACATGTTATTTTTTGTTGATGTATTTTGTGTTATTTGACTTGTTCTACTCTGTAAAGACATAGAACGTAATAAAATCTTATATCTTATCTTATATCTTATATCTTATAAACTTTATTACAACATAATATGTATTGTACAATTAAAGGAGTATAATGCATCATTTTTTTTTTTTTTTTTTTTTAGAATTTTAAAAGATTGATATATTTTTTTATCAAATTTTATGACGAATAAAAAATGAAGCCATTTACAAGTTTTTCTTTATTCTGTGAGGAATTTGAAAAAAAAAAAAAAAAAAAGAAAAAAAAAAAAGAACCATTCCGATACCATATAATGTCTTTATCGATCAACGTAGAGTAAGAGGTTTAGGGTCAGAGAGGTTCATTAATCTAAATACGTTCGTTTTTTTAGAGATCGTTACTTTAAAAAAATTTCAGTGTATTAAAAAGAAAGAAAGAAAAAAATTAGTACAAAGGATTTTTTTTTAGTCGTGCTTACTTTTTTTATTTTTTATTTTTATTTTTTTATTGTGTTCTCATGTTAGTTTATATTTATATATAGGAAAAAACATTATTATTTTCAATATAAATTGATATAATATGGTAATATCTGACAGAATATAATATTGATTTATATTATTATCGGATATCATGTCAATAAATTTTGAAAGACGAATTCTAATCTTCTTATAGCCAGAAAAAAAAAAAGATGATTCTGCATTTATTTTTTTAATATTGATTCTTGTAATACTTTAATATATTATGAATTTTTACATTATTATTTTTTTAGTCTGACGTTGTCAATTTTAATTTATTAGTAGACGAGAGCTCACAGTTAAAACCTGTTACCTAGATATACAAGTCAGTTTTGTATGCGATTTATTTATCAAATATGAAATTTCCAAGTTGTTTCTCTCCCTTTCTCTCTCTCTCTCTCTCCTCTCTCTCTCTCTCTCTCTCTCTCTCTCTCTCTCTCTCTCTCTCTCTCTCTCTCTCTTCTTTCTTTTATTTCTATCTATTATCATTTTTGTTTGGTATGTCACTGCAATTTGTATATTATCTTTTATTTTTCTTGTTTTAAAGGCGTAGAACACCTTGAACAAAAAACTTGCCTAATATCCTAAAATACCTAAATATCAACCTTAATTTGACCGGAGTCATTGATTTCTAATTTATTTTCCATTTGCAATATGACAGCTGCGGGTTTGTGACGTTACAGCTCACTATATAGTCCACGCGCGCGGAAACAGGTGAGCTGTGACGTCACAAACCCGCAGCTGTCATTTTGTAAATGGAAAATAAATTAGAAATCAACGACTTCGGCCAAATTAACGTTGATATTTAGGTATGTTTTAGGATATTAGGCAAGTTTTTTGTTCAAGGTGTTCTACGCCTTTAACTTAAAAATCATATTTATTATTATTATTTTTTTTAATTACTTTAGAAACCTTGTCAGACAGTAAAATTTTATAATATTGCCATGTGTAATAGAGTGGAAGTTACATGTGTAATAGAGTGGAAGTTTATTCCTCATAGTTTTGCGTGTTGAAGAATAAACGGTTATGTTATTACGTCATGTCATAAGTTATTAACAATATAACGCAAATGTCGTCACACGCATGAAATAGACATCAGCCGTTACGAGTTGTTCTTTTTTCGTTTGATGTTAATGCTTGTGACGTGATTTATAGGTTTATGTCTTTAGATTACTAACGCTTAATAACCGTTAATTGTATAAATTAAAACATCGCTTAACAATAAATAATTATGTAAATATTAAATTGTTAAAAGTAAAACTTTTTTGATTACATTATATATTACATTATATATTGATGTTTTACTTTTATTTTTACAATTCACCCGTACAGATACAGAACACAACTTTTGTATAAATTCTCCGATAGTCCTGAAGTAATTTATATATTTCCTTCTTTTTATAGTTTTGTAAAATATTACTATTAAAAAAAAATAGATGTAAAATTAATTGCACATTAAAATATATAAATGCACTTCACAGTCATGCAGTTAATTTCATAGCATAATAATATAATCACGCCCATATCCAATCCAAAAGTGGGCGTGTCGGAAGTAATTTATTTGTCTGTCTGTGTGTTTTCATACTAAATTTTATGCAGCTTGATTATATCTCGAGTAAAAAAAAAAAAAAAAAAAAAAAAAAAAAAAAAAAAAAAAAAGAAGATCGATACATTTTACATTGCACGTGCATATTTTAGTCGTCGTCGCTTCGCTGATGTTCTTTCTCTCACTGTTATAATTTTTGTCTTGTATAACAAAAATAAATTTCATTTTGAGCTCTTTAGTTTTCAAGTTACTGTAGTGATAGAAATATTATATTATATGTTTATAAATGCTGTTAATATATTTTTTTTCTATGTGCTCTTTAATTTTGAGTTATTTATTTTCATTGAGAATAAAATAAGTTATAAGTCATAACTAGTCACTAGTCATATAATATAATGTAATTATTTCAGAAATTGCATAAATAACTACTGCTTGTTTTGGTCAGTATAATTATTTTTCAATTTAACATAAATCATTGCGTTATAAATTATTGTAGAATTTGGTAAAGTTTGTGATTTTAGTAAATTTATTTATTTATTTTTTGTTAAGTAAAGTAACTGAAATTAACGCATGTATAACATTATATACGTATAAAAATAATAGTATTCTCTTAAGTGAAATTGAATAAAATTGTATTATCACAGGCACTTTTTACAAATAGTTTTTTTTTTTTTTTTTTTTTTTTTTTTCCAACCTTTTTTTTATAATATTGCTACAAAATTGCTTAAAAGAACTCTATGGAAATATGAAAAGAAAACGCTCACTTTTGACATTTTTATTTTATTATACTGTTAAAACACTTTTCCATGAATTTGAAACACGTAAACAAGATACTGCAAATTTTTAAATCATATTCAAAGATCACCAGCAACAAAAAAAAAAAAAAAAAAAAAAAAAAAAAAAAGCTTTTGAGACGTAACCATATTTGTTTATTTATACTTATAAAATCGCTCTACAATGTTTTTAGTACGTTGATGTTATTATTTTTTGCTTTTATATAATCTTTTTTGACCTGTCATAAACATAATATTTTTATAAAATACTGACTGTATAAGTAAGTACGCATACATAAAAAAAAAAAAAAAAAAAAAAAAAAAAAAAACTCCTTTTCCTTTTGAACTGTGAGAGTTATACTGTGCGTGTATCGTGGCTTATTTTTTTCTTTAAACATTTTTTTTTCTTTTTGAAATACGTTATGTCCGATTCCTTTTTAGAGTAGAAGTAAAATTTTATGCTTTCACAAAAATATTACGTACAACCCATGCAGAAAATTTAAAAACTCTCTTTTTCTCCCTCCTGTAAAGTCTTGGACATTTTACGAGTTGCACATGTTTTGACTTTGTAATATTTATTTTTTAAGATTTATATATAAACGTATAACAGTTTTTTTCTATTTAAAAAAAAAATAAAAAAAAAAGTTCTCTTTAAGCGGAATAACATAAAAACTTGTAGGTACTTATTTTCTATATAAATAACGTACTTTTTTTCTTTTTTATATCCATTTCAGTGAAAGTGTTATAAAATTTATACTGCAAAAACACAACTTAAATATGATCAAAAAGCATGTTAAATTATTGTTATTTTATCATTTACAGCGTATTTTATTATTATTATTATTATTTTTTACAATGATTCTTCTTCAATTACACATGTAACTAATTTATTACGCAAGAGTAATTTTTTGAAATTAATTTTGGGTAAAATTTAAAACTTTCATTACTTTTTGTCCTTTTTTTTTTTTAACAATATTATATAACGTAACTGCTATAGCACGCATATATTATATAATATATAGCAATTAAAAATATTGAATTTAAACTGAGATTTTGTTAGTACTGAGGTAATTACTCACTATTTTTGTAATGAGTAATTTTGTTTACATATTTTTAACGCTTGCAAATTTTAAAGCATCATTCTGTTGAAAGAAATCGATTGCATGAAGTCTTTTGCAAAACACGTATTGTAATGAGCGCAATTTAGTTTATGCAAATATTATATACATACACACACATTTATGAAACTTAATCTACCAACTTCAATCACTTCACTTAAAAATTTCTGATGTTTTATGGCCAGAATTTGTTTTATATACTTTCAGCTTTCTGAAAAACTAAATGGAAAAAAAATCGCACAAACGGTTGGGCAGGAAATCAAAATTGAATATATTGCGGATTTAGGCGCCCAACCCTGTATATATATATATTATATGTATATGTATGTATATATATATATATATATATATATATATATATATATATATATATATATATATATATATATATATATATATATATATTATATAATATATAATTTAAAAAAATATTTAATTAATCCTTGTTCACACTTTGCAATTTTTTCAATGTGCAATAAATTTGAGTGTATTTTCTATTTTAATAGTCTTTTAACCTGGAGCCATGTTTACATTATGCAATAAATTTGACTGCATGATATATATATATATATATATATATATATATATATATATATATATATATATATATATATATATATATATATATATATATATATATATATATATATATATATATATATATATATATATATATATATATATATATATATATATATATATATATATATATATATAATGGCTTAAATCTTAAGTTCAGATTCGTCTTATTTTCTTTTTAAGAAAATGTTTTTAATTATATTGTTCTATAATTAGAAAGCATTTGCGTATTATATATATTTCATCAAAAGCTTATCATTTAAATTTTACATACATAATAATTGACCCCTTTGATAATTGATTGATATTAAATAATTTATTGTGATGGATTATAAAATTCTTTGAATCAATAATATTATTAATCATGATTTATAACAATAATCCAGTTGAGGTAATTACGTACTGACAGGGGTGAAATACTTTATATTTAACATTATGTTTGTGTGTATATATGGTTATTCCCATTATATTGTTATTTAAATTACATTATACAGTATTAAGTGTACCGTGCATATTATTTAGTTAGTGCAGTGAAATGAATGTTGTTTATAAATATTGTATAAAATAACAATAAAAAAAAGGATAATTTAATGTTGTAACTGTATTTTGTATAAAAGCTTGATTGTTTTGATTTTTTTTTTTTAGCAGAGGTAAAACAGATACACAGAAAGAAAAACAATATTCCATTTGCAATTAACTTGATTTATAAAAACGTCTTTTCGTGCATAAAAACCGTAAAAAAAAAAAAAAAAAAAAAAAACTAGATAATATAGGATCTTGAGATTCAAATGTAAGACTTTTAGGTGACCTAACAATCATTGTTTTGATGAATCGTATGTACGAGGGTCATTCAAAAAGTTATCGGCCTAGCATAAAAAATATTGCCGATAAAAAAATTTTGCCTGCCTTCCTAGAATTGTACATATTTCCATAGTTGAACCCAAAATTTCACACCCCTGTTGCATTAATTACGTGGTGAGGACACAAAAATGCCAAGCAGGGTCTGGACATATAAAAAATGGCTTTAGAAGAAGAAATGAACCGTTTCAACTATCTCGTGAGTAAAAAAAATGGCGCATTGCAAAATGATGAATACTTAGCCACAACAAAAGATGACTATGCTCTAAGAATTGCATTGGTGAACCGGATAACTTAAATTAACCATGGTTAAAATAGCATTATATATTACCTCTAACTAAACTGACAAAATCCGCTCTTTCTTCACATTTTGTTGCAAAAATGCACAAAAATTTGTAAACATTCTAAATTTCATGACATCATCAGATAGCAGACATGGGAAAGAGTTGAAAATTATGGGTACATAAGAATTTCATGCAAAAATCGGGTATTGACAGTATTTGTAAAAATGCCTGCCGCAATTGCTGGCACATGACCAAAAATCTGCATTTTTAGGTGATAACTGGTCAATATTAGGGGTTTTAAATACGAATAAAAACTTGGATCTCAAAAACGTTACACAGGATTAAACCCTGGGTTATCACAAAATAGCGGATACCTAAAACAGTCTATATATCATATATCTATATATGATATAGATATAGATATATGATATATTTATATATCATTACATGATGCAGATTTATATTTACCTTTACTATTACAATTTATATTTTAGTATTTATATCGCTGCCGTTGTGAATATTTTTGACGTGTACGCGTATAATTAGATTCAATTGTCGTATATATGTTTTCATTATACTAATGGACATTACCAACCTTTTACACGGATCAATTAATGATGACCACTTAAAATAATAAATATAAAGGTCTGTTCACGTGGAGCAATATTTACACTTTATGATTGCATAAAAATGTAATAAATTGATATTTAATTCAATTAAATTTATTGCCCTGTGTGATCCTTGCGTAGTAATGATAAAACAAATGACACCGATTTAAAACAGCATTTTTTCCCGATTATAATAAATTTCGACAGAAGGAAAAAAAAATGACCCACTCCCCCCCACAATTTCTTGTTCTAGCTTTTAAATTCATTCTTTGCTCTTCATATACATTATTTTAAAGTCCAGTATTGTATGGCATAATATTACGTAACAAAATAGTTAAAGAATGGCTAACAAGAAATGAGATATACTAAATTATTCTGTACTATCTCTAATTTAAAAATTATGAATTATTGAGATACTAAAATAAAAGAAACGTGATATAAAAAGGGGAAAAAATACAAAACAAATCATCGATTTTGTCCTCTTATATATCAAGTGTCAAGGTACTTATAATATAGAATTTTTTTATATAAATCTTTGTGTATAGTAAAATACAAGTGAGTTTGACTATATAGAATAGTAAGGGGGGGAAAGAGAGAGAGAGAGAGAGCAATGTGTAGTTATGTAAGGGGTTTTGTCTGTATAAAGAGGGGTGGAGTGGAGCGTGCTGAAGTAGGGGATGGGAGGAAGGGAGGGTTACTCACGTGCTACCCTGCCATCAATGTCAGAGAAACTATACTAAACTTGCATGCATATTATATGTAGGCAAATCTAATATTATAGAGATCTACACGGATTTATTATTCTTATCAATATTATAGAAAATTTACTTTATAGAGATCTTCAAAGATGTTTAAAACTCTGATTTAAAGGTTTAATTAAAAATGTATTGAACACATAGTTTTTTTGGTATTTTTATAAATGAAAATTTTTATCGAAATAAAAAATTGTTTATTTAAGCTGGTAATTTGCTCAACATTTTAAAATTTAGAGCTGCCTGAGTTTAACATTTAACCGGACGCTAGTCAGTGGTAAAGTTAAAGAAATTGGGGTATTTTTTGTGTTTTTAAATATTATGACCAGAGATAAAAGTTGATCTCAATTAGTATAGATTGAACTGTCTGGAAAAATTGCAATTTGTATGGCTAAATCATTAAAATTGAATGCCTAGATCGGCATAAATAAAGATAAATTGATAATATTTCCGTATCAATACAAAATCCATATGATCCCTGTAGTATGTGCTATTTTTTTCCCCTCTCTTATAAAAATTAGCCTGTTAAATTTCACAAAAAAAAAGAAAAAAAGAAAAAAAAAGAAAAAAAAAAGCAATCTTATTTAAATAGCACTGGACGATCGTCATTTTTTTTTTCGTGTTCCGGAGCACAAAACACAGGGTTTACGTACAATCTTATTGTATACCAACATCCCTACTAAACTGCCGACATCATTATTGGAACGTCGATATAAGAGGGGAGCTTTTATTACATAGATAGTGTTGATACAATACGATGCAGATGAGTCACTTGACTTTACTTATAGCTATTTACTTTTACATGCTTCAAGGGTGAGAGAAAAAATGTTTGTTTATATCTTTCATCTTTCATCTTTCATCTTTTTTTTTTTTTTTTATCAGGAGGCTCCTGTGGCTTTTTAGAATTTGACCTTATATAAAAAAAACAATATCACTATAAATTTTGTAAATTATGATTGCCTTTTCATTGGATAAAAAAGGAAATATTGAATTCTACGGTTCTTATAGGCTTATAAATTTGTATATTATTCAAAAATTGTGACACATTTCTTTTTTATTAATAATTCTTATACTACTCGATGTATACTATAAATTTGGTTCAATCTCTGTGTAAAAACATTTAATTTCCTTGCAATTAATGCTGTTGCGGTATTTGAAGTTGAATAGTCGCATATTAGTTGAAGGATTGTTTCTAGGTCATTTTACTGAATTAAAACTGTTGACTTTATGTCTTTTGATAAGTTTTTTTTTTAAAATATATATAAAGTAAAATAATGATATTATGTCATGGAAAATTAGGAAAATTTCAGTTGTGGATGGTAAACTAAAAATATTAAATTCTCTATACCTCTATTCTCTATACCTTAAATAAGACCTGTTGTATACGTATTATATGATTTTAATTTACCATTTTCATTATAATAATTTACGTGAAGAAAAAAGTTCAAACCTCAGCGATTAACTTATTTACATGCACATACTTGCAAAATATCTATAACTTAAATTAGAAGGGTGTAATTTGATACAAAAAACAGGGGTGACTTATATGTTTTCAACGCAACAACAAAGCATAATTATAAAGTACATTGTAATTCAATAGCATAATTACAACGTTCGTTTTTTTTTTTACCCTATCTGTTATTGTGATTTTTTACTTTTACTTAAAAAAAAAAACTGAAAACGTTTTTTTTTTTTATTTTTATAGAAATTTGAAAATAAGAGATGAAGTTGTAAGGGATGAAAATATATATGGGGGTCTTTGAAGTGCTCCTTTTAGCGTGTAAAATATCGTATACTATCACTCTTCAACCCCTAACTCTCTCTCTCTCTCGCTCTCTCTCTCACAAACTCTCTCACTCATTACCCTATAATTGCATTTTGACTCTTACTTTCGTTTCTTTTTTCCTTTTCTTTTTTAGTTTTATACCAAGTCACACTAAAAAGGAAAACACCACTTGAAAAAGAAGTTTAAAAATAAAATATTTTTAACCCCTAAACATAAAAACTTCCATTAGAAAGTATTATTTTTGACGCTCTAAAAGTTTTACTTAAAATAGATTAAATTTAATCATGTGGAAGTAATAAAAATTGTCTGATTTCCTCATTCTTGTGTTTTAACTGATTGATATTTAACATCTTCATGTAACACCCTCACTCACTGTATGTCGTGTTTTTAAAATTAAGCTAAGAATGGGGTATTTTAGTGTTGAAGTTTTTATTGTATAGATTTTTTAGTGTTAAAAATATCAGATGCATATCAGATCGTAGATATACCATCATGGTAAATTGTATTTTAGTGTAAAAGAAGTTATTTTTTAATTTGCGATTAATTTTTACTTTGGAGTAATGATATCTCCAATCGTACTTATACTAGTTTTTATTTCTTTCTTTTATGTTTTAAATTACATCAGATATTAACTTAACTTAAATAATTAATTAATTTTGGTTACTGTTATTTTTTTTTATAGATTTTTTGGATTTTTGAATTGGACCACTTGCAATGAACGATTTATTTAAAATAAGCATTCTTATAAGCATTTCTTGGAAAATAAGTCAGCATAAATAGGTTACACAATTAAAAAAAAAACGTCCATTGCAAGTGGTCCATAGAATTTAATTATAAATAAATCGTTCTGAAATTTCGACTGAAAATAATTTATTTATTTTATTTTTTTTTGTTTTGTTATGATCCGTCAAAAGTTATTGAAAAGCTCATTTAAAAAAAAAAAAAAATCGTGACAGGATTACATATTTTACATATATTTATATTTTTATATTTTCATTACTTCAATTACATATTACATATTACATATATACATATATACATATATATATATATATATATATATATATATATATATATATATATATATATATATATATATATATATATATATATATATATATTACATATTACATATATATTTTCATTACTTCAATATATATATATATATATATATATATATATATATATATATATATATATATATATATATATATATATATATATTATATAATATTTTATTGAGGAAAAAAATGGCAATATGAGCTTAACATTTCATGTTATTATTATTTTTTTTTTGATGGAAGAAAATAATATATTATAATGACATTGATAATATAAAACACGATATGCAGATTTTTATTTTTTTAACTTTAAACCATTACCAATTTTAATCAATGTCTATGTGCTTTGTATTTCATGTCATTATACATACATATATTTTTTATTGACATTTTACAACGTGTTGCAATAATTTTACCCCCTTTTTTTTTTAATGTTTTATTTGAAACAGTATTATAATTGATAAAGTATGATGATGTATATACAGATTTTTATATATATTTCAATAATCTTTTTGACATAGTATTACGTATATCAATGTCATTTTAGTAAATCACTACAGTTATATTTTTTGTTTAGTGTACAATATTTTATGTTACCAGTCAAACATATTTTTATAGGGGATTTTCTCATTATAAAAATATTTAAAAAAAAAAAGCTTTTTTTTTTTAATATTACTATTTTTTTTCCAAACTGTACATTTTACTATTTGTATTTGACTTGTTATTATTTAAATTCTAAGGATTTTGTTTTTTCAGCTATAAATTTTACGTATTTGTGTTTATTATTATTATATATATATATATATATATATATATATATATATATATATATATATATATATATATATATATATATATATATTTATATAATAGTTTGATTATAAATTACATATTTATTATGGCCAATTAAGTTATTTTCTTGCAAAAATACGTCATTGCATATTACAGTATATTACTCTAATCATGCTTATAGGGTGTGTACGCATGACGTCATTCTGAGTGCTTTTTGATGCTCTTCTTGAGCAATGAATAACATTGCTCAGAATGCTCAGCATAGGACAAACGTATAGTTATTATCTATTTTCTTTGCAAAATTAGCTATTTTTTGGTCATTATTATTTTTCTTGCATACTTGAGGTACTAATTCAACGTATTAACAGCATCAATGCTCTCAAAAAAATAGTGAAGTGTTTTTAAACTGGCAAAATGTGCCATTTTCCTATATCGGCCAATATTATTTAGTATACTCACTTATTACATTAACTTTAACATGAATGAAACCACCCAATAAACAAACACTCTTCAAATAATTAAATTATTCCCACACATTACTGACTATAATAAAGAATATTTTTCATTTATTACTCCAAATAATTCATAACTTTGATAATAATTCAATTATAATTTTAATTGATTAGTAAACTTGGTATTTAGCTAGATAAACAAAAAGTGATCTAATATACATTTTTTAATGTATATCAAAGAATTGAAATTTAAAACTTGGGTTTCTAAGATTGCGTGAATTGAATAATCAATTTCATATTTTTTTAATCAATTCATAGCATATTTATGAACTGTTACGATAT
Source organism: Ecdyonurus torrentis (assembly GCA_949318235.1). Taxonomy (NCBI): domain Eukaryota; kingdom Metazoa; phylum Arthropoda; class Insecta; order Ephemeroptera; family Heptageniidae; genus Ecdyonurus; species Ecdyonurus torrentis. The sequence goes on from OX439136.1 coordinate 17,710,310, forward strand.
CGTAATCTCTCTCTCTCTCTCTCTCTCTCTCCCTCGCTCTCTCTTTCTTACGATAACTAAAATAACACGATCATGCCTTAATAATTAATCACTCATTTTATAATTAAAAAACTCTAAAAGCAATCGTGATGAAATTTTCATTTTCTTACTTAACTTTGGTGGTATATTTTAATTTTTCATAGTATTAAATAAGAAATTGAAAAATTAAGCTAAATATTAATTATAAAAGGTTATATACTTACAACAGTATGGTTGATTCATATTTAATTTAAAGTTATTATAAAAATAAAAAAATCAATATATTAAACACGCCGCTTAGCACTTTTCAATTATAGTGTCAAAACTTGTTTTTAATGAACTTTTTATACGTTAAAGTAAGTGTTATTTTTATTTTCAAAAGTGTATAGTCACGCTAACAAAGTACAGTCACCAATTATTATTATTATTTTTTTTTAAAGTGCTTGTAATGCTTTAACTTTTAAATTATGTATTTACCTTTTGTGCAATTACAGACAGAGGAAGTTTTAATATTTATGTTCATATTTTGAAATTATGCGCAAAATTTCACTTTTTTTTTTTTTTTTTTTTTTTTCAACGTGAATTTTAGTGTAAAGCAACAAATATTTACACGTACACATAAAAATATTCAATTTTGTTCATTTGCACATAAAAGTAATATTTTCACCATTAATATAAAATGTTAAATTTATCTCTTCGCTATTAAATCACACTTTATTTTTGCATTACGATTTCAAAAACTCATTATCAACTCGGTGGTGTATAAAAATATCGATTTTAGTCAGAATATACAATCAAAAAGTTGAATATGTATAGTGAATTTAATTCTCTATTTATATTTTTCAATCAATCATTTACTAGATCAAATGATGTGAATTCATCATTCATCCTTTCATTTATTTTCTTTTTTACTTTTGGTTAGCTTTATCATGATGGGGGGTGAGAAAAAAAAAAGTGAAGAGAATTTTACAATTTAAGCTTTAAACTTAACAATTTTATTTCTTATATTATTTTATATATTTCTTAAGTAATAAAAATAATAAATTTTAACTTTTTAACAAAAATTAAATAAACAGTAGTGAAATATTAAAATGCATTAAAAATGCATTAGCTTATTAGAAATAATTAATGAATTTTCATCACAAAAAAGTACATGAATTGCATTTGTCAAGCCTAAAATACCCTTTCAGTTGTATTTTTTTTTTAAATAAAGACGACTATTTATTTATTAATTTTATTGAATGCATTTTATGTGTGTTATTTTGTTTTGACTTCAGTGGGACATTTTTTTCTCTCGGTGCATTTTTGTTTGTATATTATATATTTTTCTACCCTTTTTTTAGCGCATTAGACGTATTTTAGATAATTAAAGCTAATTAACATGTTAAAATAATTTAATTCCTCACACTATTATCGTGGAAAAAAAATGAAAAACAAACAAACCAATATTTCATTTCATATAAAAAATATAATATCATATTCATGTCATACTTTTCATTTTTGCAACCTTAATTTTCAAATTCATTCTTTAATATTAAGAAAATGTTTTTTCTAAAATGTATTTGGTCACTACGTTTTTCAAAAAGACTTTGAAAGATACTAATTTTATGTTTGTATCATTTAAAAAAAATCAAAAGAGAGACAGAGAGAGAGAGAGAGAGAGAGAGAGAGAGAGAGAGAGAGAGAGAGAGAGAGAGAGAGAGAGAGAGAGAGAGAGAGAGAGAGAGAGAGAGAAAGGCAGAAATCAACTTAGAAACTACTTAAATTACTCAATATTTTGTTTTAAAAAAATGCTGTGTTAAAAAAGTAGACATTGCATTATTTTAAAAAGTACCATGCTTGAAAAAATAGGTAAGATTATTTGAAATGTTATTGAAGGTGCTAAAAAAATTGTCTTGCGTATACGTACCAAAAAACTTTTACGTATTTTCTTCTCTCTCTCTCTCTCTCTCTCTCTCTCTCTCTCTCTCTCTCTCTCTCTCTCTCTCTCTCTCCCTCTCACTCTCTTTCTCCAAAGAAACTGTACGTGTCAAATAAAAATAAAAAAAGTTACACTTCTCCGCAAAACTCAATTGATTTATACACATTATATTTTTTTCTTTCAAAAAATATTTTTGAACGTGCTGATATAGCTGATACTTTTTAGTTTTTCTTCTTCAATTGATTTCGACGTTTATTTTTATATTGAATATATTTTTCAACATACACACACTTTATTTAATACATTTTTTTCTGTCAATTTGGTTTTATTTAATAAAAAAAGTTTAGTGTGTATATTTATAATGAAAAAATATATATTATTTATAAAAAAAAATTAAATTGTTTTATAATATGAAGTCATTTATTTTTTTAATAGCTTATTTGTTTACTTACTTACTTCTTTAATTATTTACTGTTATTAATTAATTTATTGTTTACCCATTAACTTTTAATTGAAAATTATGTTCAGTTCAGCTTTAAATTTTTTTCGGGACTTTTTTTTTTTAGTCTATAATAACAATTGTAAATTTATTCTAATTACTAAGTTGAAATCTCATATCATTTAATTTACATAACTTGATCAAAATAAAAATAGTACTTATTTCCAGTAATGTAACAAATTATTATTATAACACAATAAATTACAAATTGTTTCCATTTATAAATTATTTGTGATAAAAATTTCCACTTCATAAAAAGAAATACATTAACTAAACTACATTTTAAAGTTTCAAGACTCGTTGCACTTGTATATAAGTTTTGTTTATCCCAACATTTATTTACTGCATGAATGAATGAATGAATGAATGAATGAATGAATGAATGAATGAATGAATGAATGAATGAATGAATGAATGAATGAATGAATGAATGAATGAATGAATGAATGAATGAATGAATGAATGAATGAATGAATGAATGAATGAATGAATGAATGAATGAATGAATGAATGAATGAATGAATGAATGAATGAATGAATGAATGAATGAATGAATGAATATGAAAAATTCAACAAAATAAGTAAAACAAAAGTAATGTAATAAAAGGTGAAACAATTTTCATGTTATTTTTTTAACTGATTTAAATATTTAAAAAAAAAATCCAATGTTAATCAAAAACTGCTAGCAGGTATAAGTAAGAGATGTCTAGACCGTATGCTTCTCTCTTTATTTTTATAATCAAATCTAAAAAATAATAATAATAATAAAAAAATAAATAATAATAATAATAAAATATATATATTTTTTCGATATCGTATGACAGACACAATGTAAATTAAATCAACATATATATTTCTGGAAATGAAAAATTTATGACGAGATAAACCCGATACGTCAATAGCAGATTTATATAAATATTATTTATTTAAATATATAAAAATGAATATTAATTGAAACAGTATCGTATAATATAATATATATATGTTGTTATAGCATGTGACGGTATTATATTTAATTTTATGTGCGTGATAATGCATAATAAACAGATAAAAAACTTGTAAAAAAGTAAAATAAAAATTAGGATACTGTTGCTGTAAATATCAAATAACACGATTTAATTTTATATATTGATACTTAAAATAGTTTTATGCATTTTTTAGCATGTTTTGCAAAAAAAAAAAAAAAAAAAAAAAAAAAAAAAAAAAAAAAAAAAAAAAAAAAAAAAAAAATGGAAAATTTGACAGTAAAATACATATTTTGTTGCTTTGAAAATTAAAAAAAAAAAAAAAAAGTTATTTACTCAAAAAATTCAAAACCTCATGAAGTCCTAGATTGTCCCTATACTGTTTATTTTATAAAAAAAAAATACATTACTTTCTTTTTCCCCAATCGCTTTTTTCAATTTTTTTATTATTATTATTATTTTTTTTTTATTGCTGCAAATTTAGTATTAATATAACAACCTCTAATATACTTTTCCTATTGTAAAAAGTGTTTTAACACTGATTTTGCAACAACGAAAAAGATTCTATATTGCAAGCCTTGAATTTTGTCAAATATAAAAAATAAAAAAACATATCTAAGTTCTGCCTTTTTGTGTATAAAATTATTGACTTTTGATTGACAGTAAATACCACTTTAAAAAAAATCCACATTAATCTGCGTTTGAATTAAATTTTGAGCTTGAACGCTAAAATAATTCAACCACTTCATGAAAATTTCAATTTTATAAAGAATAAAAACATTGGTATTACCCATATAACTAATCGAAAATTGATAAGCACCGTTCAGTAAACCAATCGTACGTTTGTTTGTTTTTTATTCTTCTATTATCATTCCAGATGTTTTTTGTATTCAAAACCACGTGTATAATTTTTTTTTCTCGCTATGTTATATAAGAGAGAAATTGATTGTGATTGCGTGATGCTGCATTGCGCTTTTAGCTTTTACTTTTTAAACATAGCAGCACACACTCTTATAGCCACCTGACGCTGGGAAAAAACGAGAGAGAGAGAGAGAGAGAGCACAATGGTTTTTAATGTCCTAAAATATATCGATTTAATATATAATTTTATTGTTATATCATCGTTGCTTACATCTTTTTATTAAATAATATATCTATATTACGTACAGTATTAATAAAAAGATTTTTTTTTTCAAAAGCTTATATTTATTAAATGCGCTATTTGGCTATTTCTATATTATCAAATGTCTGAGATGGCAAAAAAAATAAACTAAAACATTATTTTTAACTTCCCTATAGTGTAAATAATACGCAATTTACTTTTTTTCATATTATATGACAGTAATATATGGCAATATTTTTATGTTATATTTCAAAAAGTAACTTTAAAAGTAATTTTGTATTATATTTACTCCACGCTAATCTTATTTATGTTTTTATTGAAGATTTTATAATGTGATGGCTAGTTTAACTATTTTATGTTGACATGAACATATTTCTCTCTCATTTTGGTGTCTACTTTGGTGTGAAGTACACTTCAACAATTTTCCTGTTGTTAATCCCCCCCCCCCCCCCCCACCTATCCCCAACCCCAATATGGAGATTATGACGTCAAGGAGTTTACAATTTCTATATAAGTTTATTGCTCTAGACTCACTTTAAAACAATATCACTTTGGAAGGTATTTGTAATGAATTTCGGATGTAATTTGCAAACATGTTTTATTTCCGCTTTTTCGACTTTTATTTATTTATTTATTTTTTTATTATTATTATTTTTAAAGTTAACGAATGAATGTTTGCTTGGTGGAAATAAAAAATCACAAAGAATAGAAAACAAAAAAAGCAAAATTCATTATCAGTTATCAGTTTTTATCACTTATTTATGTAACATTTCATATATGTAGACCGTAGACCATCCAAGTAAAAAAAAAAAAAAAAAAAAAAAAAAAAAAAAAAAAAAAAGCATTAAGCAGTAACGTACAAAAACAAACGATCAGCACTTACTGCAAACTTTCCAAAAAGTTCCAAAAAAGCTTACAAATGATTGGCACGTTTGAATTTTTTTAAAAATAAAAAACTCTCTCTAAAACAAAATGCTTTATATAAAAACAACATCCCTGCATTAAAACTTTAAAACACCCGCAAGTCTTAAATATAAAGCTGATTTTTTTTTTTTTTTTTTTTTTTTTTGTAAAAAGTAGAGATAAAAAATTGTATTCACACTTTTTTCTTGTGAAAATACATGATATTTGACAGCTGCTGTAAAAAAAAAAAGACGTTTTTTTTATGCTTCTTTTTTCAAAATTGTATAAAATATTTAAATATTCTTATTGGAAAAGTTTTCGATGTTGGTTATTTTGTAAAACTTGTTGCCGTTATATTCATAAATTTTACTGATATGTTGTTATACTTGAAATAAACATGATAGCTGCTATAACTTCAATGCTTTGTAATGGAAGAGAGAGAGAGAGAGAGAGAGAGAGAGGGAGAGAGAGAGAGAGAGAGGGAGAGAGAGAGAGAGAGAGAGAGAGACTTTAATAATACATTTTGTTTACTTTTACTTTTTTTTTTTAGTTTAAAATATTCAGCCTTTTTTATATTTTATTTACCGGTATTCGTTTTAATGATTTATATATAATATTAAAATTTTAACACGTAGCGTAAAAATACTGTAGTTAATCATTTAGAATGAAAAATAGTTTCAATTTTAAAAGTAAAAGATACTTTTTTTTTGAAACCTTGATAGATGTTTATTCACTTTTGTTTCATATAATTTCGTTGCTATTTTATAATTTTATTACAATTTGTAATATAGAGCACTCTATAAGAAAAAATATGTAAATAGATGACATTTTTACTTTACTTGGCAATGATTCCTAATATATTGTTTATTTTTATGTTTTTAGGTAAGAAAACCAATACTTTTGACCGTTCTCCAGTTTTTGGTAAGCAAATTCATTTAAGTTTCTTTTATTTGAAATTTTATATTTTATATACTGTATATAATTTTAAAGTTTTGTTGCCTCTGTTGTTGGGCTGCATTCATATAAATGTCAAAACCATATGTGAGCACTGAATAACATGGGCAGGTATAGAAAAAAATACTTATTTTGCTGGTTTAAAAATACTTAAGAATATTTTTAAGAGCATTGATGCTGGGTTTTTAAGTATGTGCGAGAAAAATAATAACAACAACACACGATTTTTCAAAGAAAATAGCCAAAAATCACGTTTTTCCTATTGACTAATAAAGGAACAACTGTTTTGAAGCCTACTATAAGTGATTTCAGTCATATCCGCTTCCGTTTCTACTTACTACGCATGCGCAGAAAGTCGAAACGGAAGCGAATGTGAGCAAAATCGCTTATAGTCGGCCTTAAAACAGTTGTTCCTTTATTAGTCAATATGTTATTCTTTGCTCGATATCTCCAAATTTTAAATTTCTGTTATATCTTTCAATTTTTTAGACCTGTTTAAATTTTAGGGTAAAACAACATAAAGAAGGAGGGAAGGGCTCAATTATAAAATTATAAATGAGCCATGAGAGGCATATTATTGGTCCATGTATATTTATACACTCGTATTACATCTGTTCTACATTAGAGTTTTGGATATAAATGACAAACATTTTAGTCGTTAAAATTTATCTTATATTTCATATATTTTAGTCTCTATGGAATTAAATTCTATTTATATGTAAAATAAATTTATTTATGAATATTTTATGAAAGAAAGAGTATATTCCACTTTAAATATTTTTAATATTTCTCAATTGCTATTAAAAACACTTTTAAATTTTTAAACAAGTATATATATATATATATATATATATATATATATATATATATATATATATATATATATATATATATATATATATATATATATATATATAAAACGCTTTGCGAAACTAAATTTTAATCAAACGAAAAATCTTCAAAGTTACATTAAATTTTTACGTATCTCTTTTGATGTTTTTCTTGATATTATAAGTTTTTTTTCCTTCTTCTTTATATTTTACTTGTTGCTTTTAATCATTAATCAATTCTGTTAAACATCGTTTGTTTTCATAATAGGATTGATTTAGTTTGTGTTAAAACTCTTTAAAGTTTTTGCTCATTGTTAAGACAAAGTTACTCTTATATATATCTGTGTTTTTGTTAATTTCTGTCTGCCTAATGAGCGAGAGAACAAAATTGTGATGATAATTTTTTTTATCAGTCTTTACTAAATGATAAAGTACAGAATACTATTATTGAAACAAGAATAATAATGAAGTATACATTTAATGGATACATAGTTATAAAAAAAATAGTTACAATTGTTTTAAATATGCTATTTATTCAAACTGTTAAAAAAAATTAACTTAATAACTTGAAAATTTATTTTTATTTTCATTATGTATACTTTATAGGTAAATTTGTGTTTCTGTTCAAAAAAAACAAAAAACAAACAAACAATATTTAACAGTTTTAAAATTATACTTTTATATTTTTAAATTTTATAACTTTAAAAAATATAAAATATCTTACAATATTTCAAATGTTCTACGCTTGCTATATATAGTAAAATAATGTAGCAAAATTTCGCGGCGCGAAATAAATACTCATTAACATAATGATTTATGCAACTCACATTCAGAAATGTCAGTTAAAATTAATGTCATGAAATAAATGCAGCATAAATTACGCTAAACCCGTTAGAAAATGCATTTTTTTTTTTGGCTTACTTTGACATTGTGAAAATCTCATAAATATACGGGATAAAATCGTAAAGAAGAAACAAAATTTATATACTGTAACTATATCATATTTTACAAACCATCAAATATTTTGAATTACGTAAATTAAGTAAACAAGTCATACTCTATATTGTTATACTGCATGTAATAAGTTACGTGACTGAATATTGTAAAATAGTATTAGATTCTACATATAATATGTAATATTACAACCATATAAACATTATACTATAACTATACACAACAAAACTGAGATATAACTAAAATTTTAGAGTACATATAATATATGAAGTGTTTTGAGTCAAGTTCTATAGTGCTAAACATTAATATTAATGAAATTTATGCAGACTGTTTGAACTTTTGTCAACTATGATATAATATTCACTGACGTTTATACTTTGCCATTCAAATGTTTATTTATCAAATTTAATGTTTATTTTATAAATATTTTATTTGAGTAACTGTAACGTTGTCTCTAAAGGTAAACTTATTATATTAATGGTATTGAAATGAACATGGACTTAAGTTTAGATGTATATTATATATAATTAGTCTTGGGATTGTATTTTTGAAGAAATTTTGTTTGGATGTATACTATTGTGATGTAAATTTATAACGTTACTCACTGTAGGGACCGGATTTTCAGTTGCAAATGTCTGCTCGCGCCTGCAAAAACAGCAGTTACTTTTCCTGCTGCACAACTTATTATCAATTTGTAAAATATTTCCTATGTACCTGGAATTTACCTCAAAATACCTGGAATGAACCAAAATTTATAAATATAGTAAATTGTTGTGCGGTACGAGGAGCAACCAAACTTGCAGGCGCAAGCAGACATTTGCAACTGAAAATCCGGTCCCTTAAATGGGATTTACTGTGTGGAGCGAGCTAGCCAATAACAGGGACGCGGAACTTTTTAAAATATTCATGATTTTCTCACCTTTAGCTTACAGGTCTAATTTCTTTTATTACTTTTGGTGATGATTATTGCATCGATGCCGGCAAATTTTGAATTGAATATCTTAAACTTGCATACCCCCCCCCCCCCCCCATTTTTCCGTTTTAAATAAATAATAGTCTATTGTTCAATCAAAGATTAGTAGCAGATGAATTATACATATATATGATAATTATAATGTGTTGAACAAAAAGCACAGTCAGAACATTGAGTCCTAACAACTGAATCGGAAATAAGTGACACTATACGACATAATCAGAATAAAAATACATTTAAAAGAAAATATTAATTTGTGTCCACTTTGTAGCCTTTTTTTATTTTGCTATTTTGTTAAAACTTAATTAATACAGTAAAAAAAAAAAAAAAAAAAAAATCCAACAAATCAGGACAAACGTAGGTATAGCAAAGTAAAATATAACTAGCCTAGTTGGAATAAAGAAAATAATGAAAAAAATAACTTTATATCATTTAAAAAAACAAATTAAAAACATTTTAATTAAAATTATTATAATTTAAATTAACAAAAACAAACATGTAATATTACCAACGTCTACAGTTTATATTATGTCATGTTCAAACGTTAGTAAAAAAAAAAAAAAAAAAAAAAGGCAATAAAAGTTAAAGATTAAATGCAGTTGCATTTATTACATTGTGCAAAATATAGATCTGCAATGTTAACCGTCCTTAAAAATAAATATTATTTAATTTTAATACTAGATAGCAAAATGGAAAACTTTTTTTGTTTTCCTCACATAAATATCAAGATTTATTTTTATGTTTTGTATACTTGATAGTAATGCAAATATCTTTTAAGCTTTGTTATGTACAAAGTGAAATTTCCCTTTTTTTTTTCTATCATATTTAGTGAGATAATAAAGTTGCAAGTTATTGTTGGTATACCGTAATAGAGAAACATATAAAGTAGTACAAGTTATTGAGCGACTGTACTTTATTATTTTTTCGTCGTTTTTTTAACAATGTTCATGACGTGCATTCTCGTCTAACGTGCTATGAAAAGTTACATCTTTTCCATTAATTTTTTGTGTATCTTTTTATACTTTTTATTCTTTTAACGAGTAACTGTGTTGATGATAGAATGTTTATATAATATATTTTTTATGCGAACCGTTTCATACTTTCTAATTAATATATTCTATAGATATTATATCTATCTATATTCTATCTATATATATATATTCACTTTTAGAAAAAAAATCAACATAATATAAAGCCTTATGGAAAATATATATTTAAAAAAATAATAATAAAAAAAACCGTAATTAAAAAAAAAAGTCGCAGTGACTTCTCAAATTTTATTAAATTTAGACTTTTCTTATCAGTGCACAGATTTTTTTATTTTTTGTTTATTATTTTTTTTGTAACGTTTTGTCAAATTATCACTTTATCTTTTATTTGGCCAGAAAATTAATAAATAGAAGAAAAAAATCTCGTAATCTATATTTTTATTTTAGTATTTTTTTTTTTTTTTTTTTTTTTTTTTTGCGACAAAACTTTTGAAAGAAAAATTATAATACGAAGAGGTAGGCTTAAATATTATATATTAGAAGTTAACATTTTAAAGTTTTATTAAATTCAAAGTTTTCTTTGACAATCGCTTTTATAAAAACAGTTAATTATACTATAGAGAAATTAATTTTGCATAATTTCCAGAGTCTCTTCTGAACTTTAATAAATCGATTTTGTCTGCATTAGATCAAAGTTCACTGAACTTAAAAATGTAAATTAATTATAAATTCAATGTATATAGTAAAGATAAACTTTATAAGTACATAAAGTTATAGATTATATAATAACAATTTTATTCATCATTTATGCAAATTCTTACATTCTGTGTAGAGTGATTTGTAATTTTAAACATTGTATTCAAATGTGTAGCAAGTAAAAGCATGAGTACATTTTATTTCAATTGCTGCAATGTTTTTAAAAATCGTGTCGAAAAATTACTTCGCTTATTATCATAAATCTTTTTTCTTTCTAAGTTTTTGTAATCCATTTTCAAATTGACTCATACATTTTTTTTATCGGTATAGAATTTTAAAGTATTTTTATGCAATTAACTAAACTAGCAGCATATTTACTTCACATACAAGCCATTATGCTGTAAAAATAAGTGCACAGTTTAATATTCTAATAATGAAAGCAGCTTGATCTACACGCATGTAAAAAGTAGAAGAGAGATAGAGAGAGAGAGTTGGAGTGAATGCCTCTAAGGATTACTATGACGAAGAAAAAAAAATCAAAAATATATTATACTCACTGTCTTTTTCATTATCTTTGTATTACGCATAATTGTAATATTAATTTTCCAATTAGATTTTTGTTTTTTTATACAGTACAGTCTGTATAATGATATAATATTTTGTACCGAGATTTTTTTAAATGTGCGGCACATTATATGTTTTTTTCCTCCTCTCTCTCTCTCTCTCTCTCTCTCTCTCTCTCTCTCTCTCTCTCTCTCTCTCTCTCTCTCTCTCTCTCTCTCTCTCTCTCTCTCTCTCTCTCTCTCTCTCTCTCTCTCTCTCTCTAGTTAACGCGTTTGTTAAATGTAAGTATTATACTAAAAGTTTATGAATATTTTATTTTTTTGTTTGTTAATCGTATAATTTTATTATTATTATTTTTTAGTGGTATGATGTTTTTAAAATAACGCAAAAAACGTCGTAAGTTTTTTTTTTTTTTTTTTTTTTTTGAACTTGATTATAGCCATGGGATTGGGATATGAAATTTATGATTTTTCTCATTATTGTGATAAGTACTTTACACCTATAATCTGTGCATTATTTGACTGAAACGATATTCACACATATAGACAGATACACGGAAAACATAAATTTAAGTAATTATTCGTTATATATAATTACTCGTTAGTATAAACGTTATTTTTTCAGTCTCAAAAAACGTTGTATATATATCTTACAAATTAAGTGTAAAAAAAAAGTCTAATTAGTAACTCGTTAGTCTTTAGTTACTTTTTTCGTTGTAAACTATTAACAGTATTTTATTGAAATATAGTATGTACTTTTTTTTTTCTCCTTCTTATATTTAAAGTATAAATTTATTAAGTAATACTGTAGTTGGCACGCAAAGCAACATTTGATTAGATTCGTTATAAATTAGTTATAAATACTCCTAATTTCCACATTTCTTGTTGCAATATTTACCTTCATGTATAATAAAAAAATTAACATATAATTTTAAACCAAGACAAAACATGAACTTAATGAAACATTAGTAAAGCGAAATACTTTGCATCGTTGTGGGCAAGATTTCAACATCGGATAGAAATGTAGGTAGAGAGAGGTTGGTATACAGTATAAAATTACTTTGATCCGTAATTAACTGTTGGCGATTGATAAGTTATTATTTCATATTATTTTTCCCCCTTCTTCCTTCACCACCTTTAATGATATGCACTAAAGTTACTATACAGTAGGCTAACCCTGCGTGGCCTTAATAAAGTTTATTTTTTATTTTATATATATATATATATATATATATATATATATATATATATATATATATATATATATATATATATATATATATATATATATATATATATATATATATATATATATTACTGGAAGCAGAATAAGACTACAACTTGAAAATAATCGTTATATTGAAAAAATAAAAATATATTCTAAATTGTTGATATGTCACCTATAAATATGATGCTTTTGTTTCTTCTTGCAAGTTAAATAATTAATTAATCAAAAAAACTAATTAGTAACGCCGCCTTGGTACAGCTATACAGCGTTTATTATATAGGTATTATGTTTTAAAGTTATATCCACAGACTTTTTTCTTCCACTATAATTTTAATAATATATTTGTTAAGATTGAAAAATTATAATTTATTATTATTGTTATTATTAACTAACATAGTAAAATGAAGGAAAGAAAGTGACAGGTCAAAAATATGAAGGTCTAACGTTGTTGAATGGTTCTTCAAAAAATAAAAAAATGTACATGTAGCAAAAAGTGTGAAAAGAAATTAAAAAATCAAATTATGATTGGTATAATAGAACTATAGTATAGAATAGAAAGATGTGAAGTTCTTAAATATATTTATTCAACAACTACTACAATTAATCACTACAGGTCTAAGTGCACAAGTGCAATGATATTAGCTTACCCTTAATTGTATAATATAGGAACGGAGAGTTAAGTTTTACCAAATTAAAGGTAGTTATGAATTGATATGCATTAAATAAATTCTATTTAATAATATATGCATTTGCATATAAAAAATTATATTGCACATGGCGTTTTTTTTTTTTATATGTCAATATTGTATCATAAATTCACAGAAACAAAAATAAAAAATGAATACAGGCATTCAAAATATCAAATTACGTTCACATAATCGTTAAAAGTCTTACAATTGTAAAAAAAAAAATATATATATTATTACGGAAAAGGTCTGGAAACATTACATTTTTTTTGTCAGTATATTTATTTAATGTATTTGAATACATAATAACTTAACCACTTCTACGAGGTCTTGTCGTAGTTAGAGGAGTTTTGGTACCAGCAACTTTGCCTTTTTGTTGTAGTTTAGCTGATGCTGGAGTAGTTCTTGCCTTATGAGGTACTGTCTTCTGCTTATTATTACTACGTTGTACTTCCAAACCAGCTGTAAGTAAAGGATCCTCGGTTGTAGTTGTAGTTGTAGTTGAAGTATCATCTTCCTCACTGCTTGACCCGACACCTCCTTGATGACTTTTAGCACCTTGATGACGATGGCTCATCACTGTTGTAGCCATAATTACCATCAGGCTCAAGAGAATCACAATCTAAAATAGGGAATTAAATTTAAAAAAATATATATATACGTACATGAATAAAAAAGAATAAAAAAAATGTAATTTATGATGTATTTATGTCAATTTAATAATACTTAATTAGAACAGCATAAATATTTATGCTGTACAACATAATATTTATCACTACCATAGTAGTACCACATGATAGTACTTATAAAGTATAGCATAGCTTATGCTAATTATCGAACAAATTGTTCGAAATATGAGCTAGCATAATTAATATTATCTATTTTTGTATGTGAATAGAGCGTACTGATGGGGCGAGGTAACTAATTACATGTGTAACGCGGTAAAAGCGGAGGAACTCTTCATTTTATATTCTTATTTAGATTTTTACAGGGAAAAAAAAAAAAAAAAAAGAACATAAGCATTTACATCACAAAACACTTGATGGGACTTACATAAATAACATTAGTTTGTCACAAAATCCAACTGTATAGCAGTGATCAGAACATTTCGATTTATGCAACCCGCACAACATTTTCATACTAATCTTTGCCTGTTTATGACGTCAGAAACCTGAATTGTCACGCAAATTGCATACTATATACAGTATTTTTACGCTCTCTTAGAACTGAAACTATAGGATCACATTTAAATTATGGTAAAAATTGTCATCAGTTTTGATGATCACATTTTATGTTTAATCATTAAAAATCATGTTATTTTATGTGATCTGTGGCTTTAAGCATAACAGTCCCGTTTTTTCCTTCTTATATTATTAGCAATTATAATTATTATGGGCTTTACTTCTCTCACATTGTGAAGGCTAGCGCATATTTCTAATACTTTAAGCGATAATCAACCGCTATCGGACTCAAACTATACCTTACTTACTTAATTTATGCTGCATTGAAAAACTTTGATGTAAATGTTGTTCTTTTGTAACAACATAAGTATAATCATGCTCAACATCCGAAGTTCGGGTCCTGGACCCTAAAAATAATTCACGGGTCCGGGAGCCAGGTCTTCGGACATGAGTTTTTTTAAACGGGCCCAGGACCCGGGTCCGCGGACCCGACAACTTTTGTGACGGATCAGAACCCCTGATCTTAACTATTATGCATATGTATATAGTTAAATAGCTATACATTATAGCATAAATTATGATGTAAATCGTAAATGTTGGTGAAATAAATTAGTAACAATTGATCTTTGCATTTAGCTGTCAACATTGTGCGTACACATTTTGATTTTAAATATTTTAAAAAAATGCTCTAAAGAAAACAACAACTTACATTTAGCAAATTTTTTTAAAAGTAAGTAGTAAATGAGTTTCAAATAAACTTTAAAATGTTAAAAATTGCATATTATATTACAATCGAGTATACTTATGTTTTTACCTTCATATCTGGTTTCATTGTTGTAATGTAACGCTATCGTATGTGACAATGATGCTCTCATGATTTTTACACAGCTTTATATACCTAAAATAATGAAGGACGTTTATATATATATATATATATATATATATATATATATATATATATATATATATATATATATATATATATATATATATATATATATATATATATATATTGTACGTCATAGAGAAAATTTATATTTTTTTAATTTCTCCGGAAATAAAAGAGTCGATAATAAAACTGTCTAAAAAAATGTACTACATTTATTATTATGACGCTAATTGACTCATCGTTTTTACTTCAGAATGAGTGACATTTTATGTAATTTTTTAGATTATAATGAAAGTATTTATTTACCTATAAACATTACTCATTGAGGGTAAGGGGTAGAATATACAAACTTAAACCTTCCAAAGTAATGAATAAATAAATGTATTATATTATTATATTCTTTTTTTGTATTTATTCTTATTAAAGATAATTATTTAATTTATAATGTTACCACCGAAAATGTGTTCACGAAATTATTATTGCCCCAGAATATAGTTAATATCTGGTATACTTTAGTTTTGATTTATTTTTGGTCGGTGTGCAGACTAAAAAAAATTGGTTTTGCAATGCGACAAAATAATATATGATATTAGCAAGAGCGTGCATTTTTCATTTTTATCAACCCCGTCTTTTAGTTAAAATAATATAATTAATCTACTTGAGGGGGGGGGGGGGGGGTTGGGCAGGGAGAGGAATGCAATTTTACTGTGTATATTTCTTACATGGACATTTTTGACAGTATATAACAGGTAAATTTGAATAACTTATTTTTTTTATAATTTAATGAGAATAATAAGAGCATCACAAAAGTTTTTATATATTATTATTACATATGCATGACATCATTTCCTCATAATTAAGTTCAAGAACAACTATTTTCACTTATTTACATATTTAAATATCATTGACTTAAAAAAATAAATAATAATAATAAATAAAAAAATAAAAAAGTATTGTATGCATACATAAAATAAACTAGAAATACCAAGGCTGAAAGTACATGGTTTGATTTTTTTTTTTTAATGTCACTTGTCACTTGTATGTGCCGGAAACATTTTTTTCTACTTTACCTGTGTAATTATACAATATTTTTCAGTTGCTATCTAATAAAAACCTATGATTATTATTTATTTTTAATGTTGACTTTCATATGTGTGCTAAAAATATATAAATATTAAAACTGAGGGGATATAAGTATTGAAATTTTTTGATAAAGCTCTGGGATATTGAAAAATTGCAGTATGGATGGTTACGACGTCACATAGTACAAGTAATGCACTAAACCAGGGCTTAAAGTAAGCCGGAGCTAGAGAACTTTAACAGAAAAGTGACATCCCAAAAAGTTAGGCAGACCCGCAACACTCATTTCTTTAAAATTGGCAACGCTGCAGACGAAATTACTATAGGGCGCTCTCTCATTGGCGCCTTGATTTGGCCACTTCTGGCCTCTGATTGGTGCTTCAAAACGCAACGTTGCCAAGTCAAAATTTTTTAGTGTTGCAGTCTGCCTAAAACATGGGGATGTCGCTTCTCTGTTAAAGTTCTCTAGCTGGAGCTATGGTAAAAAGTTGAAAATTTAACATTGCGCTTATGGGAGCTCCGGAGCTATATTGAGTTTTTTAGCTCCGGTAAAACAATTTATCTACTTTAAGCCCTGCACTAAACTTATATAAAACGTAATCATCGTGAAGACCGCAATGAATTAAACGTCAACTTATAGCTTATGAACTACAAGGACAAAAATAAATATTTTTATAATTAATATTTATACAATAGCTAATTTTCAGCAACATTTGTGCAATGCAACATATATAATTTATGTTATACTGCTTAATAGCTATGTAATACGACATAAATATTATATTGTGTAGAATATTTATGTATACTATTCTAATTTAACATATTTTACGCTAATCTAGTATAAATTACGTAATTTCTTTTATCCGTGTATTGTAAGTCTTTTATAATAATTCTTAATACTTATGGGTTGTGAATTATTATTATTATTATTTTTTTATTTCGTTTAAATACAAACGCTGAATGAAGCCATGATCGTCGATTATCTTATAAATTCATTATCGAAAAAGTGTATAAACAAAAGTTTTTACGCTTGAAGTAGGTATATGGTATAGTGTAAAATGATAAATAAATTTAAAATAAAATTATGTACGTAAAATAATCATATGCACTTTATCCCCACTATTGATAATATCGGAAGGGGATTTTTATACTATCCTAACGCCAAAGGTAATTTTTACGTTCTTTTTTTAAATTAATGTAAAATAATTTAAATAAGAAAAAATCAGCAATTATTTGAAAAAAATACATATTTTTCTCTAAAAACACACACACAGAGTATAATTATATTCAATTATATATTCAGCCTTTTTTTGTTCCATATATAGCTATGAAAATTAGTATTCTTTCAAGTTTTATATGAACATATTTATGTTAAAGAATATCTGCTACATTAGCAAACTTGCATTATATATATATATATATATATATATATATATATATATATATATATATATATATATATATATATTATAAAATTATAAATGAATCTTTAATTAAACAAACTTATGCATGTATAGTAGAGTACATAGGAAAAGAATGATAAAATAATAGAACAAAAGGTTGAGATTAAATTTAATGAAAGAGAGAGAGAGAGAGAGAGAGAGAGAGAGAGAGAGATAAGTGGGGTTAAAACATAATGTGGTATCCTATATGTCTCCTTGTCTTGCCATAGCATCTTTTTATACTTAATCCTTTCCACTTGTTAACTACTATAGTATTAAATTACAAATACTATGATACTTAAAGAAATATAGTAATAGTAGTTGCTAGATACATGGAATCCATTATACTTGTCACTTACAGTATCTTGAATGTATATTATGGTTATTATTTCTTAAGTTTTTACTCAAGTGATTTATTTAGTGTTTTACATGCTCTATATTTCTATGTTTTACATTGTATATAAATGCACGTAATATTAAAATAATTGCATGTTTAATCTCTGAACGTTTTTATATATAAGCATCGTTAATGGAATTGCATACTTATGATCTCTCTCTCTCTCTCTTTCTCTCTCTCTCTCTCTTTTTTCTTCTTCTTTTTTTTTTTAATTCTTACAACAACTAACTTGCATAAATAATATACTAATGAGATTTTTTTCGTGCGGAAGGGATTATAATAAATTAATGTCAATATAAGCTGTTTGGAAAAAGATTTTACGTTATAAAAATAAATTTTCATAAAGTATATTATTTTTGAAAGAAAAAAAAAAAAAAAAAAAAACTGGAAAATCAAACATAAAAATTGTGAAAACATGCGCTTTATACACGGAAATAATGAATATCAAAATTTATTCTGCATTTATGTAATTATAGCATAAATAATGCTTAATTACAACAACATAAATAATACTGCTTTACAACACAATAATTATGCAATAAAGCTTAGTTCTTATGAGATATAGCAAATATATTGAGATGTACAGTACATACGCGTTGATGAGTTGTACGAGTTGTACGTATTATATAAATTGTGCTGAAAATGTGCTATAGCATAATTATTACATATTTACTTTTTTCCGTGTATGTACACAGTAATTAAAAACAAAAATTTATTATGAATCAGTTTCTTCCTAATAAAAGGCTCAATAAAAGCCTTTGTATTTGTTTCTTTTTCATTCAAGAAAGAGGATCAATTAGGTTATTGTTAACAGGGTTTTGTAGTTTTTTTTTTTTTTTTTTTTATGACAATTCTCATTTCTTTAACAATTGTCTTTCCTGATTATTATTTCAAGTAAGCACTGTAGGTCAATTAATATATATATATATATATTATATATTATATATATATATATATATATATATATATATATATATATATATATATATATATATATATATATATATTATATATATATATATATACATACATACACATATATATACATATATATATACATATTTATATATACATATATATATATATATATATATATATATATATATATATATGTATACATGTATACATGTATATATGTATACATATATATATATATATATATACATATATATACATACATACACACATATATATCGATCTTGTTGCGAAAAAAAGGCCTATCTCGTTTCCGAACGTTATGTAGATGGCGCTCGAGATAGACCCTTTGCTTCCACTAACAAAAAACGAGATATGCCTTTTTTTCGCAACAAGATCGATATGGAGTATTGAATTATCCATACTCCATGATGAAACAAATGTTTTAATGAAATGCTTACTTTTTATCTTTATTTCAACGGCTATTGATTATTACATTTTTATTATTTTCATACGTCGCTCTTCATATTGATACATAAAATTGTTACGATGCTCGTAACATATTTTTTAAGAACTCTTAAATTTTCTATGATTTTTGATAACATATAAAAATATGTTGCTATGATGAACCCGCCATAAATTTTTTTTTAGTATTTTTATTTTTTTTTTCTTGGAACATTTTTTTTTTCTTTATATTAATGACACAGGTTTATTTGGAAAAAAAAAATGTGGGTACCAGTTTACTTATTATTATTAAATTTTTTATTTAAATTTACTATATAGTAAGTTTTACACTGAGAAAAAGCGTCAATATATTTGTTGTACAATGCAGGTAAATATATTATACCTCATTCCGGTGAACGATGAACTACCCGGATAACTGTTTCACCTGTAGTTACTATTTCCATGAGATTTTGCTGTATATTATACTCAAAACTTACAGACATTAAAGTTAACCTTTACGACTGCATATTCACTTATACCAAAGGGTTGTCTTGGTGTAAAAACCTTTTATGACGTACCATTTTTAAATGTCTGAATAATTAAAAAAAAATTAGCAAATAAAATATCAAACTCCTTAAAAAAATATATTATGCAAAAAATTATCCGGTATGTAATCTTTTATGACCGGATGGAAAAAATATCGGATCTCAGAGGCCAAGTATGAAAGGTCTTTTTCATTGCCAGCTAGTGGTCATATTTCCTCTCTCTCTCTCTCTCTCTCTCTCTCTCTCTCTCTCTCTCTCTCTCTCTCTCTCTCTCTCTCTCTCTCTCTCTCTCTCTCTCTCTCTCTCTTTGTTATATTGTTAACATTTGACGTCATAGCACATCATGTGCATTTTTTTTTTAAAATAAAATAAAATATATTTGAGTGCATATTTATACACTTTGACCGACAAACTAGAAAATAATAAATATATTAATTTATTCCCTAAATGTATGTTTACCACACAAAGGGGAAAACTTTGCCGCAAATTAATGAAGTAATAATTATACATGTTTAATTACTGTAATTTATTTAATTTAAACGTAATTTATATGCATTAGAGAAATTCAAAATATGTTACGCATTGTAAGGGTATAAGTTTGTGTGTAATATATTATAGTTGTTTATTATTATTTACATTTATTATCATTCTTTATCAATATTTCTGCCCTTTGTTTTTTTTTGGTCCTTGTTATTTATTCTCTTCTATGTTCTATTTTGTAAAGCTATTTTCTGTTTGAAGTTGATGATATCAAATTCTATGTCTTTTTGTTCTATACTATAACTACATTTACATCTACTTTTTTCTACAAAATTGAAAGGTTGATTTTGTCGTTTATTAAAAGCTTTTACAGTAACTCCTATACCTTTGTGGTTAAATTTTCAGAGATTAGCCAGCATATTAGAGAGCATAATAATGAGGGCTTTAAATTTCTAAACTACGAATTAAGTTATTTTAATGATGATCACCCATTAATTTTGTTAACACTTGAAAATATGTCCTTAAGTGGCACTGTACAAAAGTTTTTGTTTATAAATTTCCATACAAAAAAAAAAAAAAAAAAAATGTAAGCAGAATGGATTTCTATAGAACTGTCTTACAAAATTATTGCTTTCTTAAATTTTTCATATAATAAAATAATTATATAGTTTCCTTTGTAGATTCCTTATTCATATAAATTATAATAAAGGAAAATAGTAGCAGCGATAATTTTTTTTGATTGATTCATCATCAGTCTTTTTTTTAAATTTCATAACAGTGTTTACAGTAAAATTAGAATATTGTATCAACATTTTCATTATTATTTACATACAAAATAAAATATAAATATCAATTATATTGTATGGTAAATTTAACTTGTATACTAAATAAAGTGTTCGTTATGTACAGTATTTATTCAATGTACCATATAATATAAAACTGTTAACCTTATATTTATATATATATATATATATATATATATATATATATATATATATATATATATATATATATATATATATATATATATATATATATATATATAATTATATAATATAATAAGGTATAAAGTAAGTTTATTCATAAGGGTAGCAGCTGGCCCGGAACATTTTCTGACTCTCCTATATACTTTTAAAAGGCTAACTCAACGAAGAAAAAAAAAAGACCTTTAATCTGACGTCATGGAAAAAGAAATGTATAATCCTACACTTTTTTTTTATAACTCTACTTTTATAACGCAAAAGTACTTAAAAGTGTTTAAGAATATTTTAATTGTGGTATAGCATTTTTTTTCCCTTCAAAATGATTAATGGGAGTCATAAAAAAAAAAAAAAAAATGCAGGTTTCATACAAAAATGCAATTTAATTGTAGTGTTTATGCTAAAAGGTTACAAATTTATAGAGAGAGAGAGAGAGAGAGAGAGAGAGAGAGAGCATCATTATAATTGATAAAAAAAAGTTATTAATACCTTCAACAATAATAATTTAAAAATTTATATATTATCTACGAAAAATAGGAGATCAGATGTAATATTTGTTAAGTGTTACAATTAATTTTGAAACTTACTGTTAGTCATAGAAAACATAGAAAAACATGTTTTTTAACACAAAATGGTATCTACAAAACTGATGATAATTTTTTCCAGAATGTAAATGTGGCCCCACAAGAGCGCGTAAAAAAACTGTAAAGTATTCAATTTGCCATGTATATTTTTGTTTATGACGTCAGAAACATGCAAAAACTAGTATGAAAATGTTGTGCGGGTTGCATAAATTGAAATTTTTGGATCACTGCTACGGAGCTGCAGTTGGGTTTTGAGACCAATTAATGTTATTACATAGATGTAAGTCCCTTCAAGTGTTTCGTGATATAAATGCTTATGTTTTTATATTGTCTATGCCTTTAAGATAACGTTACCTATTCCTATGCAAATTAAAAAAGGGGTATAGAAAATGTAAATTTACATCGCAGAATTTTTGAAAATGTTAGCTAATATTTCAAGTCTATAACACTGAATATAAATTTGGAACATTTATTTTTTAATATTTTTATTTTGCAGAATTTAAATTTTAGCCTATACAATGATATTGATATTTTATCTGAAAAACATGAAAATGTTATGAAATTTGATGCCAGGAAAACGTAAAGATACTGCACTTCTCTGATCTGTTTTATTATACAGAAAATCCATGATTTTTTATGGCAGTTAACAAAATCTAGAAAAAAATTATTACATAACTTTAAAAACTTAATAATAATATTTAAGAAAAAAGTGGAAGCTTTTATTTCTTTATTTTTATTATTATAATTTTTTTTTTTTGGCGTAAAAGATTTCAGAAAAAAGAAGAAGAAAAGGAAAAAAAAAAAAAAGTGGCTCAAAGTAAACATACCGTATCTAGTTTTTGAAATCCTATGAGATTTGTTGGAAAATTTTGATGTAGGTCGACACACATATATAAGGTTTTAACCACATAAAAGCTTTTGATATACGGTTTGCCTTCTGCTCTTACTGATGACATTTATACAGAAAAAAAAAAGTAAACTAAAATCAAAGTCAAACATTAATCTAACTCACTTTTCAATTAGTGGTACATTAAATTTTCATTAAATCTTGCTTGCAATTAATTATTTAAAAACTATGAAAGAGGCAGTTCTAGCTTCATGCTTATATGCTTAAAGAAAAAAAAAAGTTTTTTTTTTTTTTTTTTTTTTTTTTTTTTTTTTTTTTTTTTTTTTTTTTAGTTTTAAAAAATAAAAAATAAATTTTTTTTTCATAATAACGTATCAAAGCGCATTGCATTGCGGTACATTAAGAAAAGTTAAACTTATATTTTGACTATATTAAATATTGCCTAAGGTACTTTTAGTTTTAATTGCTGTAATTTTAGATAATCATAAACTGAATTAAACCGAAATGGTCTTTTCTTATATTTATGAATTAAAGTAAATTTTACTGTAAAGTTTTTAGCTATATGGTAAATTTTAATGCTTAATATTAACATTTATATAGTTGATTCTAAAGCATATTTCACATCATTATAATATACATTATAATATTAGTATCATCATTTGCTGTTATGTAATAATAAATTTTCAATATGTTGTACCTCACCGAACATTTTAATTTTTTTAAATGTATTTTACACATCGAAATATTTTAATGTTAACCTAATTGTATTTCGCATTACATAAACATTACGTTTACATGCACTTGCGCAGAAATCAATTACTTTTATATCGTAGAAAATTATTAGAAATAAAGAGTTTTTTTCATTGACCCAGACAGTTCACATAAGATTTACAGCAAACGTTAGAGCTTGTAATATACAGTATACTGTATATTTACAATTTCTCTTCATTAATTGTATAATATATTGTAATTGAAACTAGTGTTGTTTTAATAAGTATAAAATGTGGTTTCGTAAAACTAAACTAAAAATATTATCAATAAAACAAATACTGCTGCCGAAAGAAAAAAAAAAAAAAAAAAAAAAAAAAAAAACACTAACGGGTTGCGTTAAAGTTTCGCTATCTACTTTTACATTAAACATTTAATTGGGACAGAAACGCTGTGGTCAGATTTATTCGGGAGGAGTGCATTATATAATTTTTGAGAAAAATACATTAAAAAAGTAAATATTTTAAATATATTTATACATAGGTTAGTCGAACTGAATTTAAACATGTTGAAGATACGCATTAACCCACTGCCTTCATTAATTTTTGAATTTGAATAATAATGATGCAGTTTCTATCAAATAATTGTTACTGGATTATTCTCACCTTCACGTTGAATCAAAGTAGAATTCCTGTGTTGGTGTTATAAGAGAAGAAGAAAAAAAAAAAAAAAAAAAAAAGAACACATAATAATAAATAAATAAAAATGCTGTTCTTTATAAATTTTTAATTATACTTTTGCTAATAATAGCAATAAAAAAAATCAGTGCACAATAACCATTAGAAGTGATGCATTAATAAAAATTTGAAATAAGCTTAATTATTATAATATATGTGGTTACTGTATAGGATAATCATTTTATTAGTATAACATAAACGTTTTTAATTATTATAAAGAAAAATTGAACACGCATATAATGAATTTTAATTAATTAAAAATATTACTTGAGGCTTTTTAACTGTTAATAATACTGGCATTAATATTATTATTATCAAATTAGTTAATTAGAAATTGTCATTTTATATAAAATAAACATTATTTAAAATGGAATATAATTTTACTTATAAACCAACCTATATAGATTTTATTTTATTAAACCATTTTTTATTTCCCGATAATTCTTTTTTTTGCGTGTAATATATATATATATATATTTTTTTTAATTTTGTAATTTTTGTAATATTTTTCTACTAATTCTTTTGTTTTTATTCACGTTTCTTTTGAGGAAATTAAAAAGTGTTACAAAAAAGCCTAGAAACATAGATATAAAAAGGAAATTAAAAACATAAGACGGACTTTTCGTTAAAAAAAACTGTATGAAAGAAGTTATAACCATTCATTTTTTTTTTCTATCTAGAGTTAAATTTTTTTATGAAAAACATCAAAAGGTTTTAAAGTAAGAGAGAGAGAGAGAGAGAGAGAGAGAGAGAGAGAGAGAGTTTAATTATACTTTAAAAGGAATTGTAATGGAAATAAAATTTAATATTGTAAATTAATAAATAATTTAATAAAATTAAATTACAACGTTTTTAAACCTGATTAAAGTGAATGGCATTTTAAATGAAAGAAATTAATACACGTTTTTTTCCCTGTATGATTATTGAACAAATATTATTTATAATAATAAAAAAAGAAAACCAAAACTTTTTTTTTTTTTTTTTTTTTTTTTTTGTAGAAAATAAGAGATAAAAAATAACATCACTTTTTTTCCACTTCACAATTTTCTATAATTAAAAAATAGTGAGAAAAAAAAAGTGTGAAGTAAAGAATAGTATTCTATATTATAGAAAAGGAAAGGCAAATACAAAGCATACACGAATAAATATGAATTACACAAGAGACAGAGACAGCTAAAAACAATTCATTTCTTTCGCTCGTACAAACTTTTTAATTAAAATTGTGAAACTAAAATGTAAAAGAATAAGCCTTTCAATTTATAAATAATATACTTTATTAATTAAATATGATAATTTTTTTTTTATATTAATATAACTAAGGAAAAACATTATAGTAATTTAATTTCAAATTCTAAAAGAGAACATTGATCCCTGAAACGATTGATACTCGAATTTCTGATTTTTGAATTAATTAAGTATTTTTAATGATAAAATTTATCAAATCGAAAAATGACGTCAAGGGTCGGTATTTTATGCTTGTCAGCACAGGAAAAAAAATACCGATTTTGGTGTCGTTAAGCAACTTTCAAAAATAAATAAAATTACGTAATGAACATAAAAATTCAGAAATTCACATATTTATCGGTTCAAGATGAAGTCCTCTTTTAGATTGTGCAATAAAATTACCACCTTAATCTTTTTAGTCGTCCTCATTAATGGACCGCGCAGCCGTCCTATTTTATTTAATATTAGAATTAATTAATTAATTAATTAATTAATTAAGCCGCTGTGATTGGCTGAGAGTTGACTGAGAGACAATTCTCAGCCAATCACAGCGGCTTATTTTCTTAAATTAATTTAATATTAAATAAAATAAGACGGCTGGGCAGGCATTAAGATAGTTAAGTTTAATTATTTACACAAAATTACATCGCAATTTAGTTTGCATGGCACGGAAAATCTTTTATATAGTTTTCAGTCTGTCGATACGTTTCGATGGTTTTTCGGTGGCAAAAGGTGGACTTTGTAATTATGGATCTTAGCTTGTTTATAGGTGTACTTTTCCGTGATAAAGACATAAAAGAAAAATCACCTATGCTTTTATTATTAATATTATTTACAGTTATTTAACTTCTCTGGCATAAATTAATATGATACAATATTGGAGACAGGAAATTTGTGTCAAATTCAACAATGTTCAATTTATTATTCTTAAAGAAAATCAATAAAATTTTCTATTCTGCTACCTACTTCCTCTTAAATATAACATACCTTAAAGTTTAAAATAGGTCTGACAAAAAACTAAAATAAAAGTTTTTTATTTATTTATTTTTTTTTTTTTTAGAACAAATTCAACTAGTTTTCTGTCTTGGAGAATTATAAATAATTTATACGTCGTTTTCTTTTCCTCTCTCTTTTATTTCAGTGTTTTTTTTTATATTTCTTTTTACTTTTTACTTTTTTTTTTTTTTTTTTAACATTTCTAGCTTCATTATCGATCAACGGTAAAAATTACGTTTTGGTCGCAAAAAAAAAAAAAAAAGAGAAAAAAAAAGTTGCATAGAACCAAATGAATAATTCATTTTATTCTTCATAAAAAAGCATTGACAAAAAAGAGAAAAAAAAGTGTAATAAAAAAAAGTACAATAAATTACTAAATTTTAGTTCTACATCTGGATGAGTGTTTTTTTTTTTTTTTTTTTTTTTTTTTTTTCATTTGCATTTTTTGCTACTTAAAAACAAATAAAAAAGAGAAGCAGAGAAAATTTGTCATTATAAAAATATATGTATACACTTTTGTTTAAATTTTAATGGTATTTTCATCAGGTGTCCGTGAAATGCTTTCTCTTTCTCGTGTGTTTATTTTTATCAGTTAACATAAATAAATTTTGTAAATATAAATATATATATATATATGAGTAATATATTTTTGCAGTTATATTGCGTTATTCTAAAAGAATAGGAAAATTTTAGAATTTAAAAGAATACATTACTAAAATCAAATTAAAATTTTAGAATCTCTAGTTTTCTTTTATGGCAAGCAAGTGCAATGATTTTTTATTATTTTTTTATTTTTTTAATCTTTACAAAAAGCTTCTAGATCTTTTAATGTTGATATACAATTATTTTTCTGAACTTTTGCAATGTTGATTTTTTGTTCATTATCTTTATATAACCATGTTTGCTTTGTCGAATAATAATATATAATAATAAATAAAACTGTCTTTTTGAACTAAATAAATATAAGTAATATGCGTCGTCCCGTGGTATTTTTATTTTTATTTTTTTACGTCGTATCTTTAAAATATTTTGATACTACTATAAGCTGTAGACTTATAGAATGAAGAGATATACGTACGGGATGAGAAAATTTGCAATCACGAGAAAATAAATTCTCATGGGATAAAATGTACAAAATACGTAACAACAAAAATTGAATACACACAATAAAATAGTATCCCTTCAACAAGTAACGATTTCCGACATAAACATAACTTTGTTTACAAGTAAGGAAATTACATACTGAAAAGTTAGTTTTGTTGTGCATGTGTGTGTATATATACTGTATATATATATATATATATATATATATATATATATATATATATATATATATATATATATATATATATATATATATATATATAAAGTTTAAGATTTCCCCCTCTCTTTTGGAAAACTGTTGAGTTTAAAACTTTAAAGTGCAAATAATAGACAAAAATATGGATTAGACTTTATGTTACCATAGCAACTAAAATAATTATACACTCAAGTGTGTAAGTTACAAAATAAACACGTAATAAATAAACTGTAGATTATTTCGTGTCTGTTCTGTATAATATTGTGTATGTGTATATTCGATATATCTTTGTGCAAATTAAAACAATTAAAAAGTCATGTTTCATGTGTAGATATTAAATACGTGTTTAATACACATTTACTAATTTGTTCCGCATATACATACGAAATCAATTATATATAAAATTTGTACTCATTTATCATCAATTTCTGAAAAGTTAAATTTCAAACCAAATTTAATTAAAAATATATTAGAATTCCATTTCTTCAATGGTCTATGCAACTTTTTTTTTTCTCTAAATTGATTCTAAAAATTTTATTCTCCTTTAATTTCTCAACCATTTTTTTTTTTAATTTTTTTAATTTGTCTTTAAAATTGTAGCGATGTAAATAAATTTGGCACTTAATTTTTTTTCCTTCATAATATTTATTCTTATTTAATTTGGCAATTATTTAATATTAAGTTTTGGTTGTTCTGCAATGTAGTATCGTATAAAAAACTTTCAAAGATGGTATTCTAGTTTCGCTTCTTGCTTTTGATATTTATTTTGTTTCACAAATTATGATTTAATATAACACTTTCCTATTACCTAAATTAATGCTAAAATTAAGGTAAATTCAGTGATTTTTGCAGAAATTTTTAAATATTTGTAACAGTGATACTAAAAAACGCTATAATACCAAATAAAAATTGAATTGATTCAAAAAATAAAAAACTTCAAAGTATAAAAAAAAAAATGTCTGCGTAATTAGGATTCTCTTACATGAGGAGGCCGTTTTTACTGTTAAAAAAAAAAAAAAAAAGGTTGCACCGTGCTAAATTTTTAAAGTGCAAAATTTTAAGATGCTATACCCATAAAGCCATAAAAGTTAATTGCATTAATTTTTACTTTTTTACCCCTTTATGATTGTCACGGGTTTTATAATTGAAACAAGGCAGTTGATAAGAAAAAAAATGTTGTAGGTTTACTTTTCAATTTCACTTACTTTACTTACTTACTTTACTTTATTTTTCGAGCGTGGTAATTACCAACCAACCCTATTCATCATTCTGTTATTTTAAAAATCATACATCTTTAAAGCCGCATAGACTACATATAAAACAATATATTTTGCTTTTAAATGATTCAACACAAAATGAGCTACCTAAAACTGATAATTTTTACCAGAATATAAATGTGGCACCACAAGAGAGCGTGAATATATTATAAAGTATGCTGTTTGTGTGACTATTCCTGTTTCTAACGTCAGAAATAGGCAAAAATTAATATGAAAATGTTGTGCAGGTTGCATAATTTTTTTTTTTTTTTTTTTTTTTTTTTTTAATAAAACAGCCCTAAAACTTAAAATTTAACCTAAAATTGTTATTGTACATTTTATAGTTAAATACATTATCCTTATATCTTGATAGTATAAATCTTTATTGATTGTGGCTTAAAATTTTAAGAGCAGTAAAATTGAAGACTCAAGAGTATCTTTTTCTTAGAAAAGAAAATGTTTTCGCTCATAAAATAATATAATATTGCTGTTTTTATATAGGGTATGACAACATAAATTTACTTTTAAAACTATATAATATTCAAAGTAAATTTAGTTAAACAAAGTTATTTTAAAGTTTACATGTAAGCGTTTTTATCTTTTTTATTTTTTATTTATTTTCTTCTTCTTTTTAAATAATAGTAAATAAATAAAGTTTGTTTATATTTTCTGTACAGTACAAACTACATTACAAACTATAATAATAATAATAATAAAAATCTGATAAAACAGAAACACTTGGGGACTTCCTTTATATTATTTGTATTATATCTGCTTTTGATACTTATTTTGTTTCACAAATTATGATTTAATATAACACTTTCCTATTACCTAAATTAATGCTAAAATTAAGGTAAATTAAGTGATTTTTGCAGAAATTTTTAAATATTTGTATTAATAATACTAAAAAACGCTATAATACCAAATAAAAATTTAATTGATTCAAAAAATAAAAAACTTCAAAGTATAAAAAAAAAAAAGTCTGCGTGTATATACAACAATATAATATATCAATATATATAATATATATATATATGCATGAATTTTATTAATAATAATGAAAATGTTCTAATACAAACCTGAAGTGCAAATTTGATTATTTCCTAAACAAAGACACAAAAAAATTTACAAATAAATTTAATGTGAAATTCCTAATAAGCATATAGCACACAATAAGCTAACATAATAGTATGACGGGCTATTTGCATAACTCCTAAAAATTAATACTGAAAATCTCCTATACTACAGATTGCTAAGATGTCAAATTTTTAAACCTAAATTCTAAATAATCAGAAATTCTATCAAAACTTGTTATATATTTTTTTATAAGGGTTCCTTAAACAAGTTAACATATATAAGTATATAATATACTATTGACTATGTAAAGGAACAACGGTTTTGAGGCCGACTATAAGCGATTTCGGTCACATCCCGCTTCCGTTTCTCCTACTACGCATGCGCAGTGACTGCTTATGTTTACTCAAAAAGCGGAAAAGGAAGTGGCCGGAAGAGGAAACCACGTGACGGTAAAAAAGAGAGGTAGCTCAAGGTTAGCTTGCTGCTGGCATCAAGTTTTCTCCCACTTTTACCGTCACGTGGTTTCATTTTCCGGCACTTCCTTTTCCTGTTTTTAAGTAAACATAAGCAGTCCGTAAGTCCAAACGGAAATGGATATGAGCGAAATTGCTTATAGTCGGCTTCAAAACAGTTGTTCCTATATCAGTCAATAAATATTTAGCAATCAACTTAAAAAGTATAACAATAATTTTAATACAATTTTAACCACATTACAATCCATTATAAAAACATTGGTCAATTTTAATGTTAGCATCAAAAAACTGTTTACGTCAATAGTATTGGTTACATAATTTTAGCAATACAATATAATTTATTATTTTTACTTTTAACATTGTTCAGAGGCAATATATTTTACCACAGTTAAATCCACACTGCCGTATAACTAATTTTAAAAGCACGTAACGACTATGTTTAACATACGTTATTTTCTGTATTGTATGATATTTTGTGTTATTATTATAATAAACGTTTTTAATATGATATTATACTACAATAATAAAATATATATATTTTTTTTGTATATATAATTTTTTTTAGGTGTTGGATTTTAAATTTTGTTTGATAAAAAAATAAATATATGATGTTGCTTTTTTGGTATAAAAATGAGAGCGAGTAAGAGAGAGAAGGGTGGATATTAATGTTGTAGTAAAATGGTTTTTCATTCCCAGCCTTTGGCACTTTGAACTCTGTATAATATATAATTGAAATGCGCTGTACTTTGTAGTTCTGCAAAGGACTACACTGAAAGATTTTTTCTTTTTTTTTTTTTTTTTTACTTTTTAGAATTGGTGCCGTCTTTTTCTTTCTTTTTCTTTTTTAATTAATCATAGAAAACGAATTTAAAGCTGCATCTATTACTGTTCATAAAATAATAATGTTGTTTTATATATAATAAAAATTAATGCAGTACAAACTGTAGTGTAAAAATTTTGACTTAAAAAATAGCTTTTCGCCTGCGTACGGTTTTTAAATAAAATTTTTAATATTACGTAAATTGTTTTGGGGTTTTGAAATAAAGAACATTAGAATTTGTGCACAACATATACAATAACTGCTTTGCCAAAACGGATAATATTTAGTAATTTGTTTAAAAAAAATACTGAAAAATATAAATAAAAAACCACGCAAATAAATTTACCACATGAGCTACTTCAATTATGAGATGCTTTATATAATATTTGATTGTTGTTTTTATATATTTTATAAAGTATGCACATCAAATTCTGTTTGTGTTCAGTAGACAGAACAAAGAATGCTTCTTTTAAAAACGCTATACTCTATAATTTAATTATTCCATCAAAAGTTTTGCCTTTTTATCCGTGTATATATGTAGCAGCATAATAAAAAAAGAAGTGAAAAAATTATACTATACGAACGGTGTCAAAAACACATAATATTACAATGTATTCTTGTACAGTATAGCACAAAAAAATTATCATCATATCTTTACCTCTATCTTTGTTATCGTTATCCAAAAAGGGTTAAAAAAAATATTCATACGTATATAAAAAATTATACCTCTAATAAAATTTAATGAACAATTTTTATACTATATACAATGTTTGTTTTGTGTTAAAATAATATTATTTTGTTAATGTTTATTTTGAAATAATTATTTTGTTTAATAAACATTTTTAATTGTGAAAACACGTTATAGGATTTATAACTTAATCAAATATTCATTGCAAATATTTTATTTAACAAATTTACATTATTGGTATTTGGAATTTATTTTTATAATAAATACGTAATATCGAGTAATATAAATAATGAAATGTGTAAGTGGAATGTTAAAACTTTTTTATATAATAAAATAATTGTGGAATGAACTTTGTGATTTTTTCTAGTGAAAAATGAAAAGTTTGTGTAATATTGATCTTTTACTTAATTTTAGTTCTTGTTTTGTTTTTCGTCTTAAAATAAG
This sequence comes from Ecdyonurus torrentis, assembly GCA_949318235.1. Classification (NCBI taxonomy): domain Eukaryota; kingdom Metazoa; phylum Arthropoda; class Insecta; order Ephemeroptera; family Heptageniidae; genus Ecdyonurus; species Ecdyonurus torrentis. Next base: position 17,743,119 of record OX439136.1, read on the forward strand.
CTTTAAAAGTTTTGTACAAATCATTATACATTTATTTTTTCTGTCTTCTAAATAAAAAGTTTTTTTTATTTTTATTAATAGTTTTGAATAAATAATAATAATAAACTTTATAATGATATTGAAAAATTAATGCATTCTTTTAGTTTTTTTTTTTTTTTTTTTTTTAAAGCACCAAAAAAATTGATAATATGATTATTGACTATATATATTGTGATTTGTGCTCCAGATTACGAAAAAACGACAATCACTTAATTATTTTTAAGTAGAGTGGTGCATTTGGAGGTTCAAGGCAGAGGTAAAGTAACAGGTATATACAAACACTTACGTTTAAAATAAAATGAGCAAATTTTGACCATATTAAAATACTTCAAACTCAATTAGAATGGAAGAGAGAGAGAGAGAGAGAGAGAGAGAGAGAGAGAGAGAGAGAGAGAGAGAGAGAGAGAGAGAGAGAGAGAAATAAAAGATTATCACAGACATTAAACAATCAATAAACCATATAGTTATATACTCTAAAAAAGTGAAAACTTAATATTTTTCAAATCACTATAATTAATTTTAATTGCCTAATAGTAAAAAAAAATATACATTTAGATTAATTTTCTCTACTGTAATTTATGATCAAACCCTTCATTTATATATGACAAAATAAAAATTGCACACCAATTATCATAAAAATATACGTAAATATATAATTACTATACCATTAACCACAATTAAATATATAGAGAGTTAATAGTAATTATATCGTACTTAAAATAGCATTAAATATAATGCAGTAAACAATTATCTATTTAAATCTGCGGTATAATAAAATATTCCAGTAACCCCCTCTCTCTCTCTCTATACGTATTACATTTACATGCCAGATGAAAATGTATGATTAAAAGTTCTCCCCTCATTTTCAATGATTCCGTGTTTGACATGTTACCAACAGTTCGTGACAATGTTTCATTTTATTTTACATTCCGTAGCATAATTTTTATAAAAAAGAAAAATATATATAAAAAAATTAGTATTTTAATAGTCATGTCGGTAACATACAAAAAAAAAGTCTCTTTATATTTTGTTTTCTTATTTTACCAACGATCTAATCTAGTAACTAATTAAAATTACTTACTGTTTGTAAATATAGACGAAAGGATAAGTCAAAAATAATCATTTCATCCAAATAACGTTTTATATAATAGTGGCTTATCCAGTAGAGGATATGTTAAGAATTGAAAAGGGGAAAAAAATAAATAAACGAAAACACTTGTATTTAACAGTCGATGAGAGATTCTCAAAATTAATAGTAAAATAACACCGAACTTAGAAAAAAATGAGGGACTCGTGCCCCTCGAATCCCGTAGTAATATACTCGAATACATAGCAAGATACTTAACTTATTATTTTGATCACGTTATGTCTACACTGATAGGTTTTTGTCAGACATGATCATGCCATTAGTATAGTTATATATAGACACCTTAAAGCCATAGACCACATAAAACAACATGTGCTTTATAATGAATATACACGAAATGGGATCTTCAAAACTGATGATAATTTTTACCAGTAGCACTACAAGAATGCGTGAAAATATTGTAAAGTATGCAATTTGCGTAACTATTCATGTTTCTGACGTCAGAAACATGCGAAAATTAGTAAAAAAAAGTTGTGCGGGTTGCATAAATCGAAATTTTCTGATCACTGCTACGGAGCTACAGTTAGGTTTTGAAACTAACTAAAGTTATTTATGTACAGTAAGTCCCGTTTTATGATATAATAGCTTATGTTTCCTTCTGGTCTATTCCTTTAAATTATAACATGTTTGCAAGTGATCATTAGAAAGGATTAAGATTTCTTCCTGGCATTATTTGTTTATTCTTATTCATTGGGGTTGATTGATAAATAATAGTATAATTAACGGTTTTTATTGGGCGAAATCAGGCTATACAAGTCTTTCAATTTAACCCAACTATTTACAGTACAGTCGCAGATATAATTTTAAATGCCTTGGACTGATATGCAAATGTCTACGTATAAAACAAGACACTTAGATTAGAAAGTTACTGTTGAGCTAACTTTTAGATTGTATAGTTAGGTTTAATTGATAAATTGTATGCCTGGTTTTTGTCCAATAGAAATTGTATAATTTATTATTTACATAAAAACTCGGCAAAGGCTACAGGAATTAGGAATCGAACTCAAATTTCCCACATGTTAAGTGGTATCCATGGGTCTGATGACTCAAAGTATTCATATAAATATAACATTTTTCAATCTTGATATTTTTCTTTTTTTAAAGCCTATATTGTTATTAGAAGTATTAAATAATAAAAAAATGCTCATGTTAACAATTCTCACATTTCTAGTAAAAAAAAAAAAAAAAAAAAAAAAAAAAAGGAAAAAGAGAAAAGAGAAAAAAAATAAAAAAAAATTCCGTAAAATTTGTCGAAGGAAAAAATCCCATACAAGGTGTAATTAGAAATGAACGATATTAAAAGATTAAGAAAAATGATCTTTATCCAAATTGTTGGTGATTGCGTGACTAGATTTATTAATTATACACCACGTTATTTATTATAAGGTAATTATTATATTGTTTTAGACTAGTCTGTTTACTTTTTTGTTCTTTATGGAGTACCATATTAAAATAAATAAAGAAAAAGATGCAGATAAAAAAAAAAAAAAAACTTCGTTAATGTATAAAAAAAATAATGGCAATTTCTACTTTGTTTTTCTAGGAAAAATGATTTTTATTATATACATACATAAAAAAGTCCTTTTCTTTTTTTATATTTTTCCTCTCTCTCTCTCTCTCTCTCTCTCTCTCTCTCTCTCTCTCTCTCTCTCTCTCTCTCTCTCTCTCTCTCTCTCTCTCTCTCTCTCTCTCTCTCTCTGAACTAGAAATTTAATAGAAAATTTATTTACTATACAACATTGTATTATACTGTATATATGTATAATAAAATAATATTTTTATTTTCACACACACACACACAGTAAAACGTTTCATTTTTCATTTTTTCTTTCTTCCTTTTTTTCGATTTTAGTCACTCTATATATTTCATGCTTCGAAACGTTGATGTTATTACATTTTTAGCAAATAATAATAGTAATATTTTATAGTACTTTGAACTTTTAACAAGAGTTTAAATACTTTTCAGTTTTTGTTATATAAAATTAATTTTATATGTATAAAATTGCAATAATAACGTTGCATTTTTATATTATACTTTTTTTTTTTTTTTTTTTTTTACGATATTCTGGTGATATTTCTTTTCCATGTTTAATTTGTTTCTATCTTTTTTTTTTTGCAATATCCATGATACCCACGTTATCGTACAATAAAAAATAATAACTATGTAACTATATGAAGTATTATTAAAGTCTTTAAAAATATAGAGTGCTCCGAATGAATTATTTCCGTTTTGTTGTAAACTTCACTGAAATGACATATGTTATGTTTTTAAATATCAAACCTGACTTCTCACTTTTTTCTCTCTCTTTTCTTTTTAGAATTATTTTGAAATTCCAAGAATGATTTGTGTATATAAAATACACTTTAGTTGTAACTAATTTTAGTCATCTTTGATACACTGTAAAATTACCGTTCTATGTGTTTTGATCTATAGAAACAAATTACTGATACACAAACACGTCATATAATATATAGATGTATATAGGCTTTATACAGTTCGATAAATGGTGTAAAGCATTATGTACAGTGTTTGTAACTCAAACGAAATAACTGTAACAGTTTGTGTTCTTCTTCTCTTCATGAAGTTTTACGTTGGGCACATCTTCAGGTGAGAGGTGAATTATCACCTGACGCTGGACGTTGAACGTGAAACGGAAAGAGAAGAACAACATTCGCAACGACTATCTCGTTATAGTTAATTCGCATTGTTTTATGAGCTTTCAGTATACTAATAACATCGAAGGGCAAATGCATATAAGCCCATATGTCTAAGTACTTAAGCATATTATTACATACCTATATATATATATATATATATATATATATATATATATATATATATATATATATATATATATATATATATATATATATATATATATATATGTATATATATATATATAATAATATATATATATAGTTTTGTTTATTATTGTCAACATGCGTCGTTATATAAAGTATACAGTGTGTGTGTGAAAAGCTTTACATGCGAATTAATTTAAAGCCCTCATATGTGTTCAAAAATAAAATAAATCCTTTCTACTCTCTTTAGCACGTTATTTGTAACATGCTTTCCTTTGATCTATTGTGTTGTTGTAATAAAAGTATAAGTTTTTTAGATGTATAATTTTTTAGAGTATATATTTTGATAATCACACTATATTTTTAAAAAAATATTCAAGTAAAGAAATGAAAAAAAAAAAGGTGTTAGTTTTAAGGAGGTTGCAATTAACGTTGCAATTAACGTTGCAATTAACGTTGCAATTAACGTTGCAATTAACGTTGCAATTAACGTTGCAATTAACGTTGCAATTCAGTCTATGGATGTGCAAGTTTTTTATTTTTGTCTGGTACCCGCCGTTTTTTTTTTTTTTTTTTTTTCATTATTATTATTATTATTATTATTTTTTATGATAAATCTGGGCAAACACGATGAAATACATTTGAATTTTCAAACTTCTGAATTGAAATAATAAAGTTCATATTTTACTTTTATTTAGCTTTGAATTATAATCTAAAACCTTTTTATTTTTAATAATGTTACAGTCACGAAAAGTTGGTTTGAATAAAATAAGTTTTTAAAATATATTAAATATATTATTTGACATTGAGTTGGCCAAAATTTTGATATGATAACAATGCAACTAACTTTGTAGCCCAATCGGTTCTATCCCTCGATATATAAAAATATTTAATTTTTCACCATTGAAATCTTAAAAAAAAACTAATAAAATAAAACGTTTACGTATTTTATACACTAACTTAATCATTTCCTTATTAATATTTTTTTTTTAAACAAACGCACTATACACTACTTTAATTTTAAATTTAAAACATAGCTTTATGTAGCACTTTGATAATCCAAAACCTTGCCTATATATATAATTCATAATAGCAAATAACATTCTCTAAAACGTGTACTTTGTAGAGAAAGTTTAAGTAAATAAAACTTAAAACTCAAGTATCTTATTCTATGTTTGTTAAGTAAATAATGTAGAAAACATTTATATAAATAAATAAAATTGTAGTCAAATATAGAGAAAATATTTACTTATATATATATAATATATATTATATATATATATATATATATATATATATATATATATATATAATATATATTATATATATATATATATATATATATATATATATATATATATATATATATATATATATATATATATATATATATATATATATATTATATATATATATATACACACACACACAATATATTATATATGTTCAACTAAATGTATATATATTATATATATGTATATACGTATATCAGGAAAAAGTTTTAAATATAAATGTTATATAACTGGAACAAAAAATCTATAATTTAAAAACGATCACTGTATGTGTAGAAATTCGAATTCCCAATGATATTGCAATTTTTAGGCTTTACTGCATTGAGAAATTGCTTTCTAAAACGTAAAAGAAATGAGGCGTAATACCATTGGGAATAAAATAAGGTAAAACGATTTTTTTCTTCTTTTTTTACTTTTTTTTGTGGTGCAAAAACAACATTAGCTGACTTCTCTCTCTCTCTCTCTCTCTCTCTCTCTCTCTCTCTCTCTCTCTCTCTCTCTCTCTCTCTCTCTCTCTCTCTCTCTCTCTCTCTCTTACGATTTAGTTTTATACTTTACCTTTCGTTTTCGCATTATCTTTAAATGTATAGTAGCTGTAAGAAAAAAAAAAATTTTCATAAAAATAAATCTTTAATGTTATTGCGGAAGACATTTTAAAATTTCGATATGATATCTATATTTGTGTTGCTATTTTTGCATTATTAAAAAAAAAATTACTACCGTATATTGACTATAAGATAAAAACTTTTTAGATGAAAACTAAAGAAATGAAAGTTAAATAAAGAAAACATATTAATTACTAATTACTGTACGAAATAAATAAATAAAGACTGTTCATGTGTTAATTTCATTTCTAAGAATATCCATCATTGCTACTTTGAAATTAACTTTTTCTATATTCATTCTGCCATACGAATTATTTGTATTTGTATTCTTCGACAGATCAATGGAAGCAGAATATACAAAATGTGTATCAATTATAATAATTAATATATAACTTTCATTTTTTTTTCTATATTTATAAAAAAAAATCATTCGACAAGTATTGTTATCATTGAATTTGTATAACAACTAAAATGTAAAATATTTGTCCTACATTTTTCTTTTTTTACTACAGATATATAGTTCTTGTTAACATAAAAATTTCAATATAAAAAATAAAAGAAGGACGCAAACTAATTTGCGTGAAACCAACCATAAATTCTGCTACAGTGCTTTTTATTTTTCAATCAATTATACATGATTATTATACATATATTATACATAAAATAAAGGAGATATTATATAATAAAATTAATTTCAAATGATTAATTTTACGTTCTAACTTTGCAATATAAAAAATATACCCATGCGTGTTTAATTTAATTTTTATATCAATGATTTAAAACATAAAATAAAAAGATAAATATCTGATTAATAAGCAATAAAATAAAAACTGTATTCAAGATTTTTTATTTATTTTTTTATATATAATTTTTTTAATTTTAATTTTATTAGAATGTATATTGATAATATAATAAGATAAAACTCAAGAATTTAATTTTTTCCTCCAATTAACTCATTTTTTTTTCCTGGAAAGTATACTTTTGGTTTACAACAGAAATCATTTTATCTATATCGCTTTTATAAATGCAAAAAATAATATATAAAATATATTAACATAATAAATATAAATATTAATTAATAACATAAGATATTATAATAACATATTACAACAATAATTTAAAAGAAAAATGTTTTAATTATTTTGTTTATTTAATTCACCATCATACTTACGTTTCTGTTTTAACCCATTTTGTTGTTTATCTGGAATAGAAACTTGTATTTTTTTATTATTACAAATATATATTGTACCACAAGGAAATGAAAAACCTGCACAACTATATAGACTGAAAAGCATCACTAAAATTGCAGGTTATTCATTTCATTTCGGTACAATATCTGAACAAAATTTTGGTAACAAAGACAGTGATCGACTTATAGCGGAAATATTCTAAAGAGGTACTTAATTTTCATAATAATTCTTTTCGTGTTATTATTTTTTATAAAACACAAGAAAAAAGAGGATGAGCGCAGCACAAAACTTGCGCAGTTGATTTTATTTTGTGATGGATGTACTTGATTCTAAGCCAATACGATACCGTTCATCAGTAACGTCACTGATAAGGTGAATAAAAATACACCCGGTGATATGACGTCTTTGGTGAATTACTTTAAGCTGCGCGACCTTGGCCAAAACTTTTCCCGGAGCATCTAACCTCTTATATATGGACCTTGTATAAAACATAACAAAATAATGTAACTTAAAAAATGAAATTGAATGATTTATTATCATTAACTATTTTTCTGGAAAAAATTTAATAATATTTTTATATTTAAAAAAAAGTTTCTAAAAGTTGACGCTAAAATTTAAATTTAAACATTTACATGTAATCTTTAAAGTGTGGAATAACTTAAATATTTGTCGTGTTTGCATGTTTTTGCCATAGCTAAACTTTTAAATAACATTATTTCATCTTTAGTTTATGTTGATATTATATGTATCGCAATTTTTCATATTATCACTGTACTCTTAAAAGAAAAGTCAAATTTATTTTATTTCAAATTTTCACTCCGTACATATTTAATTATGATTAATAAAAATTAAAAAAAAAAAAATAATTTTGCAAAATACCATATTAAAAAGTTTCGTTTAATATTTTAAAATGCATTTATTTTAATTAAAGTTGTGATAATTTGTAAGAGAAGAGAAATAATATTGAAGTAATTTTCGTTTACTGCAAAAATTATTTTAATTTGCCTGGAGGTTAATTTAGAAGCAATTACGACTATAACATCTCCATCTCTCTCTCTCTCTCTCTCTCTCTCTCTCTCTCTCTCTCTCTCTAAAAGTCAAAACAATTACTGTATAAGTAATTTAAAATTCCCTTGTATTGAGAAGGAGCTATTTTAGTTCATGTATCGCATGTATGTAGATTGTTACATGCTTCCAATTTTAGACTGTTGAAATTGTTTTGTTCACCAGACAAAAGAATGTTTTATTGACAGACATTATTGTTATTATTTTTTTTTTTAATCTTAAAATTTTAAGTTACGATAATTTTATTTCGATATTAAATTTCTCCTTTTCTATTTCTTGAAAGTTATAAATATAATGAATCTAGGATTTCTATTTTTATTACAAATCATTTATAGAAGGCAACCCCTCTCCCTCCTCCTCCTTTTTTTTTTTTTACAAGATTGAGTCGAAATCATAATTTTGTTGGGAATAAATTGCGTCCTAGACTTTATTATTATTATTATTATATTTTCTCAATTTGATATTTATATAGAATATTTGAAAGTTTTTATTCATTTTAGCAGAACTTACTAATAAGAACTTACCTACTAATATACGTATGGTAGTTTCATTGTTTCTCTATCTATAGGATGTACGAAACAAAAGGGTTTATTACAATAAATTAGATCGTTTAATTTATACATAGAAATCGTAAAACAACCTAATACGTTTTCCTCGATTCTCTCAATAAACACTTGTATTGTTATATTATTGGATATTATTTATATATATTTTAGTAATATAAAAAAATACCAAACATTGTACACATTTTTAAATGTTCTCAACTTTATTGTATATTTGTACAATATATTAATTATTTTACTTTATGTTCACAGAGGATAGCAGACAACGTTCCTCTTGTTCACCTCGTGGTAGTGTAAGCAGTCACAGTGGAACTGGTAGTGACAGTGCACCTTCAGTGACTCCTGATGTCACATCTCGTCGTGGTTCTTCCCCGGCTTCTCCAAAACAACAACAACAACAACAACAACAACGAGAAGTCTCTCCACTTCCATCACCCACAACATCAGCATCACCTCCACCAAGTCCGCTAACTTCTTCAGCGGCTATCGTATCGGCATCCGATAAAGCTATATTACAGGTAAATTGAATTTTTATAGTCATTTTTAACTTTACGATTTGATTAAGGTGGGAAATCAGGTACTGCAGGATGTGACAAAAAAAAATTGTAAAGAAAGAAAAATCTGAAATTTTGTATAGTGATACATTACAATAAAATTTTTCACATGTAAAAAATTTGGGGGGTCACCATGCTAGGTTTTAAATTATGATTTTTTGAAGTTTTAGTCCCATAAGAGCCCATGTTAATTTCAATAATTATTTTCTCTCTTATCTGATGGTCACAAGCCATCTGATGTATACCAGCCTTCTATATACAACCCTTAAGAAAAGTATATATTTGGCGCCATAGATGGCCACAAAAAGAAATTTTTGGAAGAAACAGTCAACCATATTAGATAACAGCTGGACTGTTTCCCAAATTCATTCTTTTTATCTAAAATAAGGTAAAAATATTCCCTAAAATCCTACTGCTGTTAAAACCCTTACACCAAGTAGTACATATAGTGTGCTTCTGATGCATATTTATAGGAGGGAACTATAGGGGGAAAGTGAAAAAGGAAGAGTTCTCTACTTCCTTACTGAAACCACCACCACCATGTCCGCCATTGGTTATATTTTATACTGAAAAAAAAAAAAAAAAAAAAAAAGGCGTTTTATTTGTAATATTTATGCTATTGCTATATATAACGAAATCTAATTTTAGAATACAATATTTCTTAATTTAATGGTTTTATTAAAACCTATATAGAGCAGCAAGAACATGTTTTAGGTTTACCAGTGAATTCACCCACTAAATGATAAGCTAAACTAGTATCTAAACACAAAATGGGATCTACAAAACTGGTACAGTTTTAACCATACTATAAATGTGGTTTCAAGAGTGTCAAAAAAACTGTAAAGTATGCACTTTGCTTGAATATTTCTGTTTATGACGCCAAAAACAAGCAAAAATTAGTATATGAAATTGTTGTGCGGGTTGCATAAATAAAAAATTTCTTATCTTTGATACGGTCGCTGACACCAACTAATGTTGTTTATATGTAAGTCCCATGAAGTGTTTTGTGATATAAATGTTAATGTATTCTTCTTTACATAATAATACCTATACTATACTGCATAATAACTTTGTTATATTATTACTTGAAGGCGTAGAACACCTTGAACAAAAAACTTACCTAATATCCTAACATACCCAAATATCAACATTATTTTGGCCGAAGTCATTGATTTCTAATTTATTTTCCATTTACAAAAAGTCAGTTGCGGGTTTACTACGTCACAGCTCGCCTGGTCTACGTGCGCGTAAACAGGCGAGCTGTGACGTAGTAAACCCGCAACTGACATTTGGTAAATGGAAAATAGATTAGAAATCAATGACTCCGGCCAAAATAATGTTAATATTTGGGTATTTTAGGATATTAGGCAAGTTTTTTGTTCAAGGTGTTCTACGTCTTTAAATATTGTACTGCATGATTGTTTATGCTCTTACAATTTAATGACATAAATGCAGCATAAATTACGCAATTATTCATTCTTTCTGTGTGACTGTTACATATAGAATATGTGTAACAGGTAATTTCGTTCTTATATATTTTTTTTTATCTTACCAAATTATTAAAGTTGAATCTCTCTCTCTCTCTCTCTCTCTCTCTCTCTCTCTCTCTCTCTCTCTCTCTCTCTCTCTCTCTTACTCCCACATTAATTAAAACATGGTTTTCTGAATCATATGTACATTATTCAACAAAATAAAATTGATTGAAATTATATTCACAGTATATGATAGAAACAAAATTTGGATCAAAAATCCTTTTATATTATAAACTTTATGTAAAATTTTAATATAATTCTTAATCCTTTTTAATTAAGATATTTTGTATATTATCCGACGGCTATGTATATAAGATAAAATTTTATTACTTTTTCCTTAAAATATATTCCTATATCCATAAGTAACATACATATATATTTAATCTTTTTGAGAGGTTTTTTTGGTTTTAAAAGTCTCAAAAGATAATTAATTTTTAAATCTATTAAATTTTATACTTGTAATATGAAAACGCGTTTAAAATATTTTTTCGTACATTCTCTCTCTCTCTCTCTCTCTCTCTCTCTCTCTCTCTCTCTCTCTCTCTCTCTCTCTCTCTCTCTCTCTCTCTCTCTCTCTCTCTCTCTCTCTCTCTCAATCTGACCAAATACATGTTTAAACAGCATTCTGTGGTTATCAAATGCGGTAAATTTATATTTATTTCAATACAATTAAATATTTGATAATAAAAAACTTTACAGTAGTATTTCCAAAGTGCCATGATTGTATGCCGATAAATTGAGTATACTTTAATTATTCATATTTAAAGTTTTCTGTATCTTATATTTTAGCATACGCCTTTTTTAGGAAATAAATAATGTATCTTCCTTTTTAAGTTAAATGTAAAGTAACTTCTGAAACGTATTTTATCAATAATATAGATGCAATATATTAGGAAAGGAAAGGAAAGGAATATGGGAAAATTTGATTAAACTTAAAAGTAATTTTTCATGTTTACGTAAATTTATAAAAACATTAGACTTCAACTGCAAATGCGTATTTTAAACCTAATGCTTTTTGTTTGATATATACAAAATAACGATAAACTACATTTAAAGAAATGATTACGAATGGTCGTGAATTGACTTAATATATTAACATATAAAATTGCAATGGTTATGTAAAAATAATCCATTTTAATTGACGTAAAAAATTTAATACTTTGATTGGAAGGTGTGAAATTTACACCTGTAATAAAATCATAACGCATGAATAACATTTAATAGGATAAATCATTTTTCATGGACGTCTCTTGTGCATATAATACTATGTATGTTTGCTTTAACGTATATAAGAGGATTATTTAACATTAAATGTCACCTAAAATATATTTTATTACATTTATAGCACAGCAAGGTATGATAAACTGAAATATAAACGTTTATAAATATAATAATTAACAATGATAATTAATATCTTTTTAATGGGTGAAATCAAGCATGCTACCTCTCAATTTAACCCAGTTGCTGTTAAGTATAGACAAGTACAAATTTTTGCATTTTTAAAATAAATGTATAGTGTTATAACGAGTATATGAATAAATACTATTTAATTTTATTTTCATAAAGCTGTGCATACATTTTTTTTATAACCTACAAAGGTACACTTTTCTGAAGGGGTGGCAGGGCTGGACTGATTGTGAGTGCTTTTGGAGGAATAACGGTATTAACTGATATATATATATATATATATATATATATATATATATATATTTATATATATATATATATATATATATATATATATATATATTTATATATATATATATATATATATATATATATATATATATATATATATATATATATATATATATATATATATATATATATATATATATATATATTAAAACCTGATTTTTTTTTTTTTTTTTTTTTTTAATCCAACAAAAGAAGAATCCAGATATCTAAAAATTAGGAGGAGTTGGAAATTTCAGCCCATGAATATCATTGTCTTAAGCTGTTTAAGAATACTCGTCCATTTTTGAATGGTTATAGCATCCTTGAAATACAGTTTTAATAAATAGTTGATGCAATCAGCTACCACGTTTCATGAGAATAAGTAATAATAATAATAATAAAGATTTTATTGAGCAAATTATTACAATACAAACATTGCACATAGTCAAAGGAGGTTGCTCAACAGGAGATCAAAAAAGGCAAAGCCCATACAACATTTGATATCCAAAAATACGAAGTAAAAGATTATGATGACACAAAAAAAAAAAAAACATAATAATAACAATAAATAAATAAATAAATAAATAAATAAATAAATAAATAAATAAATAAATAAATAAATAAATAAATAAATAAATAAGTAATATACGTATATATATATATAAAAAAAAGGAGTACATTTAAAACTAGATACTAGTTTTGAACTTAGAGGAAGCCAGTAATAAGTAATAAAAATCAAACAATCATATCTACCTTTTTTATAATATAATAATTACAACAGTATCTTAATTATCAACCTATGGTTTGATTGCACAAATTTAGCAACTTCATATTTTTAAAAATTAGTTACAATCATAATATTGGCCACAATATGTAATCAGGATTAATTAATATCTTACCAAGAAAGTAAATTTAAAAATATATACTGCAAATTGATTGACATCAATTTCATTTTAAATAAAAATTATGTTTGTAAAACTGAGTAAAAAGAAAGGCAGCTATTCATTTTTTTTACATAATAAAAGGCCATTTATTATTTGTATACATTTGAATATAGTTTATTTTAAAAGAGAGATGATTTTTGTTGTTGTTATATATTAAATGTAGTTTTAAATCGAATCCTTTTTATAATGCTTTCAAAAGACATTCCATAGGGAGAAAAAAGCTAGGGTATGAAAACAGGAACGAACGTGTAAATTTCACTTTTATGCTGCATTTGTTGATATACAATAAAAAAAAAACAAGAGAGAGAGAGAGAGAGAGAGAGAGAGAAGTAAAAACAAATACGCAATTGTAAAAATTGCTGTATGTGTTTTATTGTTCATGTATCGGCATATTGTTTTCATACACTGATTGAGTTTTTTTTTTATTGTACAATTACTTTGGAATTGTTTAGAGAGATATACAGAGAAATGAAAATATAGCGATCCAGTGAGAGAGAGAAAGAGAGAGAGAGAAAGAAAGAGAGAGAGAGAGAGAGAGAGATTAAACTTCAAAGTTAATAATAAATTTTATATTTGATAAATTTGAAGTACTAGACAATGGCATCCAATAATTACCAAACTTTACAGACTTTATGACTTAAGCTTTTACTATAAGGCCTCACCTCATAAAACAATACTAATATGCATTGATATGGTGTCGACGAACCCCCATTAGTTTGTACTATTAATTAGTTAAACCTTAGTTAAGTTATTATTTCGATCTTTGCAAACAATTAAATTTTTTTTTAACTAAAGTTAACTAGAGGTTGCACGCTTGTAGTGCCTTATTAGTTGTGCAATGCTCCATATTATATATATATATATATATATACATATATATATATATATATATATATATATATATAGTGGTTATTGTCATAACGCAATAAAGTAATATTTTAAATCACAGTATCCTGTACCATGTGAAATAATGTGTGTGTTTTGTTTTGTTACAAAGAATTAGTAACTAAAAGAGTTTATTTCTAGTGAAATTATGAACGTATATTATATATATTGAGGTCATACATAGCTAAAGATAAAATTGAAATAGTATAATCGGCAAGTTTAGCGTGAAGTGCCAATAATCTCCCCACACAGTTTCCAGTTGAATGAATTTTTTTTTTTTAAATCAGAAATCCATTATCTTCTTCAGTCAAAAGTTAATATTTCTACTCCATTTGAGTGTTTCTATACTCTGGCCAAAACAAGGTCGTTCCCGCCAAAAACCTGTATCCGCGGTGCTAAACCAATCAGAGAGCGTGTTATAAACCTACTAGCCAATCACAGTTGACTTTACATTGTTAATTACACTGTATCCGCTCGAACTAGTATTGGGGGAAGTGTGTATATATATATATATATATTATAAGTATCAACGCTATAATATCGTTTTATATTATACAGTGTACACATCAAATTCACTTATTTAGAACGTAAAAATGCAATATTATATTATTATTATTATATATGCAAGCAAAAACCTAAATTGTTCGAGAATTAATTATAAATTTAATACAAACAATAAACAATATAATTTCAAAGTAAAAAAAAAAAAAAAAAAAAAAAAAAACTGGAATCGGCCAAAGAGGAAATAAAAAAAATTGTATAAATATGTATGGAAAGTTAATAATATTGAAGTAAATAACATTGTAAAAGCTTTTAGTTGATTTCCAATAAAAACAACAACATAATAATAGAATAAATTACAGATTTCTGAACTGTATCATAAAACAAACAAGAGTGTATTATTTATTGTATAAAATAAACCAAAAAATATTTAAATTATACAATGTTATACAACATTTGAGAAATTTTAACGTAAAGTGACGTATGAAACATATTATATACGTAACGAGCAACAGAATGTTTCATTTTGATTTGAAATGAAAATGTTAAGTTAATTTCAAATACATACAAGACAAAAACTATAACTGTTTTGACTGTTCTATCATGATATTTCAATGCAAATATACCAAGTTTATATTATATTACTATGTATGTAATATATAATACAAAGCTTTGTATATAGTATCTCTATATCAAAATATATTATTCTTGTATTTCTATTTGAATTTATACAGTATATTGGTTTACAATTCAGAGAGTGAAAAATTCAAAAAAGGATCATATTGCCAAGCATGGCAAATTTTTTACGTCACTTTTGATGTGTCATGTACCAAATATATATAATTTCAGACAAAGTAAGGCTTTAGAATTAATTTCTTAAATGGTTAATTCAATATAAAAATTCTCGTCTCGTAATTTTTGGGATTAATTTCCCGTACATATATATATATATATATATATATATATATATATATATATATATATATATATATATATATATATATATATATATATATATATATATATATATATATATATATTACTTAATTATTATATTTTTTACTGTATTCTGTATATAAAATCAAAATCTGTGTTATTTTGCCTCGTGGAAAATCTTAGTATACATGGGCATCATTGATTTTTTTTTTTCATAAAATATGTAAATTAAACAAACTGATTTATATATAATAATCATAATAATATATTAAATTATAATCGAATAAAGCAATAAATAATATAATGAATAATATATTGAAAGCAAATAAGTTTTTGAACATGCAGCAATTCACATTATAAAAGTTCAAATCTTTCTACTTTTTTTTTATGCCATTTACAATATTTGTTTTAGAATAAAGACGTTTATTTTATATTTAATAATAAAAAAAAAACTATATTTAACATTATAAATAATTTTATTTTTATATTCGCTTTCATATATAAATATCTTGTACGATATTTCTTTTCCAAACAAATTTATTTCTCTTATATATATTTTTTTCTTCTTTGTTCAACAAACGAGTAACATTTTTATATATTATCTTTTATACATTTTTAACGATTACTTTGCAGTAGTGAAAAATTTTATGTTACGCTTTAAAATGATTACCTACAATTTAAAGATATTACCATGTTAATAGTACCAATTTTATATAGCCTGGTTGGTGCAAATAGAAGAGAAAGATTTTTATTAAAGTGAAGTGATTAAAAGTAATGTTTATAACTAAATTAGATGCACATAGAAACGTTGAGATTTTAATTTTATTTAAAAGTATAATTATACTTATATACGTGATTTTTTTTTCTTTCTGTTTATTAACATGGTTAAAATAAAATAAATATTTTATGCTGTAATGAATATAATATATTCAAGATAATATGTAAGATAATATTTTGAAATTACGTAAGTATGGTTTAAACAAGATTGTGATAGTGAATTGTGATAAATTGATAGTGATTGATAATAGTAGATAGTAGATTGTGATGTCAAAGTCGCAGTTCTTGTATTTCTTATATGATGAAAATTGCAAATTTAGTGCGATTTTGTAAATGGTTGTACAACATACTATGCCATAAATCATAACCATGTGTGTAGTTTAACATAACTTTTTTTGCGCTTTAACATAATCGCTATACATAAATTATATTGTTAATTGTTGTATATAAATGTTGATGAAATGGAGGTACAAATAATAGCATAACTTTCATATATATTTTTTCCTTCTTCTTTTCTTTCTTTTCTTTCTTCTTTTATGTTTTTTTATGTTGCAACTTTTACGATATATAATCAATATAATCTACCTTGTAAAATGACTATTTTTCAATTTTTTGTTATGCAAAATTATTTAACAGGTATATCGATAGTTTTTTTTTTATCAATTCCAAAACATATAAAAGTATTATTTGAAAATTATGCTATAGGGTTTTGACTTTTGTTTTACATTGTGTGATGTAACCAGTTAATTGATATTGAAAAAATAAACATTTCTCTCGACTTGGACTCGAACCCTGATCTGTGGTTTCCGACACCACTGCGTTACAGAGACTCTCCAACATCATTCACTGTTCTTTATGCAGTCCTGTATTTTTCACACATTTTTATTCACCCAATTATTTGTAAATAAAAAAAAAAAAAAAAAAAAAAAAAAAAAGTCTTAGTAGGAAAGTAAAGTGAAACCTTGGATAAAGAAATCCCTAAATATTCACGACTTTAACTTTCCATATTTATATTGCAGTACTAAAAGAAGGCAATAAAAGCAATTTAATATTTTACACTTTATGTTTTTGCGTCTAAAGTTTATCGACGTCATAATATTTTGTGTGACCACTCGAATATTTCAGTTTTTTTTTTTTCGCGTAAAAAATAGAAATTCTTTTTTTTTTTCTTTGCACTGAACCATGAAGCATTTTTATTTGGTGTATCATATTCCACCCTTATATGATACTGTATACATAGCAAAAAAAAAAAAAAAAAGAAAAAAAAAAAAAAAGAAAAAAAAAAAGAAAGAAAGAAAGAAAAGAAGAAGCACCATTTGAGACAAATAAAATATATATATAGGGGTCCTTTCCAGCATGCAACAAAACTTATGTATAAAGGGGACAGAATATCAATTGCCTGTATCCTTTATTTTTTTTCTATTTATATTTATTGATCTGGAAAAAATAATTGGTTTTATATGAAGTTTTATATTTCCTTTCTGCTTTCTAGTAACTCAATTATTTTGACCTCTCTTCAAAAAAACAAAATAAATCATCTTTACGGGTTCCACGGAATTTATTTTTTATGCCTATATATAATATTTTTTTTTTATACTGTACATCATTGCGAGATCGTTATATTAAATTAATTGGGATATTTGTTTTTAATTGTAGCACATGAAGTGTTTTTTTCCCCGTTTTACATTAATTTTATAATATTAAACTGTTTTTGTCTTTATTTTTATTATGCTTATAAAACTATAAAAACAACTAAGCAATACCGAATTATAGCTAATTATTATAATAATAATAATAATAATAAATGGTTTTTATTACGAGGCAAAAAAGGGTACACACCCACTTACATGGTCCTCTGACTTATTCTTAACATACGAGTTAGATATTATCGTCAGAGTATTTAATTTTTACAATAAAACATAAAATACACAATAATAATAATTATAACTATAAATATTATTACTACATTCGCCTTTTTTTTGTTGCAAATTCTTACTTCAGCAACTGTATTAGTTGCTCTCTCTCTCTCTCCTCTCTCTCTCTCTCTCTCTCTCTCTCTCTCTCTCTCTCTCTCTCTCTCTCTCTCTCTCTCTCTTTCTCTCTCTCTCTGTTTCTCTCTCTTCCTCTGTTCTCCTCTCTTTACATATATTCACAATGGAAGTTATCAACGTAGCGCGCTAGCCAATTAGAGGTGACGTGGCACTAATTAATCAATCTTTAGCATTACAAATCCAGCCCAGACTCAGCGTGCAGAAAAAAAAAAAAAGAAAAAATTAAATTAGGGATATTGTGCAACTAAGAAACATTATTAATATTATATTTTTATTATTAATTTTTTTAACACCTTTATTGATCATGGAATGCGCACAGTGAAAGGCGTAAGCATGCATCAGGCCAAGATGCATACACCTTGCTATATACCACCCAGCTTTGTGGCTATTTATCCTAAAAGCATAGACCAGAAAAAAAAATTGGTATTTACATCACAAAACACTTAATGATACTTTCATAAATAATATTAGTTTGTCTTATAACCTTCGTAGCAGCGATCAGAGAATTTTTTACTTATGCAACCCGCACAACATTTTCACTATAATTTTTGCCATTTTTTAACATCAGAAACAAGAACAGACACGTAAATAACATTCTTAACAGTATTTTCACGCTCTCTTGTGGTGACACATTTACACATGGTAAAAATTGTCATCAGTTTTGAAAATACCATTATTATTACTTTTTATTATTAAAGGAATATACCAGAGAAAAACATAAGCTTTTATATCACAAAACACTTGATGAGACTTACATAAATAACTTTAGTTTGTCTCAAAACCCAATTGTAGCCCCGTGGCAGTGATCAGAATATTCGATCTATGCAACCCGCACAACATTTTCATACTCATTTTTGCATGACGTCGTGAACATGAATAGTCACGCAAATTGCATACATTACAGTATTTTCACGCTCTCTCTTGGGGCTACATTAACATTCTAGTAAAAATTGTCATCAGTTTTGAAGATCCCATTTCGTGTTTATTCATTAAAAAGTACATGTTGTTTTATGTGGTCTATGGCTTTAAAAATCACATTTTGTTTCATGTATACTATTGCTTTAAATTCTAATGTGATGTTATTTGAGACAAAAGTATATTATTATTATTTACTACAATCACAGTAACTTTCAAAACAACTAAAATATACAACATGATTTTGATCTATATTTACGGTTGAATGATTATTCTATGCAAGCAGTTCTCCAGTTTTTGGCATGTAGTGATACATCATTAGTCTCTCATATCACACGTCTATTTCTAACCCAACACACACCGTACTGACATACTGACATGTTAGAGAGAGGAAAAAAAAAAAAAACTTTTCCTATCCTCTTGCTTTTCCTAACTATAACAGCTTGCATTTTGAACATGTAACGTCATTAACTTTAACTGTCGTGCCCTTTCAAATTATTACTATAAAGGTCAATATGTTGACCTAATACCATTTTACATCAAATTTTTGGGATGATTTAAAATTATAACGACATTTCTCTACAATTTTTTTAAATCAATTATTCAGATAAGTATATAATACATAGTATACATACATATATATGTATATTTTTTTAACTTAAATTAAAAACGAGTTATTCAATTTTATTTTTAGTGCCATTTACTTTAAATTATACTATACGGATAAAAGTGTTCACGTAATTTATACTGCATTTATGTTATACATTTTATATTACTATTTTAAAATTGCAATAATAATTTTTCCTGTACAATATAGCTGTTAGGCTATATAACATGGATGCTCTAATATTATAATATACATTGTTAGAAATATTCATTGGTATTATGTCGCTAGCATATTTCATTCATTTGTTCATGCATTTAATTAGTTATTTATACAGTATATGAAAATCAATTTCTCATAAAAAAAAATATGAATGTTTAATTGTTACGTATTAAAAATATTATACTTTTCCAAAAAATGTGTAATATAGCCTATACATTTTCTCTCAAAGGTTGTGTAATTTTATGTAGTATATAATGTAAAGCTGGATATTCAAATATTTAATTTTTGACGATAAATTTGCTTTTTTTTTTATATATATTATAATATATAAATACCATTGACAAAAATGATGATAATTTTTTGCCGCCCTCTCTTCTATTATTTAGTGTTTATTCTTAAATAATTTATGAATATCATATATCTATACAGAAATTTGCTATCGTTTTATTCTGATAATACAATGTAGAATTTTTTTTCATGAAAAAGCTTTTCTTATACACAATAATACCAAAATTTTACATGAATTTTCAAGTAGAGTTACACAATTGTTAACGTGGTGAATACTGACAAATTAGTTGGGGAATACAAAATCTGTGTATTTAAAACAATTGAGGAGCAGCATCTCTCTCTCTCTCTCTCTCTCTCTCTCTCTCTCTCTCTCTCTCTCTCTCTCTCTCTCTCTCTCTCTCTCTCTCTGTATCTCTCTCTTTCTCTCCATATGCCAGTAAAACAAATTAAATTAAAAATACAGAGTTCAAGTCTTTATACAATACATGAAGAAATCTTTCCTTACAATATACTACATTTGAATAATATTCATTTCTTCTTCTCCTTTTTTTATGATCAATATTTACGACTTTTGCTGTGAGTGTAATTCTTTACATTTTTGTTGTTTTTCTTTCTTTCAGATTCGTGACTGGCTTACTCTAGAAGAAACCATGTTAAGACAACAGAGTGCTTCTGTAGGTGACGTCAATGACGTTTTACAACTTTTGGACAAACAAAAGGTAAGAGAACAAAATCCATATTATATAGCTTCATACAGTATAAAGTTTTAAGGATTGTATCCAGTAGGCTCGTATATCCTGACTACGTTATTTATTTGATGTCATTGCAAAGCTTAAAGTTACGTCAACATTTGGTAACAAGTTCAGAGACCATGACCGTCACATGGAAGGACAAAAACATGATATTTAATAACTTAACATTGAGCATTGTGGTATCAAAATATTTGAGTCGTTTATAATAAAAGTTGTCAGCGTTAGGCGATCGAGAAAATTAATTATTTAGCATTGCAGAACCTTGTTTTAAGCAGTTTTTTATTATTATTATTATTATTAATTTTTTTTAACAATACTGCATTGACTCCAAAAATATTTAAATTATGTTTTAAACTTTTTACATGTTGTAAGTTAATAGAAAATTTGCAGCATTTTTAATCACCGATAATCTCCGCATTCAGGGGATAGACAAAAGACCTTTAATTTCATATCCTTAACATTACGGGATCATGTTTTTATTGGTGTTTTGAATAAAATTGTGTAATCAAAGCCTAAAAATATTAAAATGAATCCGTACAACAAAATATACACATTTAAGTTAAGCTGTTAAAAAGAAAGACTAAAGTATGAGAAAAATGTCACCTGTTAATACCTATATTTGTTTTATCTCTTAGTTGCATCATGCAAAAATTTAGCTTTTTCTTTGCTTTATACAACTTTGATGTTGAGCCTTAAGCTCTCTCTCTCTCTCTCTCTCTCTCTCTCTCTCTCTCTCTCTCTCTCTCTCTCTCTCTCTCTCTCTCTCTCGTAAATACTAAACAAATTTATTTTGTATCATGTCACGTATACGTATTCCTTTTGAAATTTGCATATAAAATACATTTAGGAAATATGTCTAACTAGGTTGTGATATGATAATATATTACAGTACGTAGTTTAAAACATATATTCAAGTATCTTTGAAGATTATTAACATTTTTTTCTCTTTAAATGTGATTCAATTTTTTTTTTTTTTTTTTTTTTTTTTTTTTTACGTAAAAACTTAAGTTCTTATAGGATAATCCTATAACTTATAGGATTATAGGTTCCATTGCTAAAGGAACAACAAAATGTCAAGCATCTTTGTATATACGTTCTGTTTAGCACAACGATTCCATTACGCATATAGATAATACTGTCTTAATGGAACTTTGGTATAGGTTTAGCTCAGTATAAAAATTAAAGGGGTAGTCAACGATGGCTTTTAAATAGTGATTATTGTGTTATTAAATCTCCCGAAAATGCGATCTCAAAAATTTAATTATTAACGCGCTGAGAGCAAAAGCCGTTACAGTGACTCCGAATCTACGTCACAACTAAACTTGCTCTCACGCTAGTTTGGCGCAAGCTTGAGGTAGTTTCATTTTAACGTAAATCATTTTACTACATAGCTGTAGCCGTAAAAATATTTAATACAAGTAAAATGTTACGTCAAGTAGCGAGAGCAAAAAACAAGAGTAACTCACACATGCGCCAAACTATAGCGTGAGAGCAAGTTTAGTTGTGACGTAGGTTCGAGGCTGCTAAACGGCTTTTGCTCTCAGTGCGATAATAATTAAAAATTAGATATTTCGTTTTCGGGAGGTGTAAGAATCCAATCATTTTCTATTAAAAAAGCCATTGTTGACTACCCTTTTATAAAAAAGTGAAAAAAGCCCGGTAAAAATGATTTGTGTGTACGTAAAAAAACGTACGGGAAATAGAGCTCAAAGGAAAACATAAAAATAATAATTACAACTCAACATTTATATAGCAACAATATTATTTGTACTTTTTATTTTATTTACAATCTCTGTTGTTTTTTTACAAAATTATCATTATTCGAAATAACAAATATTAAATTAAAAATCAATACTCATTTATATAATAATCCGTGATACCTTTCAATCAGACATTGTAATCAATAAATCTATCACAAAATTAGACAGATGGAATTAGTAAAAAATTTATTACACGTACAAGTGTCTAAAATTTATATCAATTTACTTTTGTGTGTGTAACTAAAACTTGAATTTCTCCCCCCCCCCCTTTTTTTCGTTTTTTCAAATCTATCTCAATTTTGTAGGATTAAATCCATGAAGTAATAAAAATAAATGGATAAAAAAAGGTGTAACTTTACCGTATGGTCATTCCAATTTATTACTGTTTTTTAAATTGTACGTACGTTCATACATATAGTATACATACACTGCCTAAATGATAATTGTTTTAATGTGTATGTTGTAAATTTATACACTTTTTTTTTAGCGTAACGTGTGAGTGTAATTTACTCGATTTTTACATTGTAATATCTATGATAGTGAGTTACAGAAATAAAAATGTAAGAAACATTTCGTTGAATAAAATTAGTACTCATATTTTTATAAGTGTGACAGACTTATTATTACTGAATTTACTGCAATTTAAATGAAACAGATAATTTCTATAGTGGCTGAAAAAAAAATAAAAATAAGAGGGAGTAATCATTTAAAAAAAAACATTAATAGCATTTTACAATGAATGAATTTTATATTTCACATCTTGACATTTTCATTTCCTAGAGAAGCAAATATTAATGGAACACATTTTCAAGATAAGTTTTAAAAAGAACGAAATATTATACTCTGATGTATTTTATAAAAAAAACGTTTTCATATATTTTCAAGTAACGTTATTTCCTATACTAAAAAAAAAAGAAAAAAAAAAGTTTTTTAATGTAGTTTTTCTTATTATTATTATTAAAATTTTTCAAAGCATTTGTAATTTGTATAATTTATTCTTGTCCATAATTAGTAAAAGAGAGAGCTTATTCCATATTTTATTTTTTAAAATATATATGCCCAAGTTATTGTCATCAACATTTTTATATGGGTCACTGTTACTTACAAGACAGGATATGTGCAGTGATTTTACTAAACCCATGTACTAAAAATGTACTTTGTATGACTAACATGCACTTTACTTGTACCTGGCAATAGCATGACGTATACTTTAAGTGTAGTACAGTGCCACACAAATAAAAAGTATTCAATTTTATTATTTTTTTTTTTGCCGCTTCTAAATTGCAACAATATTATACAGATAGATGTTTGGAGAGAGAAATAGAGATCGAGGGAGAGAGAGAGAGAGAGAGAGAGAGAGAGAGAGAGAGAGAGAGAGAGAGAGAGAGAGAGAGAGAGAGAGAGAGAGAGAAAAGAAAAGAAAAATGATTACCCTTTATTTGTCTAGCACTGTACAAGAACGTGTCCCAGAGTGACATATAAGCACAGGTTATATGATATAGTTTCCATCAAGTAAATTACAATAAAGTTATGTTTGCTGGGTTCTGGTTGTTAACAATTCATGTAGTAGCAAATATTGTACGCAAACAACGTTAAATATACTCATAGGTCATGATAATACGGTATAGGACAAATATAGTATACACTATTATACACAAATATCACGACTACTATTGGCAGTAATCCATATCATACACACTTTAGTTTGTAAACCTTGTACATGGTTTCACATTGTTTTAGGTGTTATAAAATAAACATTTCTGACGTCATTAAGCATTAAAATATAACGATAAAAACTTTAATGACGTCATCAACGATACGATAACAATGAAGAAACATCCAAGTGTATCGTTGCTTCTATACTGTTTATCCATGCAGTCTTAACGCTTGTAACGCCAGTTGCATTTTTATCGTGAAAATTTCCATTGCTCTGTGATGTCATAATCGTTAATTCTACAATACTGTGGCTTCGACAGTGGCTGCGATTAGTCAAACAACTTAGGTCATGTAGATGTACCTTAGAATTCCTAATCTTGATTAGAAAATTCCTGGATTTCTAAGGTCTTTATGTGACATCAAGTGCTTTTGTGAATTGCATGCACTATGTCTACTAAACTAACTAGAAAAAAATATATACAATAATTAAATTATAACTTCCTTTTTAATATATTCATATAATTGAATGTGATGTTCTCATTAATAATTTGCATATAAAATCTAAATCAAATGGATATATGTAATATAAAATGATAAAAAAAATATATAAAAAGCACTAAATGATAAAAAAAGTTGAAATATTATGAAGTATCTTTTTATAATTTTATAATTAAATTTTATTATATATGACAGTGAAATGACATAATATATTCTAACCCTTTTTTTTATATTTAAAAAAAGAAAAATTCTTGAAAATATCATCGTAAATATCTGCGATATTGATCTTTTAATATTTTATAACAGAACTATCTGACACATATTAAAAAATTCTTGAAAATATAATATAAAATGGTATAAATTTTAAATCATATGAAAGTTTTTATGAAAAAAAAAAAAAAATGTCAAAGTGTTTCATACCTTCACTTTTGGGTAGTAATAATAATAATAAAAAAGTTTAGCATATTTCCGTAGAAAACTTTGCAGTAGAAAGATTGTTGGCCTTTTTCCAAAATGGCATGGATTAATTTGACTTTTTTTATTTTATTTTTATATTTATATATCTGTACACTGAAAAATACGTGATTTAGTCTTGGCTTAAATGTGATTAAATAACGATAAAAATGTATATTTTATTCAGTGTAACAGTTGTTTCTATTTCCAATTTTAAAGAGTTAAAAAATTAGGTTTTTATAAAAAAGTAAAAGTCTATTAAACAAATATTTGGATGAAAAATTATCTCATAAAGCAAAATTTATGTTAAAAAATAAAATGCTTTGAAAAGTAAAAATATCTACTTGATGTTTGTAGTAAAATATTAGCATGTTTTATAATTATTACAAAAATTATTTTAGAAAGCCTCGTTCACAATGGACTTTTCTTAAGTGAAAATGCTATTTTTTTCCTCTTAAGAACGATTGGTGTTCACAATGAAACTATTGTTGCACTTAAGAATTTTCTTAATTAGTTTCACTTAACAATTTTTTTTCTTAATTTTTCTTAAGTAGCTAATTAGAAGAATTATTTGAATTTACGTAAGAATCAAACCCAAGTTGATTGTTACGTAAATTCAAATAATTCTTGTAATTAGCTACTTAAGAAAAATTAAGAAAAAAAAATTGTTAAGTGAAAATTCTACGTAAAAAATTCAAGAAAAAAATTTCTTAAGTGGAAATTCTAAGTAGCTACTTAACAATCAAACTTGTTCCTTAATTTGAAAAAATTGGCGTTTTCACTTAAGAAAAGTCCATTGTGAACGAGGCTTTAATATCTTTTTCTTCTATTGTGTTTCTGTAACCGTAAAAGTATTTGAAAGTGTTTCAAAATATGCCAATTTTTTTTTAAAGGTACTTTATGCAGTGTAAATAAATATTTCTCCAAAATCAAACAACAATAATAGTAAATAAATATGTTACAGCTTTAAATAAGAGAAAATATTAGGTTTCTGCTTTTCTTCAGTTTATCTTTGATGTAATTTTAGTGTTAAATATTTGATATGCTCGTAGTAAGAAGATAGCTGTTTAGAGCCCCTGAGAAATATGCAACCTGCTGTGGACATATACCCACATTGTTGCCTACTTTACAGGATGAAAATTCAAATTCTACAGATTTTATCCTATATTACGTTTCCTATTTAATAAGGATTTTCAAAATTCATAAAAACTGTATATTACATAATTTACTGAGTTTATGGTTACTAAATGATCGTATGCGATACCATACCTTTTTCTTGTACAGATGCATCATTTTATAAAATGAAGGGAAAAAATAAATCTCAATCAATATTAGTATAGAAAAACTTTGCTAGAAACTTTTATGTTGTAAAGTCAAGACTTTTTAAAAGAAAAAAAGAAGAAAAAAAAAAAAAAAAAAAAAAAATTCCTGAAAAGCTAATTTATATCGTAAATTTGCTATTGTTAAATTTTACTCTCTCTCTCTCTCTCTCTCTCTCTCTCTCTCTCTCTCTCTCTCTCTCTCTCTCTCTCTCTCTCTCCTGTTTTCTATAAAAGTTTTGACAGTATAAAAATCAACAAGTTTTTACTTTATACAATAATTTTTTTATTATTATTTTTTACATTATTATTTTAGACAAAAAAAAGTTCTACCTGACTGGATACATATATAATGAAAAATATGCAAAAACAAAAAATTTCCACTGTTGCTCAGCTTTTATTATTATTATTATAATAATATTATTTTATTTACTACATCATATGAATTTGAAATAACAATCCTGTGTATAGTATATGCAATGACGCGTAAAGAATGATATATTTTTATGTAGAATTAAAATAAACGCGTTTAAAGATGAAGTAACATGGTGATTCGTGAGAAATAATGTTAAAATCTCTCTCACTGTCTCTTGCGCTCTCTGCTATACCTGCAAGGTGTTATAAACGTTTGATTTTAGTTCAAATAATTGTTTATTTAACCAAGGACTGCAATAAAATATATCTGTGGACGATAAAGCAATCTAAAATTGCTTCAGTTTTATAATTATTATTATTACTTTTAATATTTTTACATTAGTATTATTATTATTTTCTAATTTTTTGAACTGATTTTTATTATTAATTCCATCCATTGGTATAGACTGGATGTTGTTTTAAAAGACATGGAAGAGAGAGAAAGAGAGCAATACTTTTGCAAAAAAAAAAAAAAAAAAAAAAAAGGCACATTTTATTATATAGTTGTGATTTTTTTCTTTATTATTTATTAATTAATTATATGTTTTCTTTATTTATTTGACACCAAGATACAGGTACATTTAAATATACAAAATGTTATATATATTATTATATATAATACAAATTTGGTGCAAAAGTGCATTGAAGACTACACAGGGAGTGTTTCATGGTCTGTATAGAAACAAATAAAGTAATAATGTCTTAAAAGAAGATTTTGTCCAAAATTTAAATCATATATTCATATTTTTTTAAAAAAACTGTAATAAATATATAATATTATAAAAAAAAAAAAGCTCGCAATAACAGTACAGATCATATTACGTGCAAGATAAATTTTTTGACAGCAATTTATTTTTTTCTTTTGTAATCTGACATCTCATTTGCCCAAAAGAGAGAGAGAGAGAAAACACAATCTCAGCGTGAAATTAGACCACTTGTTGTGCTTGTCTAAAAAGGAACCCCTATAAAGACGGTCAAACGCTTCATCACCACTTTTTTTTTTCTTCCTTTCTCCTTTAACCTCCCTCTTACCATACTTATTAAATTTCCTAAACACTTCTATTTCTTTCACTTAAACGATTTTTGTCGTGTGTAATACAAAAAGAAAAAGAAGAATTTTGAATTTCAACACTTATTATATTGTATTAGTTTTCAACTCACCCCATATGTGACGCTAGCTATTTGTACACTGGCCCCATCTGTTGAGTGGTTATATTACTTTAGCAAGAGTTATAATAAAATTTATGAAGATAGATTACATGAAAATACTTTTTAAATTTAATGTGATACATCATTGTCAGTTAATAGCTGTATATACATATATAAGATTAAAGAACTTCATCTTAGTCTTGAAATAAATTGTAAATCGATAGTCTAAGGTTATAAAATACGATTTCCATCACACTTTTCAAATACTATCATGATTTTTATTTACTTAATACTTGTCTATCGCATAATAAAAATAAAATTTGATATGTATTACTTTCTTTAAAAAAATATATAAATTGCATTACCAAAGTTAACCAGCACTGTATGGATTTAGTCTCTCTCTCTCTCTCTCTCTCTCTCTCTCTCTCTCTCTCTCTCTCTCTCTCTTTCTCTGTCTGTACTACTTTAGTTTTTATAACTTGCATTTTACTAAATAGGGTGGTTTCATTCATATTAAAAAGGCGATGCCATAAGTGAGTACTAAATAAAATTGGCCATTATGGGAAAATGACTCATTTTGCCAGTTTAAAAATACTTCATACAATATTTTTGAAAGCATTGATACTGTTAACAGGTTTATCAGTTTTTTCAAGTATACAAGAAAATAATAATAATAATAAAAAAAAATGCTATTTTTCCCAAAGAAAATAGCTAAAATCTACGGTTGTCCTATTCTAAGCAATGTTATTCATTGCTCAAGAAGAGCATCGAAAAGCATTCAGAATGACGTCATGCGCACACCCCCCTAAAGACTTAGAAAAACATGCATAATTTGAAAATGTTATATTAGCCAAAAAATATAACCATTGAATAACTTTTTTATATAGAGATGTCATTTTTTATTTTAATATATTGGAATAAAGTACTATATTATAAATTTATTATATGAATCAATATTTGTGTATTGCAGGAAAAAAAAATGTTTAAATATTTGAAGATTTTCTATATATAGGAATGTTTATAAATTTTTAACCGGTCCTTTAAACTTATAGAGATATGAATTTCTTCAATTTCTTTTAACATTTATGGTCTTCTAAAATGTATAATATGAGTTTCTGCAAAATCTTAGTAGAAATATATTTAAATTGTAATTTGTTAAACTATTTAGATCGTCACTTTTTTAACATTAAAACTAAATAAAAATAAATAATATGAGAACATCATGCTTAAAGTCTGAAACAAAAGAACAACAATTTATTATTAATTAAATTTAAATACATCATTTGAGTAATTTGTTTTAATGACTTGCTGATAAAAGGTTCATTTGTATGTATATATTTAATTATGTTAATTATAATCGTGTTGACATGTAGATTTACAAGTAGTTTTGAAAACAATTATATTAATTAATTAATAATTAGTAGAGAGAATAAGTTTCTTTGATATATTTCATTATTTATTTTAATTTTAAACTTTTACTTTTTTTTTACTATGTGTCAAAAATATTATAATTAACATAATTAAATGCGTAAATACTTTTGTTAAACAATTAATACATTGTTTATATTGACCCCTTGTACATCCTTGCGCTTTGTCGCCATGTTTGTGGTGCCTAATGCATTGCCCAGCATAAGATAAACATAATTTCTCTTAATTTTTAACATAAAAATAGTTTATTTCAACTGAACAAATTTTTCTCATATTCTTCGAACTTGTTAGGCGCTAGAAATAAGGCTTTGGTTGAAGTTTGAAGCTTCTTTTGCTATTTAAAAAATAAAAATGACGTTTTTTTCTATGCTGGCCTATGTATTCCTGACCAACAAAATGGCGGCTCTTAAATATGTGTGCAACCGGTCTATACTTTTTAAATAATAATAATAATTTTTTTTTTTTTTTATTGAAGCAAAATTTATAGTTAGTTGTATTACAACATAATTTATACTTTAATCTGTTTTATTTTTTATTTTATAGTTTAATACTTTTGAAGCACAATACTTGAACTATAACAATAATGTCTTGTACAGTAATAGTTTGTTGTTGTTGTTATATACTTACCGTGGTAAAAGTAGGAACTAAAAGTGTGTAAAAATGACCTGCACTAAGTTGTACAGGAGTTTCACAACGTTCAGCAATCACCATTAAAGTTTGTTGTATTGTTACCATCTCTCGTTGCATATTCCTGATTTGCAATTTGTCAAGTGCTAACGGTATCTCAGCTATTTTTTGTAAGCATACATCACGTAATTTTAACTCCTATAACAAAGGTATTGCCAAATATTAAATAATTTATAAAACATGAATCTGTGTTGAGATAAAATAAATAAATAAATAAATATATATAAAATAAATAAATAAGTAAATAAATAGATGAATAGAAAATAGTTAAATATATAAAACAACCATATTTAAACTACTTAAATATTTTAAAGAAAATTTAAGTTTTTTTTACTAAAGGTTTGTTTACTTTAGACCATAAAACTACAAAACAAAAAAATTTCATTGAAATACTTTTATATTATTTCATTTTTATTCACTTTTTTTTTTATCCTCTGTACAAACAATGTGTTGTTACACTATTATATAAAGCTTATCAATATACCTTTATGGTAAGGTTTATACAGCCCTTATAGTATAGTATTTATATAAAACATAATGTTAATTAAATTCTCCATTTAAATGCATTATATTATCATAAGTCAGCAAAGTAAAATTTTATAACACAGTATAATATATACTTGAGTTTTAATATGTAATAAACTATTTTATTACTTACATAGTCTTGAATTCGATGTGAACATGCACAGAGACAATAAACTTTTAACGTACATAGTAAAAATACTAGAAGTGATCCCAATGTGTCTTGTGTAACTCCCTATGACAAAGAATGAAATCAAGTCAAATTATGAATAAAATATACAGAACAATATTTCAAAACAAAGAGACAATATGATGATGGCTTGGAAAGAATTGACTTATAAAGGAACAATTTTTTTGGTGTCGACTATGCGATTTTGGTCACATCCGCTTCCGTTTAGACATACTGAGCATGCGTAGTAAGTAGAAATGGAAGCGGTTGTGACCGAAATCGCTTATAGTCGGCCTCAAAACAGTTATTCCTTTATTAGTCAATAAGGAAAAAAATTTGTTTGTCGTTTCCGCATGGATGACTTTCTCAGATATGAAAATTAATGCCATTATCATTATGACATATTTTTAATACGTTTTTATCTAAAATATAATTAATTAAAATGAAATTACCTCTTTTGTAAATTCAATTGCTGCTGCAGACATCATTACAGTTCTAAGAAAGTTAAGTAACATGAACGTTGAGAATATTTCGTTAAATCTCTTTTCCCTCCTAGAAATTAGAAATAAATATTAATTATTATTATTTATTTAATTTTTACTATATAAACTCAAAACTTTTACAATTTTCTTGAAGCCATAGACTACATAAAGCAACATGTGCTTTTTAATGAATAAACACGAAATGGGATCTTCAAAAATGATAACCATTTTTACCAGAATGTTAATGTAGCCCCAACAGAGAGTTTGAAAATACTGTTAAGTATGTAATGTGCGTGACTATTTATGTTTTTGACGTCAGAAACATGCAACAATTAGTACAAAAAAAATGTTTTGCGGGTTGCATAAATTGATATTTTCTGATAACTGCTACGGAGGTACAGTTGGGTTTTGAGACAAACTAAATTTATAAAGTTCCATCAAGTCTTTTGTGATATAAATGCTTATGCAATTTCTTCTGGTCTATTCCTTGAAATAATTAATTTCTTAAGTGTGGTTTTGTGAGGTCTTATCTTGGCAGCTCAGTTTTACTGAATTAACTGGTTAACCTTCGCCAAAAAATTATAATTTAAAAACTAAATAAGTACAATGTTTTGTTGTTAATTTAACACAAATAGCATATAATATATTTAAAATAAACGATGTAGATTTAAAAATAAAAGTCTAAAAACTGTTGAAATTGTTCCTGATGTGGTGTCTGTTACTGGCCTAGGCAGCAAATATTAGTTGGTAGCAAGATACAATTTGAAACTCGAGAATTTGCATTTGCGTGTCATGCAAAAAACTGCAGTTCTTGGCATAGCCAACATCGTGCGCAAAGTGCTTAGTTTGTGATCCCTCTATTTACCACCTGCTGTAACTATCAGTGTTTTTTGTTACTGTGTTATTCTCATCTTCACCTTGAATCAAGTAGGATTCCGGTGTTGGTGTTAAAAGAGAAGAAAAAAAAAAACTCATAATAATAATAATAAAATAAATAAATGATAACATGATAACAGTAAAATAAAAAGTGCAATTAAAAAATTCTAAGACCCTAGAAAATTTTAAAACAGCAGCCTTGAGATATAATTTTAGTGCTTTGATGAACATGAATCGCACAATCGCACCATATATATTATACATTTTGAAAATTCAAAGTTACATTGAAACTAAAATTTGAAACTAAAAACATCCGCTTCCTTTTCTCCTTACTACGCATGCGCAGTAAGTCGAAACGGAAGCGGATATGAACGAAATTGCTTATAGTCAGCTTCAAAACAGTTGCTCCTTTATCAGTCAATATTATGACATGTTTGTATTTAAAGGGCCCCTGGCCTCAAAAACAAATTTCCTCTCAATTATAAATCATGAGATAGGATTATTATAAATTCACATATTTT
Organism: Ecdyonurus torrentis; assembly: GCA_949318235.1. Lineage (NCBI taxonomy): Eukaryota > Metazoa > Arthropoda > Insecta > Ephemeroptera > Heptageniidae > Ecdyonurus > Ecdyonurus torrentis. The sequence goes on from OX439136.1 coordinate 17,776,394, forward strand.
GTGTCTTAACCCTTCAGTACTCTCGCAAACGGGGAAGAAAACTTGTAAAGTAGGCAACCCGCGTTACAATTTCCATTGTATACCCGGAATTGTTGACGTCATCAAGTCCTAAAGTTGCCTACTTTAAATTTTTTCAACCCCAGTCTGTGAGGCTATAGAAGGGTTGAAGGATATAATATGTGTATGAATGATGGTCCCATCTTATGAATTTTACGTTTTTGATTCAATTGTATGAGGCCTGGAGCCCTTTAATAGTTAAATAAAAGCATAAAATTCTCTAAAAAATAATAATAGCTCAGAATACTATAAATTTCGAAATACAAATACACATAAAAATTAGAAACTTTACAATACTTACTTTATAATAAATTGATGAAATAAGATGCAAAATTTTATATCTTCTATTATTTTATTCAAATTTTCTTTTACTTTAGTTGCACATGCACGTTCACATTTATTTTCTAATCGAATCGCCATCATTAATTGTACCAAGTGTAAAGAATATGACTCAATAATTAATAAAACATAAAGTGCTAAATAATCAAGGAAATTTAATTCTATTAAAGCAATTAAAAATACTATAGATTGATATATCTTAAAAATGAAATGAAAAAATATATTATCAAAATAACGTATATACAAATAACTATTAACCTTGTTACTATTGTTAATATCATTATTAGAATCTATTTTATTATAGCCTAATATAAGTACGATTGCAAAAATTATAAAAAATATTGAAAATTTTAGAATAATATTTTTAAAATATTTATTAATTCTACTCTCAAGTATACGTTTATATTTAAATAATTCAATTGGAATTCTATATTGATTATTTAAAATATTACGATTTTTAAATAATAAAATTATTTTTAAAACTGTAATTGTTATTAAGATTAATCTCCAAAATACACTTAAAAATAATTTGAAATCTGGTACATGATTTATGCTAAGTATTATAGCAGTTATTACATGAATATGCGCTATTATAAAAAATAACATATAAAGTCGACTTATAATTGTACACAGCTTTGTCTTAATGTTCCATTCTAATAAACCACATATTTGCATTATGCAAAATCCGAATTTGAAGTACATTTCTCTATACTGAATGGTGCGCTTGAGTGCTTGAGTGATGACAGTTTCGTCTTGAAAATGGTTGAATTTGAATACTATTAGGGTCTTATATACTTTTCCGTGTCTTCTCTCTCTCTCTCTCTCTCTCTCTCTCTCTCTCTCTCCAAACTCTATTTCTTTTAACTTTTTTGTAATAATACTCTTTCTTTTTGTTAAAAATTGATTTCAAGATATAATTTATTTACAGCCCAGAGAAAAAAAAAGAAGCATTTTTCCTCAAAACACCCCAATTATTATATAGTTTTGTTACAAATTGTCATTTTTATTATTAATATTTTATATCACAACGACTTTAACAAAAACTTACATGAGATTTCTATAAATAAAATATACATGCATGCACGCACGCATTTGAAATTCTTAGAATTTTTCTGTATTTTATTAAGCGCAGTTTTTTTTTTTTTTTTTTTTTTTTTTTCCTTGATAAAGTTATAAACATTTATAATGTGAAATATTAAGTTACAATTAGCAATTATAGCGTGTATTTTTCTTAAGGATGTAGAAGTCATAGACATGTCTATGGTAGAAGGTATGAACTTGGCTTCATAATTATTATTTTTGTTTTTTTACAACTTCTTGTCTATACAGTTCATTGTCAGAAAAAAAAAATTTAATAATAAATAAATAATGGTCTTTATTGATCAATCAAATATTGAAAAAATTATTATATTTAAAAGAAATTGTTGTTAAGGGAGTAAATGACCAGATCATTGATATTATTTTACAAACGATTATTTCACAGATTCAAATGAAATAAAGATGAAATGCTATTCAAAAGTTCACTTATTTATATCAAACACATCATGTAAAGATGTTTAAATATTTAAATTGTTCCACTTTGAGATGCAATTGTGAAAAACTAAATTTTTAGCATTTATACTCTTAAATGAAAAACTTAGGAAATTTAACTTTTAGAAAAAAAAATTAATTTTTTCATTTTTTTTTTTTTTTTTTTTTTTTTTTAGTTTACATTATTAGCAATAAATTTTGCAGAGAGAATTATTATGAAAATACAACTCCTTAAGTGATTAATCGGTGCCTCGAGCCAGAAAACTACTAAATGTTTTCATCATTACAGTACTATTGATTATATAACTTAACTTGAGGAATTGTTGTTAATTGAAAATTACTGACATTTGTAAGTTACATTACGTTAATGCGATTGTATTCAGAATTAATTAATGTGATAAATGTGATAGTTACGATAACTTAATTATTTCATTGCCAAAGCATATAATATGCGTTAAATAACAAAAGATACCTTGCCTAGTTAATTCAGATTAACATTTCCAAGTTATTTGATCTTATAAAGTAGGTTATTTTACCCTTAATTTGATTGAAAATACTGTTTAAACAGATAGCTATAAAACAAAAAAAGACGACGTAGTATATTATATTAATAATTTTTATTTGCAATAGTTCTAAAGTTAAAAAGTAAATTGTTACAATTTTTTTAGGCATTCAATTTTATTTCCACGTAGCAAATAAATGTTATTATATGTATAATTAAAGAAAAATTTGTTGGAATTTTCTTCTGGCTTCAAATCTTTTTTTTTTTTTTTTTTTTTTTTTTAGATATTATTATATATTATAATTTTTATTTTATTCTAATTAGTGGAGAAAATGTTTATATTATTTCAAGATTTATTTTGTTTTAAATGTATACAGTATTTATGGAGATGGACAATTTATTGTAACAATTTTATTTACTTGGGTGACAATAATTCTTTTTCCATGCAACCATATTTTACATATTTTATTTACAAATTTTACCATATATTACTGGTTTTACCAATATAATGAAATAAAATATTTACATTTAGAATATAAATATTATAATATACATTAAAAACACACACATATAATTAACAGTGGTTTATAATCAATAATTTTCGTTTTTTGAAAGTGATGTACATAAATATTTTGATTATACATAATTTTTTACTCTCTTGGAACTAATGGTGAACACATTTAAAGTTTTATTATTATTATTATTAGTATAAACTTTCAATAACAGATTTTTAATGTTTATTTAAACTAAATAAGAAAGTATAATAGGAGCTCATCATGCTAAGAATCTGAAACAAAAGAATAATTTTATATTACTTAAATTTTTTTTTCATTTGGAATCATCATTTATATTATAATTGATTAAATTTTTCAATGTTGTTGTATACCATAGCTGCTTCTTTATCATTTAAATTGTTATTTTCATTTTGGTTTCTATAAACTTTAAAACAAAAAATGAAGGTTTTCGTTGCCTTCTTCCCAAATTATATACATATTACATATACATATGTATATATATATATATATATATATATATATATATATATATATATATATATATATATATATATATATATCAAGGATTATTGTATTATGAAAAATTATTATGAGCTCATACAACGTACAGGCCAAAATTTCATTTGCGCCTGCAAAAATATAAAAATTTGGTGTAAAAAAAAAAGAGGATTTATAATTTGATATTATATTTTTATATAATATATATTTTTGATATATAGTGATATTTTGGTTACTGTAAATTAAAACCATTACAGTTCGAACTATAGCTCAGACAATATTTTGATATGTATTGCAATAAATTTTAAGTGCAGAATTTACATTTAAGTTCATATAATATCAATAATTAATTATACTCACCGTTGCAAAAGTAGGCATCGAGAGTGTGTAAAATGAACCCGCACGAAGAGGCAAAGGAGTTCTACATTTTTCAGCAATTACCAACAAAATATGTTGTAGATTTTCAACTTCTTCTGGCATCTTATTAATGTTTAATTTTTCTAACTCTTGTGGAATTTCAGCTGCTTTTTGTAAGCATAAAAGTCGTAATTTTAGCTCCTGAGAGAGATAGTAAAATATAAGGAATTATAAGTTACGGAATCATAATTATTACAATTAAGATACAATTTTATTTAAATACTGTAGCGAATTTCCTAATATGAGATAAACAAAAGTATAATTAAATAAATTAAAAGAAAAAAAGAAACTCAATTTAAAATTAGTGTTGTGCTCATTATTTTTCTACAAATAACATAGACAATTTGATTTTTTTTTATTATGATAGCGTTTAAGATACAGTTTAATGATGTGAATTATTTGTTCACATGGTTGAATTTATATTTTTATCATTAAAAAATATATATTTAAAGCAGATAAAAAAACAACCTTTGCAGTCAATTTTATTGAAACCTAGTAATCACGTTTTATATGTCTTTATGCACGTATAAAAATAAATACCTAATAATTATGCTAGCTCAATGCAGTTCTGCGTAATATCATAAGTTATATTGTATATAGTGATTAATGATTATACTACGTAGCATAATAGTTAGGATGTTCATCATACAGTATCTACTTATGCCATTACAAAATAGTAACATAAATGTGCTACAATACTATAATATACAATTACAATATAAAAATGAAGAAAATTACAAAAACGTTGAGGGGGTAATTTTATTTCATATTCTAAAAGAAGACATTGTCCTGAATCGATACATATGTGAATTTCTTATTTTTTGAGTTCATTATGTATTTTGAATTAATATTTGAAAGTCGCGAAATGACGTCACTGGCTGCACCTTATGCATGTTAGCATAATAAAAAGTTGCAGCCTGTGACGTCATTTTGCGACTTTCAAAAATTAATTAAATGAACTCAGAAATTAAAAATTCACACATTTATCGATTCAGAATAATGTACTCTTTTAGAATATGAAATTACCCCTAAAATTTTGTTTAGTCTTCCTCATTATTCAATATAGCATAAATTACGCGATTTATTTTCTTCAGTATGAAGTTTAATCCAATTATACTTACATGGTTTTGGATTCTATGTGCATACCAGCATAGAAAGTAAACTTTAATTGTACAAATTAAAAATACTAACATAGCTGCCATTGTTTCATATGTGACTTCCTAAAACAATTAAAATTATCATTCATATTTTATTAATTATAATTACTTGGATATATTTACCTCTTTTGTAAACTCTATCGCCGTTGCAGACATTAATAAAGTGTTTACAAAATTAAGTAGCATTGAGGATGAAAATATTTCATTGTACTTTGTTTTCTTCCTAAAAAATGAAAAAAATAATACATACAAGTATTAGCCAATAATTAATAACTAGCTGGGATAAGTTTTTTTTTCTCTTCAGTACTTTCACCCCCCCCCCCCCCTTTTTGTTGTTGATATTGTATGATTTCTTAGTATTTTTGACATGCATTTATATTAATAATAATCAGTCTTGTGTTCGATTATCATAAATACTATGACGATATTCGATTATCAAAACGTTACAGATTAACAGTTTTATAAAAGTTATCGTTATAGTTTAACAAAGATTGACGATATTATCGTCGCATCTATATAAAGTTACTTTTGGCTCAAAAAATAAGAAAAAATACACACAAAAGTAAGAAAAGTGCACAGAAATTAAGAAAATGTTACCAAAAATTTAAAAAGTATATAATATAAATGACGCGGTTTATCATTGTAGGTATAGTACAGTCATGAAGCAAGTATTTAAAATATTTTATTTCAATATAAAATTGCTTTATGATTTATAGTTATCGAAAAACTATCGTTATCGTGGGTGAGATTTTTGAAAGTAACGATATCGTTATCGTTATTGTGTGATACTAGAATGTAGTATCGTTATCGTATTAGAAATTTTGGGTATCGCGAACCCAAGACTGATAATAATTAAAAATAATATAAAATAAATAAATGTCGGACTTATTAGATCCAATATAGCAAGCATAACATCGGTGACATAAAATAGCTCAATATTTCTAATTATGAATTTTGTAAAATATAGCCAAGTTCATAAAAATGTTACTTAAAAAAAAAAAAGAAAACTGCATACGCAAAGCCATAATAACACGATGCAATATTTTAAATAAGCTATAAATTTTATGGCGCATGCAATGTTTATATTTCAAATTTTTAAATTAACATTCAATCAACTTGATTGTTCGTTATGAAATTATATTATGTGAACAAAACTTTACTTCAGAGTGTAAATAAAATAACACACTATTATACTTACTGAATGATAAACCGATGAATAAAAATACAAAAGTTTATATCTTGCTCAAATTTCTTAACTTTATCGTAAAAATTTCTTCTAGATATATTTTCAAATTGAACATTTTTCATTAATTGAACCATATGTGAAGAATAAGTTTCAATAATAAGTAATATAAAAAGTGGTAAAAAATCAAGAAAACTTAATTCTATTATTACGAGAGTTAACATTAAAAATTGAATAATTTTCAACATCATATTTAAATATTTATTTGTTAAGCTTATATACATATAACTTCTAACATTAGTTTCGGTAGTATTCAATTCTAATTTATAAAAACCAATGACAACAATAACAAAAAAAAACATAAATACAATAAGAAACGTTAAAATAATATTTTTAAATAATTTATTGACTCTAAGTTTTATATTTAATTTATGATTTATTAATTCACTTGGAATATAATATTGATTATTTAATTTATAACGATATTTAAATATTAATATTAATTTTATTAGAGTAATTGTTATTAAACTTAATCTCCAAAATACACTTAAAAATATTTTAAAATTTGGTACATTTTTTACATTAATTAATGTTAAAATAATAAAATGAAAATGTGATATAAAAAATAAAATGATATAAATTTGACTTATTAATTTACGTAACGTGGTTTTGCTGTTCCATTCTAGTAAACCACATGTTTTCATTAAACGTAATCCGTTTTTGAAATTCATTTCATTTTTCCGAGAATCATGACGTTTCAACGATGACGTTTTAAAGTTGAATACTTACATTTTTGGGGACTTGTGTGTCTTATATACATATTTCTCTCTCTCTCTCTCTCTCTCTCTCTCTCTCTCTCTCTCTCTCTCTCTCTCTCGGCGCTCTTTTCCTAACCCTACGTTTATTTATTGCTCATTTTTTATTCAAAAAAGATTCTGATATAATATATTTTATAGTTCATCCCTTCTGTGAGTAAAATACACTTTTTTCCCGCCCAAAAAGTCCACTTAAATCTATTATATTTGAAATTGTCATTTTATTTTAATATTTTATTTCAAAACATCCCTTATACTAAATTTAATGAGTTGGTATGAATAATATACAAAGTAAATCGAATAAAAAAAATACTAAATAAAATTGTGCGTAATATTTCTCAAATATAATATGTTATTCTTATGGTGGAAAAAAAAAAATACACACCTGATATACAGTATAACTGGGAAATATTTTTTTTAGTCAATTTCAGTGAATTTCAATTTCATATCAAAATATTAATTTAATTGCACGAAAACTTTTTTTTTTTTTTTTTTCTAACAATGATTATTAAAAGTTATTTTATGAAAATTTAATGTAATAGCATGTTTGTTGTTGTTGTTGATGTTCTTTTTTTTTTTTTTTTTTTTTTTTCTTCTTTTTCTTTTTTTTTTTAACTAAAGTGAGAACTTATAGTATGTACTGTAATGTAATTTGTTAAACAAAGTTTGTCTTTACACCCTGAAGCTATTGGTGTGATTGAAACTTCATTCCTTTACGTTTAATAGTTCACTGTTTAGTCGGTAGAAGGAGACACTTGTTGGAATTTACTCCAAGTGTTTACTCTTTGCAACTCTTTTCATTTATTTTTATTTTTTATATTTTTGTTCAATAGTGGAATTATACATTATTATTAACAAATTTTACAAAATATTTTTGTTTAATTAATATTTTCCAGTATTTTTTAATTTTTAAAATTGCTTAAATTAACATATCACCATTTTACTTTCAATTTATTTTTATTCCGAACACTTTTTTTAAGACCGCAAATGTGAAATCTTCTTAATTAATTTAACGTATGTTTTTTAAGTAAAAACTTAAAATAATTATATAAAAAAAAAATACAGAAGAAAATGCAGTTGCAAAAAAGATACAATGCATTTTTCTCTTTTGTACGAGCAAAAATAAGTGTAAAATCATTTTAATTTTATGCCATCAAAATTATGCTATGTATGATGTTGAACGATATGACAAAGTTGTGTGGAGCATAATTATATATTAATTATATTTATTCGGCTTCAAATTGGCTACGTTTTTAAAACGCATATTGATAAATGCATTTTTTTTTATTATTATTATTTTTTTTTTAATCTATGTTTTATATCACGTTCCGCTTTAATCAAGCTTATCTTCATTATACAAGTAGTTTGGCTGTGTTTAGATTTAAATAAATTTGTGTCCTTATTAATTTATTTTATTTAAACATAATTTTTATAAAAATTTTTATAAAACTTCAAAGTTTTATATTAGAAAAATTGATTTTTATCTTTTTAAAGACATAAATTTATTACATTTCTAATAAAAAATACAAAGACTATATTATATAATAATTTATATATTAATTTAAGTTTATTAATATATATCATGCAATAGCTGTGAATTATATTTTATATCTTATATATTTTATTTTTAAAACATGAAATATTTATTATTTTGTTAATTTTGTAAGTACAAAATAAAATATGTACATACTGTACGTACATATTTTTAGTTTGAATGTGTAGTGGTAATTAAAGATAGCTAAAAATAATTTTAAAATTTACATACAAATTCTATATTAGTATTTTTAAGGAGATAGATCAATATAATTATCATCAGCCGTTTTTACAAACAAAAACATCAATTAAACATCTTTATTTATTATTTTTTTAATACAATAAACCCAAACAAACCCAGATATGTAAATATCATGACATATTGCCTTAAAGGCGTAGAACATCTTGAACAAAAAAAACATGTTTAATATCCTAACATACCTAAATATCAACGTTCATTTAGCCGGAGTCATTGATTTCTAATTTATTTTCCATTTACAAAATAAATTAGAAATCAATGACTACGGCCAAATTAACATTGATATTTAGGTATGTTAGTATATTAGGTAAGTTTTTTGTTCAAGGTGTTCTACACGTCTTTAAGTTATCATGTATTACGGATTTTTTTTTAAATTTAGGCCCATATAGCCGTTAATTCAATTTTTCCTCCCTTATCAATAATAGATGAGACAATAAACTTAAGAATAAGAATAATATTAAATGATGCCAATAGACGTTCAAACTCTGAAGATAATGTACTTCTGATTTCTTCCCTTAATTAAAGTTAAAAACAGAGTGTAGTTATATGTTTATATAGCAATCATACCTCCGACTATACTGCGCTGCTGTACTTTTCTTTTTATGATTGATGAGTATATAAAAGTTGGACGCAAATTAAAATTTAAAAATTTTCTGCTTTCTTTTTATTACTACGGTTATTTGTTATATAAAACACTTTTTTTCTTTGCACTTTAACTTTTTTTTTCTTTTTTTTTTTTCTTTCAGTCTATAGCGTGTTTGGGTTTAATTAAAGATATTTGAACTCAAAACTCAGCGCTAGAACTTGTTCTGCGTCCTTATGGGTCTTGAAGTTTTGGCAACACTATAAAAATCATGTCCTAGAGTGTGATATGACACGACTCATGACCCAGGGAATGACCTTAAGTTGTTAGTAATCACTTAGAGGAATATACCTTAAGTAAACATAAGCATTTGTGTTACAAAATAACTTAAGTTTGTCGGAAAACCCAACCGTAGTGCCGTAGCAGTGATCAGAAAATTTCGATTTTTGCAACCAGCACAACAATTTCATGGTAATTTTTGCCTGTTTCTGGTGTCAAAAGCCGGAATTGTCACACAAATAGCATAATTTACATTATTTTCAAGCTCTCTTGTGGGGCCATATTTACATTCTTGTAAAATTTGTCATTTGTTTTGGAGATGTCATTTTGTGGTTCATTAAAAAAACAAATAATGTTATTTTATGTGATCTAAATACTATTTCTGACATGAGGAAAAAAAACTGTGTTAACTAAATTTAGAATGCATTGTAGGAACAACTTATAATTATTAATACAAATTTTCCATTCTATCTTCAATATTTGTAATTTTTTCCGTTTATTATTAAATATTGTACATACTTCATAAAACATGCAACCCATTTTAATGCTTAAAAATAAACAAATAATAATTTATAACCCAAAATAGAACGAAACTTTTTTTATAAATTATTTAAAAATTTCTTACACTCTTCTAGCTTTAAATAAAAGAAATTTTAAAAAGCCTTTTTACATAATAAAAAAATCGCTTAAAAAAGTTAATAGTATTTAATTTTTGTTTTATATCGAAACACATAAATTAAACGGACATATAATATTTAAGTAAATGGACGTGCCAAAAAAAAAAAAAAAAAAAAAGACAAAGACAAAGACAAAGTATAAGCTATTATAGAATCTGCTTGAGTTGTTCTTCTTTCACAGAGAGTAAAACGAACTTACGTACTCAAAAGCCGTCACGCGCTCGAGCTTTCTAATTTTGCTCTTAACTTTCAGCAAGTTAACTTTTGTAAAAAGATCATGATGTACGACATAACGTTACGTTATACATTATACATTGTAATTTTTTTCATATATATATATATACTCTATTCATAAGGAAACTTAAATTAACTTTCATGTATGTAGTGATAAAAGTTTGTCGACTTTGTAAAATTTTATAAAATATGTTGTAATTTTATCTCTCTTTTAATGTTGAGTTATGTTTAACTTTAATTTAAATATGTTATTTAATTTTTAATTTGATTTATTTTTATATAAATATTAATTTTATTTAACAGTTCTAATTAAAAGGCTGTTATAATGTTGACGTGAACTACTTACGTTTTCTCTCTCTCTCTCTCTTTGTCTCTCTCTCTCTCTCTCTCTCTCTCTCTCTCTCTCTCTCTCTCTCTCTCTCTCTCTCTCTCTCTCTCTCGTAATAAACCTTATATCAAGTGTAATTAATGAAAAGTTAACAGTAAACGACAAATGTCAATCCTGTCTTGTCAAACAAATAAAAATAAACATTGAATTGATTTGTAATAAAATATACATCTCAAGCTATATTTTTAATTTATTATATAATATTTTCCACAAATATGAATCAAACTATGAAGTTTATTAATGCTGAATTATACAAATTTCTAGTAAAATATAAATGTTGGTTATAGTTTCAACAAATTTTTAGGAAAAGTAAATATAATATCCTGTAATTTATGCAACTAGTGTGTTATTACTGTAAGACAAATTGCGTGTTTTCCAAGGGGGCAAAAGTAAATATCTTATAATATATAAGTAGTAATGTGTGTTTTTAAGCGTAAGTAAGTTCTAAAGTAAAGAAAAGGTTCCTTTCTGTATAAGATTTTGTAGTATAGAAATATTATGCAGAAATATTAATGTTTGGGAGAAATTTACTTAATGTATACATTTTAATTAACTGAAAGTTTCTAGAAAATCAACTAAGAATTCGTTTTCAAACATTTCACCTCGATAAACTTGTGCACTAGTTTTTTTTCTTTAATGAGTGTGTTTTATATAAATAAGTATATTTATAAGTTCTTATATTTATTTTTTTTTCTTTCAGTAATTAGCATAATTAAAAAGAAACAAAATTTTAAATTGCAATTTACCTTACTGTCATAAAAAGCCTTTTCAAACGGAACAGTATGAACACGTAATCGTTTCAATCATTACATATTTCTAAATATTTAGAAACTAAATAAATACATAAATAACTATAATTAAAAAAAAAAAAAAAAAGAAAATCCTCCTTTAATCAATGGATTTACGGTATGAAACTTGGTAGTATACTCTTATTGCTATTTCTAAACAGGCTGAAACACCAAAATGTTACCAATATTTTGGTATTGTTCTTTCAAATATAAAATACACGCATATAAGGTGTGCATGACGTCAATATTTAATGCGCTTGAACACCATACTGGTGTAATGAATAGCATTGCTCAGCATACGAAAACATTCGTTTTTGACTATTTTCTGTTGGACATCAGTAATTTTTTTCGTTTTTATTATTTTTCTCACATACTTGAAATACTAGTTCAACCTATTTACAACATCAATGCTCAAAAAATATTGCTTAGTTAGTATTTTTAAACTGGCAAAATGGGTCATTTTCCTATCAGCCCATTTTATTGAGTGATCCAACATGGCGTTGACTTTAAGAATGCATAGACTCTATAATAAATAGATAATAATTTTTATAAATAGGCTACAAAAATGTACAAAGCCCACAACATTGACTCTCTAATTTTCTTGATGTCCGAGGTTGATAACATAATACTATAATTACTTCATTTATATTTACACTAATTTAAATGATAAAAAGTTCACAAAACTGTTTTTATTACAATTATAACTCTCGACAGAGAATATTTTATATGAGTAATATTAAACTTCAGAAAAATAACAATCTAAAAATTTTACTAAATTAATTAGCATAATATTTTATTTCATATACACGGAAAAAAATGATGTGTTAAATCTAAGTACATAGGTATACTAACGCAAATAAGCCCGCGCCCTAGTACATGCGCGCAAGATCTGAGTATAATTGAGTAACCTGTGTCTCTAGCATAAGTGACGCCAAATCCCTAGCGCTGGATGTTATGCCACCTGCGATGTAGGAGGAGCGGTACCTAGCGTCAGTATAGTTTTTATGTCACCTGAGAGCTAGGGGGAGCGGCACCTGACTGCCAGCGCGGGCTGTACTACATCTGCCGCGTGCTTCGATCTAGTCTAGCGACAAAAAATGGCCACCACGAAAAGCAGCCGATTTTCACTAAAATGGCTATTCTTTGTGACATTGTCGGAGGCAAAGAAATAAACAATTTAATTAAAAGTACCAGCTTTATAACATTGCTTTTATTTTTTAACTTAACAAATGTATCATAAAAAATTAATGAATAGTAAATTTTTTATCCAAAAAAGAAAAATGAAGTAATCGCATCTAAGGATAGACCTCAAAATAGCTAGGCTCAGTAAATAATTTATGTCTTTAATTAAAAAATTTTCATCGACCACCCGAGATCTGCAGCAACAGCCACACAATATTATGATCCCAAGTCCCCGGTATAATTTATTATGTATTTATCATTATCAATAGTAATACAAAATTACTAATGTAATATTAATTAAAGCGCTATATTTATTTCCTTAAAAAATTATTATTGATGCTTTAATAAATTAATTATTTAATATTTGGCGTTGAACAATAAAAGCAAGCAACAAAAACAATTTATATATTTCAAAAAAATATTTATAATTTTATTTAACACCTTTTACGCCATTTTGGGGTTAAAAACCAAATCTAAGTATTATAGTGCTTGCCTCTATACTTTTCGTGAGGATACAATTCCACCCGATCGGGAGTCTATACCTCCTTACCTTTAGTTTAATCCTCCTTACACCAGGTAGGCGCGAGGTTAGTATAGCAACCTGCTAGATACAGGTAAGAATTGTACCTATTGCAAAACACAGGATAGTTATACTAGCTTTATACCTGGAGTTGGGAGATTTTTCGTTCCGTGTATAAATTTTATTCTATTTAATTATTCTAATTTTTAATTAAGATAGTTTCAATTACGTTACACGGAGAAAATTAGTTACCTTGCAGCATAGTAACTTTTTGAATTCACCTAACAATATTGTAAAAACTTACTACAATCTAGGTAAAATTGCACTGTAAAACACATCTATGTAAAATTTTACACTGCTTAAAGTATTTTTTCACATTATTTTTGAGTTAATTTTTACTTCGCACGTGTGTGTAAATTTTAACACATTAAATAAAGTAGAATTTCACCACGCACGCTAGGTTAAATTTTTACCCAGCACTGCAATGTAAAAAGTTACCTAGCAGTGCAATGTAAATTTTAAGCTTAAAAACAGTGAAATTTTACTTTATTTTGGATTTTATAAATTTTACATTCCGTGCTGAGTAAAAAGTTACCTAGCAAGCTAGGTGACTTTTTACTAAAGGGTCTGCCCTTGTGCAAGGTTAATTTTATTTGCGTTGCGCAGTAAACCAATTAGGGGTGAAAGTCCGTGTTTTTTAATTTTGTGCACCCTGTTTAAGCGTAAACAACCTTCAGTATGGAATTTTCCTTATACAGCGAACAAATGTCTGTGCCACTTACTAAAAAATTGAAGCAGTTTTCATACAAAATATATTGTGTTATATGAAAATTAATAGTGAAACTAACTTCTTGCTATAATGCGTTTTATATCTTGTGCAAAAAAACAACTAGAATACAATCTACAGATGGATTACATGTATGCAACATGCCGCTTCAAAATATACTGCCCTAATGTAAGTATAATTTTTTTTTTTTTCATCATAATTTTATTTTACAAAATTGCATTTTTTTTTTTTTTTGAAAATTCTTAAGTAGTGACTTTTTTAATGAATCATTTAATATCATATTTTAATGGTGTACATTTTATTTTATTCTGCAGGTTTGTGTGGAAAGTGCAACCGTCTTTGTTTGGTCAACAACTTTTCTCTACGATAGCCATAGCTACACGACTGTCCCATCTAATGAACATCAAGCCGTCGCGGAACACATCGCATCGATCTATTATATTTGACTATTGGATAATAAGTGAATGTTCAAAAACAGTGAAAACTTAAAAATTGTGTTAATAAGTGTTTATGAAAAGGACAAGGCTCGTAAAAATCGTAAGTCTCAAAAAGTTGTACAAAATTGTTTGAAAAATATTTTATAATGTAATAATGAGGTATGCATTATTTTGTAATTCTGTATGATTTTGTTAATAAAAGTGGACTGTAAAAAAGATAAAATTTTGTATTATTTTGTATAAAGTATTCATTTTCTAATTTATAATGTGTAGTCAAATTTCAGTAATATTGGTGTTTTTTTTTAAGTATAAAATATATAGGCAGTTGAATGTATAACATTTACTAAATTTTCAAAGTAAAAATTTTACTAATAAGTAATGTAAATAATAACCCAGTTTGCAAGGTAAAAAATAAGCCTAGCTTTCGTTGTAAGATTTTACATTGCATGCTAGGTAACTTTTAACCTAGCGCGCTAAGCTACTTTATACTACAGCGCTACGTTAATTTTTACATTGCTTGCTAGGTAACTTTTTGCATTGCAAAGAATGTAAATTTTTACTAAACAAATATCGTGCCATAGATTTTACTTCATTATATAGTAACATTTTACTTCATTCAAGTTACTTTTTTCCTCCGTGTAAACTTTAATGTTAACATTTAAATTTAGTTTATTTTATTATTACAAACGTAATTGTGTAAATAAGTACGTAGAGTGTACCTAGAGACATGTTTATAGATTAAAATATAAAGATATATAAATTACATTGTTACTCTTGTGATTTACATTGTTAACGAACGTATATATAAAGTACGTCTATTGTTGAGTATAGTGAAACAGATGAGATTACGAAAAATAAAACAGATTTGTTGTTTTGTTTTTTTCTTGTTTGTTGGGGTGAAAGAAAGAAAGAGAGAGGAAAAAAAAAAAAAAAAACTTACATACATCTTAATTCAAAAAAAGAAGCTTTAATTTTGCTTTAAAACAAAAACATCTTCGCAACTTGTTTTGTGATTGTTTATAAAATGTTTAGATTATTATGTACCGGTAAAAAATCCTTTCTCATTGTATTTTTTTCTTCTATATTTACGGCATTTAGAAATATTCTCATTCTTCATATAAATCCTCTTTTTTTTATCTTCGTTTGGAATTAAGTTTACATTCTGATATGAACTGATTTTTTTCCCCAATACTTTTTACTGCAAAGTACCGTACTATAAAATTTTACTATGGCAATGCAATTCATTTATCCGGAGACTTTCACATAAACGTAATATTTCATGGACATGCTAGAAGGCAATATCGTAAAGTATCGTCTGCATACTATACAATTCGAAACACGTTTAAACAATAATATTATAAAGATGGACTGCTTATGTTTACTCAAAATGCGGAAAAGGAAGTGCCGGAAAAGGAAACCACGTGACGGCAAAAGTGGGAGAAATGTTGGTGCCAGCAGCAAGCTAGGCCTTATCTTCGTTTGGAATTAAGTTTACATTCTGAAATGAACTGATTTTTTTTCCCCAATACTTTTTACTGCAAAGTACCGTACTATAAAATTTTACTTTTACCGTCACGTGGTTTCCTCTTCCGGCAATTCCTTTTCCGCATTTTGTGTAAACATAAGCGGTCATGGTATTGGTTCACCCTCTTGCTCGAAGAAAATTTTAAAATTGCGAGTACCATAAGATTCAATGTATTTAAAACAGCACTATCGTGCTCTCAGTCGAGGCTCATTGATTAGCCCCTGGTAGGTATATCAATTTCAAACAAACCTCTATGAGGTCGTAAGGGTATGTTGACTCATGCAGTAACAAAATTTCGGAACCGCACGACTAGATGTCGCGTGTTAAGGTTATATACCCCCGAACGAAATAATAAGCCCACTGTTAGAGAGCAAATAACATGTATTTTTTCCCTTCTTTATTATAAATATAATTAGTTTATTTTTCTGCAATGATATAATGGAAGAGCACTTGACTCTTTTAAAATTCATATTTGTGAGAAAAACACCGATTATTTTAGCTGCATAATTTTTCTGGAGTAAACTTTTTTTTTTTTTTTTTTCCCCTTTCAATATTTAACTTTATATTATCAGTATTTTATACTTAACTAACAATCATCATAAAAATTATAATGAAATTTAATTTTAAAAGTTTTATCCAAGCTTTGTTTTTATATCATATGAGAAAGGCAACCTAAAGGCTTGATTTCAATATCGCATAATATATATAAAAAAAAAATAAATAAAAAAGTTCTTCTGGCGATAAAGTAAAGCAAAAGTTTTTGAAATATAAAAACAAATATAAAGCATTTTGCTGTCGATAATAACGTGAACTTTACGTTGAGAGTGGCAAAGAGCGAAATAAAATTCGTGCAAAAAGTTTTTCTGAGAGAGGTGTGTTTCGATTACTATATAAACTTTTTTATATTAAAATAAAATTGTTGATTTTCAGATTTTTTTTTTTTTTTTTTTTTTTTTTTTTTTTGCGTGTCTGTATTGATACAGAAATAATTCTTCTCACTGACAGTTATAAAAATTCATTTTCTGTTCAAAATTAAAAAGAAATATCCAAAAGTAATCCAAGTTTTTGCCTGGAAATGAGATAATTTGACTAAGAGTTGTAATTGGGTTTTATTTTTCTGAGTAATAATTAAAATATGAGACAAATAAGAAACAAAACGTTATTTTATTATTTACTGTACAACATGTTGAATTGAATTACTTATATAAGTCTTAAAATTTTACTCGCATATAGTATAAAATTTCTGTAATTTTATCTTCTTTATTTTAACTAATTACTTGATCTTATTACTTAATTAGGTCAAGATTTTTATTTTAGCTAGCTAAACTTTAAAAAAAAAAGGTGTCAAATTTTTAATTTTGACCTCTCCAATTGTAAATTGTTAACCAAAAATAATTGTGACATTTTCTATGACACTTGTCTAATAAGCTAAAGATAAAATGATAAATATAATTTACTTAACTTTACGTAACTAATGAAACGCATTTTACCAAATACCGAAGGTACAACTCAAACATATAGTCACAATCATCAATATTAACGTACATTTAACATTACATCAACTACTATTATAATCAATGGATTACAAGAATGACTAATAGTACAGTGTACTATATTATACTATGCTATTATGTTTAAATGAGCAATAATATATAATATCCATTTTTTTAAAAATACGTAAACAGTACAGCAAAGAAAAAAATGTGTGGTAGAGAGAAAAAAAAAAAGAGTGATGTGTAAATATATATTTTTGGTGACAAATTTTTACCACACCTGTTTCCACAAGTCACATTTACGTTGACTTGTAAAAATTTATTTATTTTGCATAAAAAAAAAATCATGCAATAAGCGACTTGTCAATAACTTTTTTTTTTTTTTTTTTTTTTTCTTTTCTAAAATGACACTTTTTCACATACATGAAAATCGTTTTTCCATACATCAATTTTGTATGCTTTCATTTTGACGTATTGTATAAGATTATATATAAAAGCATATTTTGACATATAATTTTTATAACACCGAATCCATCAAATATTGGGCCTGAAGAAAGAAAGTATTCAAAAATTGCTAATTTTTTTACTTTTTACATTTAAAAGTTACATAATTAGGCGTAGAGCGCAAAAATTATATGTTTTTGAAATTGGAACCAACGCATATTTTTGAACGTGTTTCTTTAAATGCATAGTAGAAAAATTAAAAAAAAAAAAATTAAAAAAAAAAATTAAAAAAAAAAAATAAAAATAAAAGAAAGAAAAAATGTTATTATTATTTTAATATAGTAACTTTTTAACTATATAAATTATAATTATATAGTAAAGCGTAAAAACATGAAATATTCATAAACAGGTTGAAATTGTTTTTATTAAGGCTACATGAGGTATATATATTAAATATATTAATGTGAAATAAAATTTTACTACATGCCTGATATAGAATTACTATACCATGTTTAAAACAATACATTAATTAAATTATATTCTCCATATAAATACTTGGTTTGTGTATTGTAAGTTTTATATCTCTGTGTGTCTGTACATATACACACTTACATGGTCATTGAATTACAAATATACAATACAAATACAAACACATTCATAAGGCCATGTAATAGACTATTTTATTTAATTAGTATTTTAACAATTATTCTTGTATTATAATTGAAAAAAACATTAATTTACTTGCAATTCTTGTATTAACATAATCTATTATTAAGTTATTATTAACATATAAAAAAATGAATTATGTTAATAGTTTTTTAATTGAAAAAAAAAAAAAAAAAAAAAAAGGAAGAAATATTTTTGTTTTTTTACTTATGATATGACCATGCACGTCATATGATGCCATATTTTTTTATATGGAATAAATTTAATCACATGCACTCTATTTTCATGCTATGAATTTATAACACACTGAAATTTGTTATAAAGTGTGAATAGACCTTTATTGTAATAAAATTTGAAATATGCATTTTTAAATAAATTTTAAACTGCCGTTGTAAATACCAAATAGCTTAAAGAATTTTGGGTTATATTTTTTTTATATATTTTAATAATAAAATATTTCCTGCGTTTTTTTTTTTTTTTTTTTTTTTTTTTCATTTCTATTATTTTTAAATGGGTTATATAATATATTTTAGTTTGAACAAAACAAACATAAATTGATGGAGGTATTTTTTGGTACTCTAAAAAATTTTAGTACTAGTTGTTTGACCTTCCAAAAAAAAAAAAAAAAAAAAAAAAGTTGAATATTTGTACAATTGTATAGATATTGAAAAAGTGCTCTCATGTTCCGGAAATTTACTCTATAAATCGATGAAAGCAATATATAAGTGGTTACATTTTTGTGAGTTTGTTTTTATATTGACATTAGCAAAGCTATATTAAAGTTACCAAACATAATATGAGAATAGCTATATTCTCTTTTTCATTCTTTTTTTTATACTCGTATATACGGTATGTATTATATAGCGTTCATTTCGTGAAAGTTATCATCAATCTTTTTACTTTCTGACAGTCGACCTTTTTTTGACTTTCAACTTCATTTTCTTACTCTACTCTTTTTTTTTTTTTTTTTTTTTTCTTCTGTAAATCTCATCCACTAGTATCATTTTATATTATACGTATTTTTTTATTGAGCTCAAAATCTAGGTGACAATCTTTTTTTTTTTTTTTTTTTTTTTCTTTTCTGATACTAATGTCATTAACTATTATACTGCATGCAATGCTTTGTGATTCTCTCTCTCTCCCTCTGTTCACGTTCATTTACTATTAAAACCTCACAGTCCGCTGTATGAACGTTTTGTGCTGAACTCCTCCTAAAGAACTGTCTTGTCACTCAAACGCTCCCTCTTATATGTATTGGTAATCTATTTCCCTGTGCATAATTTTAAAATAGACAACTAAATTTAGAAAACTTGAAATACACAAGTAAAACTGCACCTTATTCAGATGTGAAGTATGATTCAATATTTTTACGTTTTTCTTTTTTTTTTTTTCTTTTTTTTTATAATTATTATTTATTTTTATGTATTTATAGTTAACGGTACTCTATAGTACTCTTCATTGAATTCTCGTAGAATCGTCTTAAAATTTTTTTTTTTAAATACATTGACCCTACAATTTTCGTAAAAATTTATAAATACAAAACTTTTTTAGAGAAAATAAAATAAAGAATGTAAGCAATCTATTCTGTACAATGATCTATATTGTTATTATTCTATGCAATGAATAATTTTAGTATTATAAGTAATAGATATTATTTCTTTTAGTTCTATTTTTGTAATATATAATAATATGCTATGTAATAAGTAATAACATATCTTTTATTATTAATAAAGATAGTCATTAATGCATCATAATTTATGTTGTTATGATGGATAAGTAATATGGAAATTGTGTTAGCATAACTATTAAGGTTTTCATTTTATCCATGTATTTTTTTTTAAATAATTTAATGTTTATTTTCTTGTCCTACATTTTAAAGTTGCTCGTTTTAGTATCTCATAAACACACATGTCATTTGCAGAGAATAATTTTTCTTTATTTTCACACCAATATGTTTTCATTTTCTCAGAATAAATACGTGCGCTTCTTCTTTTCTCATTCCTAACTCGTCTCTCTCTCTCTCTCTCTCTCTCTTTCTCTCTTCTGTTCTCTTCTAGTTCATTCACACGACCACACCCAGATAAAAATTTTCACATCACAAAATTGCATTCCTCATAACTCGATTTTTCATCACGTATTTTTATATTGGTGAAAAAAAAAATTAAATGAAATATACAATAAAAGTTCTAAATATTTTTGATGTTCACATTTTTACTCATACCTTTTGAAATTTTACAGTATTATTCTTATTATATTGTCGAAAATTATGTACTGATCTCTCTTTTTTTTTTTTTTTTTTTTCAATAATACAAAAAAAAAAAAAAAAAAAAGCTTTGAAGCTTAGGAAAAAAATTTCGAAAGTCTTTTGATTAGAAATTTATGGTATATTTTTATAATTTTATTAAAAAAAAAAAACAAAGAAAAATGAAAGTTATTATATTATAGAGACTATAGAAAAACGATAAATTTGCTTCCCCCTTATATACGTAAAAAAAAAGAAGGTAAAATTGATTTTCATGTATATGATAGCATTTGTCTTTTTTTTTTTTTTTTTTTTTTATATATGTTTGTATAGCTATATTATAGTATAAACACATCACATTTATATAAGGTTTTGAAATTTTATTATATATATATATTATAGAGTATGTTAGTGGTGATACAGTATAGTAGCTTTTGTTTCATAAAAGACGAGGAAGGGGTTAATACAATATACTGACCTGCAATATTGAATCAACAGTGGTAGTGTATAGTCATCCCCCCCCCTCTCTCTCTCTCTCTCTCTCTCTCTCTTCATCAAGTTCCTCTGATGTTTTATACCATAAGGTTTTTCATATGAATTTGTTCAGAGTGTAATATAGACTAGGTCCATTATTTTATTGTTTTGTCTAATTTTTTTATCTATTTTTTTTTTTACCGACGAAACTCATTAAGCTATAATTTGTTACTGTATATCGTAATTTCGTTTTTAATTCTCTTTAGAGTAATAATTTTTGTTTGTTTATAATTTGAAATAATATTTTAACATCATTATTTAAACAGTATTAAATTTATTTCCATGCATTTTTTTTTTATACAACTATTGTTTTTTTTTTTCTTACAATAAAAGTCATGTTTAAAGAAGTATATCAAGTTTGGGGGGACGAGAGGTTTAGAGAGTGAATTTACTTGGATAGATTTTGTCGTTTCAAATACCATTCTAAAATGCATGCCAAGAAAAAAAAAAAAAAAAAAAAAAAACGAGTACGTGATGAATGTTATATTATAATATATATATTTTTAAATATTATTCGTATCCTAACTTTTCCCTTAAAAGTTATAAGATTGTGATCACGTATATCTTTTGCCACTCGTCTAATCTCTCTCTCTCTCTCTCTCTCTCTCTCTCTCTCTCTCTCTCTCTCTCTCTCTCTCTCTCTCTCTCTCTCTCTCTCTCTCTCGCTCACACACACACACACTCTCTGTCTCTGTCTCTCTCTCTCTCTCTCTGTCGATGTCTCTCTCTCTCCCTCGTCCCAAGTTGTTAGTTTTATAGATATTCCCTGGAAAAAACTTTTTCCTTCTATATGTTTCTAGTAAGATCCCTCTGTTGATTTTTCCGCTTTTCTATATAGTATCTAACTTTAGTCTTTCACACATAAGGAAGAAAAAATATAATACTTTGTATAAATATTAGAGATGTTATATGGTCAGCGCAATATATATATATATATATATATATATATATATATATATATATATATATATATATATATATATATATATATATATATATATATATATATATATATATATATATATATATATATATATATATATATATAAACTCACCCCTACTCCACTCCCATACACCTACCAACACGCACACAAATCAAATCAAACATTTCAGACTTGTTCCTGCTTTGTGATTATCGCTTTTTAATTTTATTATTTGTATAAAAATATTATAAAGCCTCTACTCATAAAAAAAAATACACTCTTTTGACATTTATATCTCTCAATAGTCTTTCTTTAACCCCACAAACTGGGGAAGAAATGAATAATATGAAATATATTATTGCAACCTGTTTAAAAACATTGTTAGTAATCCAGTTTTTTTTTTTTTTTTTTGCGACGATTCCTAAAAATTGCCCATTTTACAAATATTTGAAACTAAATTCAATAGGCTTGAGACGGGGTAATATATTTTTGATTGTCCTATATACCACATTATGTATCAATTAATGTGGGATAGCTCTTTAACTTTACTACAAGTTAAAATATTCTATTATATTGAAATTAATTATTTTGAAGTGCTTCATATATAAAATGTAAGTTAATGAAGGTTAGTTTATCCTATAAAAATTTAGAGATATAAAAACAATCATTATTCGGTGTTTTTTAAAATGATATTGTTTAGTTTGGGGGGCAGTGGCTTATAACACAAACACCATTAGTTTTTTTTTTTTTTTTTTTTTTTTTTTTTTTTGCAACATGTAAAATGGTTTAATTTTGTTCCCTTAATTAATATATATTTTTTATAACAATTAAAAGTTTTACATATATAACACCACAACAGAGCATTTTAATTGAACCAAATAATAAAACCACAATAATTTTTACTTTTAAAGTAATTTTTATTATATATTAAATAATAATTTTTAATTATTTAACTTTCTCATATATGTTACTGTACAGAATATAAATGGAAAAGAAAAAAAATATTAATATCCATCAAATTATAGAAAAATGTTATGAATACAATTACAAATAATTTCTATGTACAGCTAAAATGTAACTATTTTTTTAATTAAATGAATAATCCTGTCGTACAGCAAAGAAATTTTTTCCTTTTACAAAGTCACTTTACTTTATATAGTATAAAATAAACTATGTTTTTATGAATATATATTTCGGACTCACAAAAATATTAAGTATTTGTGTGATCTCCAATGGAAGGAAATTTGTGTATAAATTTTTTATAAGTTGATCTTTTATCAAGGAAATGAATAAACACGTGACCCGAAGTTTTCACTAAAACTATAACCTTTGTTATGGACCAACAACGCATTTATAATTGACATAATTGGAACATTCTTGGACCCTATTAATAATACATTCAACACATTTCTATCATCTAATTTGTTAATTTATTTTTGGAATATTCTAGTTTAAAAATACATATTAAATATAAAAAAAAATATTGGTTATCGCCAAAATGTTATTTGATATTTTATATAACTTACGTAAATTGGATCTATTAATAAAATTGTTGAAAGTTACACCTTGGTTTATTGCGTATGTTATATATAAATTTCTTTCTTTCTTATGTTTAAGGTGGTATTTTGTGTAAATTTTAATTTTTAAAACAATTTCTTTCATTACATTGTATTTTTTTTAAAGAGTAATCTTTCAATATAAAAAACGTTTTTCTGTGTTTGAATCTTTTTTCTGACTTTCACCACATTTAATCTATTTTTCCAAAGATATTTTCTTTTTCTCTCTTTTTGTAATAGTCTTTTTAGTCGTTTCTCTCTCTCTCTATCTCTCTCTCTCTCTCTCTCTCTCTCTCTCTCTCATGAATTCCCCTTTGACTTGCCTATATATCCCTACACCATCACTCCCCGTATTCCCTTTTTCTCCATCCCCTTCTTTTCCCCTCCTTTCCTTTTAGTATATCACGTGACTCTGAAAGACCGTGATAGTAGGGGTAGAAAATTTTATTCAGTTCAACCCTATTGCTCTTATAGGAAGGGTGTTTCTACCGGTTTCTTCTGTGTTAAAAAAAAAAAAAAAAAAAAAAAAAAGACAAGTATACTACCTGTTATAATAATTGTGGTGAACGCGGTTAATGTAGGTATTGTTTTTAACTATATTGTAAAGAAGCGATCTTTATTTTTATATTATCATGAGTCAACAACGTCCAAAAATTGTTCTACAAAGAGTCGGTGTAAGCCTTTATAAAAAAATTAGCATGGGTTTTATAAAGTTTGAATTTTATATAATACATGAAATGTGTTGCTTTTATATTACTGTAAACTAATTTTTTAATAACGTATTAAACTTTTGCAATTTAAGATATAATTAGTACAGACTTTTTTTTATAATATAATCATAATTTTTTATATATAATCATTTTTATAATAATAATCAAATACAGTTTTAAAATATGAAATTTTTGAATTTTTTCATTTGCTGCTAAAAATTGCAAGTTAGCTAACAAACTAAGCATCTTCCACGTGCGTATTCTTTCTCGTATAAATTTACTAAAAATTCTCATAATTGCAAAAAATTTAACATCTCTCCCTCACATTTTTTTTAATCCTCAATGCATTCTTTGTTTTCCAAAAAAGACAAGACAAAAAAGATAAAGGTTTTGAAAATTGTCATAATATAGTGCCTATATTTACATGTTAAAGGTATATGATTTACGACTTTTGAAAATATATGACGTTGATATTCGTTTTATATGAAAGAGCAATCCTGAATAATATGCTTCCTTGTCACAATTGAAATAATGACGTCATAAGAGAGAGATAGGGAGAAACACACACAAAGACAATTATTTTAGTCTGCGACTTTAAATACTTTTGTATGCATATCACTCGTCGGGGATTTTTTTTTTTTTTTTTTTTTTTTTTTTTTGCATGTCTATTAATAATGTATCAAGGGGGAATTTTTGTGGCTGAATTTTTCTGATATATATTATATAAGAATTGTTCGTAAGTCATATTTTTCTTGTACTCAAAAAACTTAGAATTCTATAATACAACAATACGACAATCGTCAATATTTTCGTGTTACGATACAAAGATAACAAATTAGTTGAGTATACATGCATTGAAAAATTATTTAAATATTTATTACAAGATTATGTATTCAATATTAAAAAAAAAAAAAAAGAAAAAGGAAAAAAATGCAGTTTATTAAAGTGCAGTAGAAGTTAATGTTTCTTACATTGTACTAAAATAACATGATAGCAAAACTAAGAGGGAACTAAAAATATTTAATTTATACTCTGCATTGAGATAAAAAAAAGTAACAATCATTTACTTTTGTATATTTAACAATGATTAAAAAAAATTAATTTCAAAGTACTTTTTTTTTCTTTTTTTTTTTTTTTAACCATTTTCTTTGTTTTTTTAATTGCTGTGTTTTGCAAATATAATATACTGTACAGTACTGCATAGTGACTAGAGTGTTTTTTTCTTACAAGATAAAACACTGTTTTCGTAAAATCATAAATTTAAAACTTGCGTATTGGTTCGCATTTTATCATATTTTAATTAAAATGTTTTATTTTTTTAACATTCTAATAATAATTTTAAAATCAAAAACAAGAAAGTAATATATTCATCGAGAAACTGTTTTTTTTTTTATTATTATTATTGTTATTATTTTTTTAATATTTTTTAATCAGTTTTTCATGATTTGATTCAATTATAAATTAAATTATTGAAAATTGAAATTCTATACATTATTAACTTTATTTTAATGAACATCAATATATTATCTTAAATAATATATATACATCAGAATATTATATTTCAACATTAATTTAATTGAATCTAAATTAAACTTATCACGTATGTGGTTTTATTAAATGATATCAGATTTATTCTATGTCCCCACTCAAAGCTGTTATAAGCTAAAATAATTAGTATATGACGTCACGTGGTTAATTACTAACCAATATATCATGCTGGAAATAATTAGTGATTTTTTTTACCTAGATATGTTATGTGATTTGTTTATAATTATATAATTTAGCGGTTGGTCTTATATAATAGTACCTCATACTGACAAGAACTAATTGGACAATAATTATACAAACACGATTTCAGCTAAATTTATTACACTATTATTAATGCCTTATTAAACAGTAATAATACGTAACATAATATTTTTAAAGACGTAGAACACCTTGAACAAAAAAAACATGTCTAATATACATGCCTAAATATCCACGTTGATTTGGTCGGAGTCATTGATTTCTAATTTATTTTTCAGTCACAAAATGGCAAATGCGGGTTTATGACGTCACAGCTTGCCTGTTTCCGAGCGCATGGACCAGCAAGCTGTGACGTCATAAACCCGCGACTACTATTTTGTGAAGTAAAATAAATTAGAAATCAATGTTTCCAGCCAAATCATCGTTGATATTTAGGTATGTTAAGATATTAGACATGTTTTTTCTTCAACGTGTTCTACGTGTTTTAATAAAACATACTTTTAAATAGTATATTTTAAATAAAAAAAAAATATGCTATGTTACATAAATGCAGTATTATAATGTTGTGTAATTTCTTACGCGTATACATGAAAAAATATTACTGCTAAAAAGTACATAAATCCTGTGAATTTCAATAGGTATATAAACATGAGCCTGCAAAGGATATTGTTACATACAATAATACTTAATTAATGCATAGTTAAAACATTACAATAAAGGTGGCATTTTACCTGGATTATAGATAGCATTGTATTGGATATCAATACCTGATTCAGGTTAATATTTACCTTGTGCAATTTAATGGATTCATGTGCCTGCATTATTGCTAAAAAAAATCTGTCAGCCTCACTTTTTTCCCCGTTCTCTCTCTCTCTCTCTCTCTCTCTCTCTCTCTCTCTCTCTCTCTCTCTCTCTCTCTCTTCCTTAACAGTGATGAAATTTTCTTTAATAAATTCTCTTATATAAAAATATGTAAAATAGTTTGTAATATCTCGTATTTACATTTTTCCAGCCTCGCGTTGCAGCAATTTTCTCCAAAAGTGCTTACAACTTAGTACCGCAATGCTAAAGTATAGGAAATTACAAGTTCTTATAAACTTATTCTATTATGGTACCTGAGTTTGCCTAGCACACTACCGGTAGACTCCATTGCTAACGTGAATTTTATAATGAGTGTTGTCACTTTTACTATTTGTTGAAACCTACATATATACACAGAAATAATAATTTGCAAAAATTACGTTACACACACATATATATATATATATATATATATATATATATATATATATATATATATATATATATATATATATATATATATATATATATATATATATATATGAGAGAGAGAGAGAGAGAGAATAAATAAATAACATGAATATTTTATAATATTATAATATTTGTTATCAAACTTTGTAGCGGTCTATTAACTTTGTCTAGCATATGTATAAACACTACGGGGCATATTTTATGCATGCAAATGTAAATTGCAAATGTGCACTAATTTGCATTATTTGCAAAATTGCATTGTCATAACATATAGAGAGATGTAGTCTATTCTATATTAAATATTAAATTAATAGGTTATTGAAGCGTATGAGAGCTAGCAAGTGAGAGAGAGAGAGAGATGCATATATAAAAACATATCGATATGTGATATGTATATATTCTGTTTACATTATTGGTATAATATATTTTACCATCTCAAATATAATTTACTCTTAATATATATTTAAAAAAAAAAAAATTAAAAAATTTAAATTTACTTAAAGAAAAAGAGTTAAAAATGATAAAAGCAACATACAATTGAAATAAAATTACATTTAAAATGCACTTCAATGTATAAATTTGTTTGTCATGACGTCATGTAGTTTAAAAGTGAGAAAGTGTCAAGTAGTGAAAAATATATTACTTTTTTTTTTTTTTTTTTTTTTTTACTTCTTACTCTTGATGTTTCTACTCTTGTGCCTTGTAAGACGTTACTCTCTCTCACTCTCTCTCTCTTAATAAATAATACCTTTTGTTTCCATGTCTGAATACATAAAAACATACTAGCACGTTGTAAACTGCTTCTCACCATGAGAAAGAGAGAGAGAGAGAGAGAGAGAGAGAGAGAGAGACATTTGTCAACATAGTAAAATTACAGAATTATTCATTTCTCTTATCTTGTAATATATAAAGTAATTTACGTAAGAAAATTGTTTAACTTAAAATATTTTTTTGCCTTGTCATTAAAGGAATAGACCAGAGAAAAATATAAGCATTAATATCACAAAACACTTGATGGGACTTACATAAATAACTTTAGTTTAAAACCCAACAGTAGCTCCGTAGCAGTGATCAGAAATTTCGATTTATGCAACCTGCACAACATTTTTATACTAATTTTTGCATGTTTCTGACGTCATATACATGAATATTCACGCAAATTGCATACTTTACAGTATTTTCACGCTCTCTCGTGGGGCTACATTAACATTCTGATAAAAAATTGGCAACAGTTTTGAAGATCCCATTTCGTATTTATTCATTTAAAAGTACATGTAGTTTTATATGGTCTATGGCTTTGATTACAAATTAGACATGATAGTATCGTTCAGAAATAATATTAATGATAAGCTTGTTATGTTATCGATATTTAGACACCTTAAAAAAGCATAATTATTTAAAGTTACACACTAAAAAATTTCGTTAGTAATCAACGGAATAAGTGTTTTTTCAACGGTTATAAGTGTTGATAATTAACGTTTCAAAACTCAACTCTTATTGTATTGAAAACTCAACGCTTAAGTACAATTTCACTTTAAACGTTGATTTATCAGCATAAATAGAGTTGATAAAAACCGTCAATTTTCAACGGAATAAACGTCCTTCTCCACCTAATTAGAAATAATATAAAAACTTACTTTACACAATTTCCTGTGTTCTATGCGAAAAATCAAAATATGCATAAGAATAAATGGTGTTTATTTTTTATTCTTTAACTAGAATCAACGAAAAAAAAAATTTGAGTTTTTTTTATTTCTGCCCAAAAAGTGCGTTTTTTTCGAAAAGTTACCAACCCGTTAGAAATTTTATTGCATTTTTGGATGTAACTCGATTTTTCATACCCAAATCGGTCATCCAAAAATTTATGATACAGTATATACTAATTACCAGTTGAGTTTGGTTCTTTTTCATCTAATTGTAATTAAGCGTTGATTATAAACGTTTGTGACGTCACACGTAAGCGTTAAATATCAACGTTTAAAGCATGACGAAACTGTGTACAAGCTTTTCAACGTTTAGAACGTCGATTATACACGTCTATTTTTTAGTGTGTACTTATAATTTTAACTATATATTATACTGTATATAATAAAGTATATACTGTTATAATGCTGTAAAATGCATTTCAATAATATTAATATAACATCAAGTTAAAGAATAATATACTGTACATTACAAATTATAGGTTATGGCATTTTTTTTTTTTTTTAATTCTTTTTGTCTGCCATGTTCTGAAAAACCTTGATTTTTCATTAATTTATACATATATTTAGTTGTATTTTCTAAGTTGCGGTGAAAGGCGATAAAAGTCTCCCACTAATACTTATATAACATGGTAATTCTATTGCATGTCCATAAAGCGTGCAAAATATCCACTTTTAGAATTATTTTAAATATAGAGCAGACTTGATATTAAAAATAATAATAATAAATATATTTTTTTATATATTAAATATATGTTTTTCATACATATAAAAAAAAATCAAGCTATTTTAAAACATAATAATATAAGCGTTTTATATTAATCGAAACTAATTTGAATTTAGTTCGTTTAAGTTTCTTAATTTGCTTACTAACCGACCGTGTTAATTTAGCTTTAAAACCCCTAAAGTTACTCTGTATATATATACGTATATAAAAGGCATGTGTAATGTTTCAGCTAACTTTGTATATAATTAACCCGCATATATTTTGTTATACAGAACGTTCTACGTGAGTTGGAACAAAAGAAGCCGCAACTTGACGAGTTAGTACACACGGCAGAACATCTTAAGGCGGATTCAAATCGACAACAACTTCACGGAAAAGGTAAGAACAAACTTTATTATCAATGTATGAGTAAATATAATTATTATTATAATTATTTCTATCTATCAGAATCATTTAAATATCTTTAATATAGCCGTATGTATTTAATATGTCCATTGATTTAACATTATAAAAAGCTTGGGCCTTACCTGAGTTAAAAAATGAATAAAAATTCACTTTGACTTATGAAGGAATAGACCTTAGAGAAAAATAAGCATTTATGTCACAAAACACTTGATGGGTTTTACATAAATAACTTTATTTTGTCTCAAAACCCAACTATAGCTCCGCCGTAGCAGTGATCAGAAATTTCGATTTATGCAACCCACACATTTTCATACTAATTTTTGCATGTTTCTGACGTAATAAATATACATATATGCAAATTGCATACTTTACAGTGTTTTCACACTCTCTCGTGGGACTATAAACATTCTGGTAAAAATTGTCTACAGCTTTGAAGGTCCCATTTCGTGTTTATTTTTTTCTTAAAAAGCACATGTTGTTTTATGTGGTCAATGGCTTTAATAGAACGCAGTAACAAATCTTCTATTTTTTTATATTTCTAACAATATCCACATAAAACATAATACTAAATTGGAAAATATTCACATGTACCGTATGATTTGGAGCAACATTAATGTAAACAAGTAGGTATGGTTAACAAAAAATAAATATAAGAAATTTTTATATTCTAAAAGTTACCTTAGTTACAACTTTAAAATATATAAAGTTGATTATGTGTATTAGAAAAAAGAAAAGTAAAAAAAGAAGAGAAAATATATTCTACTTTACTGATTGGCTAAAAGTTCTAAAAAGGCTTCAAAAAGTAACCTTCTTTTATCTTTTCAAAATTCACTTTGTCTAATGGTAGAGAGAGAGAGAGAGAGAGAGAGAGAGAGAGAGAGAGAGAGAGAGAGGAGAGAGAGAGAGAGAGAGAGAGAGAGAGAGAGAGAGAGAGAGGAGAGAGAGAGAGAGAGAAAGTGTCTTTTGTAAAAGTTCTTGCTTTGTCTTTGTGACTGATTAATGTATCAGTCGATTTTGTATTTTTAATAATTTTAGTATCGTGTAAGTTCTAAACCACTTTTCATTTATAGAGCATGTAAAATTTATTCATAAAGTAATTGAAAATGTCGTAAAATAATGGTGTGACTATAATTGCTTTTACTTATTATCATTTTGTTATCATCATTTTTTTTATAAAGCTCAGTCGAGTTTAATTGTGTGGTTAATCGTACCCATAAAGTAATAGACCACACGGGAACATAATGGGCTGTTCACAATGACGTGTAAATTCACATTTAACTTTTACGTAAGAATCAAAATAACATTAATTTACATATCTTCACGTAAGAGTTATGTGAATTTACGCGTCAGTCCCACGGGTCAGCCCAGAAGCAGTTGTTGTTGAGTTGAGGTTAGGTTAGGTTGGCAATGGGTACATGAGAAGCAGTTACATCACAAAACACATATAATAGGGCATACATAAATAGGGTGTATCCGCATGACGTCATATTTAGTGCGCTTGGTCGGCATACTGGAGTACTGAATAACATTGTTCAGCATAGGACAAACTTCGTGTTTAGATATTTTCTTTGGTGAAATCAGCTATTTGTTGTTAATATTATTTTTCTCAGATACTTGAGATACTAATTCAACCTATTAACAATATCAATGCTTTCAAAAATATTGCGAAGTATTTTTAAACTAGCAAAATGAGTTATTTCTCTATACCGGTCCATGTATTTAGTTATCCAACATGGCGGTGACTTTAACATGAATGCATACACTCTATAGTTTGTCTTAAAACCCAATTTGTAGCGTCGTATAGCAGTGATTGTCAATTTAACCAACCTGCAAAACATTTTTGTACTAATTTTGGCCTGTTCCTGACTTCAGAAACAGGAATAGTCATGCAAATAGCGTACTTAAAGTTTTCTTGAAAAGCCACATTTACAGTCTGGTAAAAAAAGAAGAAAAAAAAAATGACATCAGATTTGGAGATTCCATTTTGTACCTAATCATTAAAAAGCACATTATGTTTCATGTGGTCTGTGGCTTTAAAGTTTTTTTCTCCAAAATAAATAAAGTGACAGCCGTGTTTATTGTGATTTTTTTTTTGTTATTATTATTATTATTATTATTTTTACTTTTATCTATTGATGTACTATGCTTTACCAAATAGTTATATAGATTATTATAATTATAATAAGAGACTTAATACTAAAATTAATTGACATGGAAACTAAATTCATATCTAATTATGAAGCACTTTATACATGTCATCTATATGACATGTACAGATCATACATTAAAGTAATTTACTTCTATTTAATAACATATTCTTTAACTTATAATTCTATGTCTTCAATGATATATCTCTCTAATATATCTTTCAATTCACAACCTTTGATGTATGCACAAGAGAGCGAAAAGGTTTCTCTAACGAGATATATACATTAAAGTTCAATTTTATATAAATTTATACATGAAAATAAACTTTATACACTTTTTGTCTCGTTATCTCACATTTTTGAAAGTTTTTTTTTTATATATATATAAATTTTTTTTCTTGTACAATATAGGTATATTCATATGTAAATTTATTATGAATATCGAGAAATTTTTCTGCGCGTTTAAATTAGTGAAAGTCTAAATATTTTATTTCCGTCTTTCAAATACACACACACACAGAGAGAGAGAGAGAGAGAGAGAGAGAGAGAGAGAGAGAGAGAGAGAGAGAGAGAGAGAGAGAGAGAGAGAGAGAGAGAGAGAGAGAGAGAGAGAGAGAGAGAGAGAGAAGTTTTTGAGTAAGATTTCTTTTATATGAAAAAAGTTTTTATTCAAGTATTGGAATCAATAAAAGATCAAATGTTCAATAATGCATAAAATTGTTTACCTAAAATCTTATTTCTTAAGTTTTTTATGTTAAAAAAAGAAAAATCATAAAGAGAAATCTTCAGCAAATAATAATAATATATTTTCTATAGATATGATTCTTTTTCAATATTTAATATTAAAAAATTCTAAAACTTTTATGAAGTTTTGATCAGGTATATCGTATTACTTTAGTAATTTAATACCTTCAAATATTTTAGGGTTTTAAAATTGGGTTTATAGCCAATTAAAAGTTTTAGTCTTTAAAGTAGATTTATGAATAATATAATATTTCTATCCTGAAATATAGGCAACCAGTTGATCAAAGGTAACATGCGGGTTGCCTATCGCTAAAAGAGTAAAAGTTCTATTTTTAGAGTATATTATGTACAGCCAAAGCAAGTATTGTATTAATGATTAATATAGCCATCTAACAAGCTGCCGAGTGTAAGTATTTCTTTACATCCGTTTCCGGTTTAAGAGTAAAAGTGCCAGCCAATCACTAAGCCGGTTCAGGCAGCTTCAACCAGTCAGATTCAAATATGCTTTCGCGGTAGTTTAACATGAATAGAGGGAGAAATAACATCTAGTTAAATAGTCATCTAGTTACCTAGTACCTGTGTACTAAACACCTGGGTGTGGTTAATAACACGATTAATTTGAAGCATAATAAATGAACGGATTTTATACAGTACTCTATCTCGTAAAGTGGCTTTCTACACCATTGACGTGTTCTGTTCCTAACTAAAATATAATTTAAATTTTGTAAATTATGCATACTTATTTATTTTTTAGTTTATTTAGCATTTAATTACTAAAAAAAAATAATTCAACTTGCTCACTTAACTCCGTTTATTATTATTATTATTTATTTATTTTTATTTTTTTATTTTTTTATTTATTTATTTATTTATTTATTTATTTATTTATTTATTTATTTATTTATTATTTTTTTTTATCTTGCTATATAATTTTTGTACAATGCTGCTTTCTAAAAAAAGTTTATGATGAATTGCAACGGAATATAGTTAGTTTTTATCGTGTTTAATATTTTTTGAACATTTTCTCTAAAAAAAAAAATTATTTAAAGGAATTAGTATATGTAAAATATTGTTTGATTTTCCAATATAAACATCACTTTTTTTATTCTTATAAAGTATTAACTCTCAGTTTTATCATATAAAACCAACATAAAAACGAAAAATATAACCATAGGATTACAAAAGTCTTTCGTAAAAAAAAGCAAGTTCTATTGAAAAAAAAATAAAGACTAAAAAAAATATGATGTTACAATTCACATTGCGCAATAGTAAATCACAAAATAAAGCAATCTACTTTCTCTCTATCTATCTCTCTCTCTCTCTCCCTCGTCAAATTATGAGGATTTTATTTTTATTATTATTTTTTTTTTTTTGCAAGTTTGATTTATCACTTTAAAAGAAAAATGATGTATAAAAAAATTATTCATTTATTTTGTAACAATTTGTCATACTTATATCAAAATTTTCTGAACTTTTTTTTTCAAACATAATATTAAAAAAAAGTCTTATGATCATAATCTTTCGTGATATTATTTTTAAGGTAAAAGTTTGTTTTCGTGTAAATACGATTTATAGCTTTAACAAAATTTATAAGTTAACTTCTCATTTTTAATATATTTTTATTTATACAGTATAATATACACGAGTTACTCAAAAAGTATTTACTTGATAAATTTTATCTGGGAATATGATTTTGCTTTCATTTTATTATTTTTAGAGTTTTTTTTTTTTTTTTTTTTTCAATTTATTTGAAACACAAATTCCAGGAAAATATTAACAAAATATATAACTCAACGGTTACACATTTTAAATTATTTCCGTCTATGATATCAAAGTAATCGCGTTTGGAATAAAGAGAGCATCAGTTGCTATCGTGGTTATTTTTAGTGCCTTAATTACGTCATAATCCTAATTTTATACGTAAGCTATGAGGAAATACTGAAAATTTTATATTTCTTTATTTAAAATATTTAAAAATATAATATGTATCGACGATTGGTTCTTGATTTAACTCAAAGCAATGGAACACCATAAAAAATAATAAAAAAAACTTCAGGTCAACTCTTTAATAAGTAACATGATGTATTGAGATTTTTTTTTCTATTAATAGTACATACTTAAAGGCGTAGAACACCTTGAACAAAAAAAGTTGCGTAATATCCTAAGAAAACTGAAAATCAACGTTGATTTGACCGGAGTCATTGATTTCTAATTTATTTCTCATTCACAAAATGACACTGGCGGTTACTGACGTCACAGCTCGCCCGATTTACGCGCGCTTGGATCAGGCAAGCTGTGACGTCAGTGACCGCCAGTGGCATTTTGTGAATGGAAAATAAATTAGAAATCAATGACTTTGGCCAAATCAACGTTGATTTTCAGGTTTGTTAGGATATTGCACAACTTTTTTGTTCAAGGTGTTCTACGCCTTTAATTATTGTTATTCCATTGATATCAAAATAGCTATTTTTTCATTCATCGCGTAATAATTTAATATTATACTATTATATATGTACATTTAAAATAACCTATAAGTTCTCTATTCATTTATGAACATTTAAATTATAATTAAAGTATTTTTTTGTCCCTTGAAGATCTCTTTATCAATATGTGTGTAAAAGTAAACAGCTTGTAACTCCCATGGAGACTTGCCTCTGCCTTTGTTGGTTTGCTTGTTGTAATGGTCTCTCTCTCTCTCTCTCTCTTCTCTCTCATCTCTCTCATCTCTCCAAAGTTTTGCGTGAAGCTACCGGTACACCACAAACTACAATGATACTATTTTGTATATAACATTGCTATATATTTTATTTTGTAAAATGTATACAAAATGCACAATCACATTTACAAAAACATAAAACAGTTACACCAATATATTTCAAAATTATTATCTTTCATAAAATTATATAAATTAGATTTGTTCCAAAAAAAAAAAAAAAAAAAAAAAAATAGTGTTATACATAAATTATAATTTTTCTTAATTATATAATTTATTATTTTTTCATTATATTGAATTAAACAGTGAGTTAATTAAGTATTTAATGTGAATTAGGTCAAGATCATCATTATAATTAATAAATCTTTATAAAGTTCCGCATATACGGCTAATTATGGACTAGTAATAATGTTTAATTTTCCTTTTTTTTTTCTCTCTTTTTTTTTGCGTAAAATAATTGCATAAAACAGACAATTTCTTTGAAAAATTCAACACTGACAAAAAAAAAAAAAAAAAAAAAAATGTGAAACTTAAAATAAAAAAGTTGGAATATAAAGTATTCTGCTTTCTTTTAGGATCTAGAACACTTCTTCTATTCGATGCATACTCTAAAAAAGCTGAATTTTTTTAATAACTTATTTGATTTTTGTTTGTCTATATATTTGCAGAAGTATTTTCATTTATTTAACAGAGTAGGGTACCGACCTTATATCTCAAAAACTAGAAGTGTTTTTGGTCTAAATTTGGTGTCATTGTGTAGCTAAGGGTCACACCTAGCCGTGATAAAAATTTCATGATGTTTGACCGTATCGAAAGAAAGAAAAAAAATGTATTGAAATTAACATTGGGCCTTATGGGCTTTAAATTTCAAAAAATCATATAAAATTAATTTGCACTGTGACCACCCAAAAATTTTATATATTTGAAATTGTCTTAAGCTGAAGTATCATTGTACAAAATTTCAGATTGTTTTGACGAGAAAAGTTTGGGTTATTGCCGACGTCGGTACCCTACTTCCTTAAAGAAATTTTACAATTATTTTCAAATATATGTTAAATTTACAAGTTGAAAATTATCGAAACTGCCAATACTAGATATTTCTGTAAAACGTAAAATATATTTACCTTCAAATTTTCTTTGAAATTACTTGTCACTTTAAGTCTTAATAATAATAATAATACTTGAAAAATAATATAAAGCTCTTTCAAAATACGCAATCACAATATTGTAAAATACTGTATAATACCTTTAAAATTTAAAACGGTAAAATATGACATTCTTATTATAAAGTGTTTCAAACAATATACATAATAATATTTACATGAAGAAATTGCTTGTATAACAAGTCATTCCCTTCCCTAAAAAAAAAAACCATTGTCATATTTATATAAACAATCTTTCCCCTAAATTGAATTTGCAAAAATAATAATGAGATTTTCTATAGCACCTGTGTTTCCAATATTTTATATCTTTATTTGAAATGTTATTACGTGATCGAATAGAAATAAATTGCTGTATTTTTGTATAAGCAAAGAAAGAAAAAAAATCAAAGCAATCTTGTGTACTTTCTGTGTTATATACTCGTGCAATACTCATTGATAACGAGAGAGAAAAGAAACACTTACAACTTTTTATTGACTTTATATTGTAGATCTCAATACAAATAAAGCTTTACGTAATTGCATTTTTTTAGAGCTTCTATTAAGACATTCAAAATATATTTCTGCGTGTTTCTATATAGTAAAAAAAAAAAATAATAAAATAAAAAAAAAAAAAAAAAAAAAATGGAGTATTTTTTTTTTTTTTTTTTTTTTAATTTTTTTTTTTGAACGAAAATTTAAGCAAATAGCTTCCCGTACATAAAAGATGAGTAAATTCAATAATGCTAGATCATTGTACAAAAAAAGTATTTTTTTTCCTTCATAAAACATAACATTATAATACATGACATAAATTACATAATTCTCTTATTTATTACAATTCAATTTATTTAATTACAATTTTATTATTATTCCGTACAAATAAATATAATTTTGTTAATGGAGGTTATAAATTATTCATTCAAATTTATTGCACTTCCAAATTTTGAACTGTTTGAATAAGTCACAAAAATTGAGCTTTTTATCACCTTGCATTTGATATTTTTCCTAATATGTAGAATGGTTATTTATTATTATTGTTATTTTTTATAATAATAATAAATTAATAATAATCCAAAATCAAAGTGTGGGTTTTATATACATAGCAACTGTAATGAATAATGAAGAGTAGATAAAAAATAATAATAATAAGTTAAATAGTAAAAAAAAAAAAAAAAAGGTGTTATTTGGAATTTTTAGTAGTAACAGTTGCAGTGTATTTTAATATAAGTTACGTAATATAAACAATTACAATTTATAATTTTTCTGTTTGATATATATATGTTCAACATTATTCTAATTAAAAAAAATTAGTCTGAAATTACGACAGCAATTATTACAACTGTTTAGTTTTATTTACTTTATATGTTATATGTAGCAGATCATAATAAAATCACAACATTTCTATTTATTCTCTCTCTCTCTCTCTCTCTTTGATAGTCAAAAAAATCAATTCCCTTACGTCATATTTACAATAATATTTTATAAAAAAAAAAAAAAAAAATGAAACGCAACAGCTTGTATATTGTAGTCACAAAAATATCGATTTTTTTCCCTCAACGATATATACGTGCTTTCAAACCATTCAAACTTTTGTTCATCATATAATAAAGTCTATTTTTATATTAAATAACATAATAATAACACCTTTATTAACTATAAATTTGTTTTTAAGTATTATTTTTAATTTTAGATTTATTATTTTAAGGTTTATTTTTATTTGTTATAAAATATAAATTTGACACTTAATAATAAAGTACTTATTTTGACACAAAATGTCAACAAAATATATGTTGTTATAATACTATTAATATAAATAATAATAATATATTATGTAGTTTGTATCTTTTATATATATTTATTTTTTAAAGGGGATGGAGTTATAATTATTTTTTTCATGAAATATTGATTTTAAATGGAAGTAAAATATGTATAAAGTATTTATCTTGATTTAATTAATTATAGGGGCAAAATACATTAGGGGGGAATGAAAATGAACAAAAAATAATTTTTTTTTTTGTGATTTTGGAATCTTAATGTAGGTGTTTTTAATTACATTGTATTTATATATTTGTTATTATGATAAAGTTTTTTTTTCTGGTCCATGATAATATTAGTTATCTTTATTATTTTTTTAATTAAGAAAGAAAATGAAATACAAGAAGACAATTTATGGATCGAAGATGTTCTTTTAATGTTTACTAAAACGTTTATATATGAAATAAACACAAATTAGCGTATAAATTGTCACTTTACTACACTAATTTTCTCAACTCCTTTTTTTTTTTTTTTTAATTACATATAATGACATTAAGTAAAAACTTTGTCATTGCTTGTATTGATCAAACTTGTTCTTTCTTTACAAACAACTTCATCACTATATTAACATTAATTAAAGGCTTAGAACACCTTGAACAAAAAACCATGTCTAATACCCTAACATACCTGAATATCAACGTTGATTTGGCCGGAGTCACTGATTTCTAATTTATTTTCCATTCACTAAATCACAGCTGCGGGTTTGTGACGTCACAGCTTGCCTGTTTCCGCGCGCGTGGACTAGTGAGCTGTGACGTCACAAACCCGCAGCTGCCATTTTAGGAATGGAAAATAAATTAGATATAAATGACTCTGGCCAAATCAACGTTGATATTTAGACATGTTATTATATTAGACTTTTTTTTTATTAAAGGTGTTCGTATACGCCTTTAAGTTTTTCTATGTTGCAAATTAATTATGCAAAATTTACAAATATTCCACGTTTTCCATTAAACGTTTTACACGGACAAAATTAAACGTGTAATAATAATCCTATACATACCGTAGTAATTTCATCAAAATTTATGCTATATTACATAGCTATATATTTGGTACAACATAATTATTGAAGCAATTATGCATACAACATTTATAGTATTTGTATACTTTATTTGTATATATCATAGCATAAAGTATATTATACGTAATGTAATTTTGTTCCTTTGCTAACTTTCATAAAGTAAGGATTGCTTGGCTTATCCCTTTTACTATAAAATAGTGATACAAATTTGCAACTACAGTACCACGAACTTTATATACATGAGTTGAAATAGTAAAGAAAAAAAAGTCAATACTATAGTGTGATTCATACAATGAAAAATCCCCATATATTTAGGTATCCTAGGTATAGTATACCTACATGCAATTTAGTTGTTACAAAGTGTAGTTAAGAGAGGAAGGGGTGACTTAATAGGGTGTAACGTGTGGGATATTAAACACGAATATAAAAATGTTTATATAAATTAGCCGTCTTTTATAAAAATAATATAGAAAAAAATTATTTTAGTTTTAATTAAATTGTATTATATACCTGTGTGTGTATGTCTATATATTAATATATATATATATATATATATATATATATATATATATATATATATATATATATATATATATATATATATATATATATATATATATATATATATAACACATACATACATACATATAATGTAGAAAATTTTTATTTCTAAATTATTAACTGAATTAATTACAATTATTTAAAAGTTCAACAAAATTTCAATTAGTGATTTTTTTTAATTACAAAATTTCCCCCATAAATCAAATTATATCGTACTGAATATTTTAAACTGTTTTTATTTGCATGCAACATTAATTTTTAGTACAATGAAAACATTGAATTAATAAAATAATGTTTTTCAGTATCTAATAATTCTTCTTTTTTTTTTTCGAACATTTGGAAATATACATTTTGAATAAATAAACTTGAATTCTTTTTTTAGGGAAATTCAATTTGTATATAATTGCATAGTTTTCCCAAATAAAGTTTAACATGATTTTTATGCTATAAAATATATTAAAGTGCTAATTTTTGTTAGTATACTGTACTGCTCTCCATACACTATTTCTTTTTTAACTTGTCATTTACTTTTGCACAGAAAATCACATATTTCACGTTAAAAAATTGAAATAGAGGCTTTTACAAAGAGACTGGCAAAATATAAAATGGTAGATAATTTAAGTACTGTAGTATTATTTATACAAATTTATAGAAAAAAAAAGAGTTAAAAATTAAAGAAAAAAATATTAACCCAGTTTTCAGTGACTGTTATTTTCACTTAAACCCAAGTTCAATGTGTTTAATTGACAGTATAAAAAAGGTTCGTTATTAAATTTCATTACGTACGAGAGTATATTATCACAAAATCAATACGCATTATATGTGTCATCATCCAATAGCTTTATCACCTCGTAATTTTATCTTTTACTATAATATTTTATTTACATGACATTATTATATATACGTGAAAATTATTACACATTATTTTGTATATATTATTTTATTATAATGGGGTTTCATATTATATCTAGTATGTTTTATCTATTTTATATTGAATAAACTATTTACATTATGTATTTTGTATGCATGTGAATTAAAAGCTTTTAACTTATATTATTTTGTATTCTGTTTTATATTTAGTTACTGCAATGTAACTGAAAATATTTGCATAATTGATTTTCAATCTGGAAAAAAAAAATAGAGAAAAAGAAAGAAAAAAAAATTGCCTAGTTTTGGGGATTTTTAGTTATTGTAGTTTAATATGGTTATTACGTTTTTAAACGTTGATGTTGTAACGGGGGGGGGGGGGGGGGGGGGGTTGAATCACAAGCATAAGCTTAAATTGAATGAGATTGAGCAACTTTAAGGAATATAATATTTCCTGTTGGTTACAACACTTTGTAATTATAATTACTTATTAAAAAATTATTAATTATTAAAAGTATTATTATTATTTAAACATATTTTCTTAAAATGCGTGGAAATTGAACTACAATTCAAATTACTGCGAACATGTAACACAGGACCGCGATAAGATATTTTACCATATAAATCCAGTGCGTTTTTTTTCTAATAAGAATAACATTGCAAATTTAGCGCTAGTTTTTGAATGGTAAAAATTCTTATCGTGGTCGTGTGTGTACACTAAAAATTTCCAAGGGCTATTAAATTAAAATTTCATCGTCTTTGTAATTATATTGTTTGCCATAAGAAAATAATTGCAAGGATCACTTGATGTTTACTTGTGCATTAATTTTAGTTTTCGTAGTAATTTAGTTTATATATAAGTACCACCACGATGTTCTTAAAGAAAAAGCAATTCATGGTATAAAAGTAGTAATCTTTTGTTGAAAATATACAAACAAACACATCCCTTATATACAATTTAAAGAGAAAGGAAGAAAATCAACAACCCTTGAAAAGCCATAAGCCGATTATTGATGTATACGTTACACAACATTGGTTTTCATTGTTTCTTATTTATTTGGCTATTTAGATTTTCACTAGAAATGTAATTCTGAATTTATTTTGATGTGTAGCTCTATAAAGTATCTATAAAATCAGATACTTAAAAAAACGTGTTTTGATCTATTTTATTTTTTTAACAGAAAACAACAATATGATGTATTATTTGACACCTCTATTTTAAACGTTTCTCTTGCTAGATTTGTGTTCCTTTCAGAAATTCATTAATTTATATTTATTAATTAATGTGGGTTAATTGTCTTTTGTACGGTACATAGTCTAAATTACTTTGTTGCATTTATTATTTATTTAGGCTGCATTTATTGGTATTAATTATGCAATCGTCGAAAATGAATATTTATTCATTTTCTTATTCATCAGTATTCTTTAAGAATTTTTACATATTCTAATTTTTCACGGTACCTTTTCACTATAAAATATGGCTTAAGAATTTGAAAAAAAAAAATCAAAAAAAAATCAAAAATCAATCATCAAAAAACAAAAAATAATAATAATAAAAAAAAAATCAAAATACGTAAAAAGATACTTTAAATAAAGCCGCAATTACTATATTTATACAATAATAGAATTTTATAACATTTTAATTACAGAACTCGTCTATTTGCAATATATTACAAAGGATAACTTTAACTTTAATATCCTATTATATTACATTGTAATTAAAAAAAAAAAAAAAAAAAAAGATGAACAGATTAATAAATCAAATTAGCTTAATTATGAAAATTTACGATATACAAGCAGGTACTACACTACATACTAATTTTATTTGATAGTATCTAGTTACTTCATATATAGCCAACATGCTGTATCCATGGTTACCGAGACTATTTTACTTTGTTATACTTCACGCTTCCTTATAATGAGGTTTATCTCTAAAAACTTTATATATAATATAATATGATATCATGTTACACAATTATTAATAATATTCCTTCATACTCACATGTTTTATATCACTACTTAAAATAATAAAGATAATCTAAAACTTCTTCTTTTCAAGAAAAAAAAAAAAAAAAAAAAAAAACTTTATACATATAATATTATAGTTTCATATTTGATATTATTATAAAAGGTTATTGTTAAAATTTTAAGTTTAATTTTCAAAGTTTTATATACGTTTAAAGATACTGAATTGAATAAGGTCTACTTGTAATATACTATTTTGTAATATTATCATATATTCTAAAACTTTTTGTTCATTTAAATTTGAGGTAGATGAAGTTTTAGAACAAATTTTAATTTCGGTTCTAAAACATCAAGTGTTATATTATACTTTCATTTTATTTTTAAACTTTGATATTAAAACGATTTAGCTTGAAGTCTTGTTCACATGATGACATTAAAGGAATAGACCAGAGAAAGACATAAGCATTTATATCATAAAACACTTGATGGGATTTACATAAATAATATTAGTTTGTCTGAAAACCCAACAGTAGCAGTGATCAGAAATTTTGATTTATGCAACCCGCACAAAATTTTCATACTAATTTTTGCATGTTTCTGACGTCATAAACATGAATAGTCACTTAAATTGCATACTTTACAGTATTTTCACGCTCTCTCGTGGGGCTACATTAACATTTTGGTAAAAAGTTGTCATCAGTTTTAAAGATCCCTTCGTGTTTATGCATTAAAAAGCACATGTTGTTTTATGTGGTCTATGGCTTTAAAGCATTTATTATCATTTTGCATTCAAAAATAATTCTTTACTTATTTTTGAATTAATAATTTTTATGGCAACATAATAATATAATAAACTTTAGGACATTAAAAGTTCTATAAAAAAACTAAAACTAAAATTTCTGTTAAAAAACAAACATAGAATATTATATATTTATTAATGGAATATAATATTTAAATATCTTTATGCGCCGAACTACATTTTTACATTTATTGTCGTTGGGCAAGTTACGTTGCCTGTTTATGGATAATAAATCAATTTAAAAAGAAAATTAAAATTTAGACTTTACCTTGAAAAATAAAACTATTAAATTCAAACAAGTCAATTTAAAGCACAAATGCTGTAACTTTAGGTGTGTTACCTCTACGTAGCAAAATAAAATGTCAAATACTTATTTCACATAATATAAATGAGTATAGAATCATTCATTTAACTTTGTCTAGCCTTAAAGCTGAATTTTTTTTAACTGGCAAT
Source organism: Ecdyonurus torrentis (assembly GCA_949318235.1). Lineage (NCBI taxonomy): Eukaryota > Metazoa > Arthropoda > Insecta > Ephemeroptera > Heptageniidae > Ecdyonurus > Ecdyonurus torrentis. The sequence continues at coordinate 17,821,247 of OX439136.1, forward strand.
GAGAGTAGCTTTTCAATGCTAAAAGGACATAAATAAATAGTTCCTATTTTCATACCGCCTGTGATTGGTTATTACTACACTAGTATGATCCATTGGAACAACAAATCAACATGCCTTGGTATAGGGGGGAAAAATAATAAAATAATATCAACGACTATCTTTAAATATTTTCACCACTGCAGTGTTAAAAAAAGTATAAAACTACTTTTGCTGGTCAGAAAGAAAATAGCAAAGTGCTGTCAATTTATCAACATATAGTTTTTTATTAAATATAAAGTAAACAATATCTGCACTATGTCTAAATTGTGTACGTTATGAAGTGTTTTCTCGTTGTAGCTATAAGAGATTGTATCGTTACACATTATATTTTATTTTATGATGACAAGAAAAGAGAGAAGAGAGTGCTTGCTATATATACGCTATCTAAATGTGGCGCCTCTAAAAAATTACTGGCGCCACATGAAAACGATTCTCTAATATATCGAAAGACTTAAATAATTTGTATACAATGTATTTTTATGATGCTATTATTAAAATAATATTTTTCATGTATAGTAAAATTAAAAACTATTTATTCTACATAATAGTTAATACATAATAGTTTTAATTCAATAACTGCATCATTTATACTTATAACAGTAATATTTAGGCTATATTGCAAAGCGACTATGTTACGTAGCATACAGTTATATTGCACAGCATAGTTGATTATGTAATTCCATAATAGCAATAGCTACGTTATAATGCAAACTAATTATTCATCATACTATTCTTTTCTACTTGCGGTATACTTGATTTCAAACTTTCCCATTCGTTATTTATATTTTATAATTTCAAATTATTGAACTCTCAAGTTTCAAAATAATGAGAAAAACATCGTCGTTAAGCAAAAGTGAATGTAAGTTACATTGCGAAACATATAGTTCATTATTTTTGCAATGAGAATCGTGATGCAATTTTAAATTAAAGGTATAGACCAGAGAAAAACATAAGCAATTATATCACAAAACACTTGATGGGATTTATAAAAATAGCATTAGTTTGTCTCAAAACCCAACAGTAGCCCCGTAGCAGTGTTCAGAAAATTCGATTTATGCAGCCCGCACAACATTTTCATACTATTTTTTGCATGTTTCTGACGTCATAAACATGAATTTTCACGCAATTTGCATACTTTACAGCTTTTTCACGCTCTCTCGTGGGGCTACATTAACATTCTGGTAAAAATTGTCCTCAGTTTTGAAGATCCCATTTCGTGTTTATTCATTAAAAAGCACATGTTGCTTTATGTGGCCTATGGCTTTAAGTATTGATATTGTTCTAACGAAATACGCTACAACTTTCCTTGTTATTTTTTTCCGCATTTTTTATTTTTTTAATAAATAGAATTTAATCACTAACAACCTTGGAATTTAATGAATTTCAGATAAAAAAAAAAAAAAAAAAAAAAAAATGTCAGCTTTTACAAATTAAAATTTTCTTCAAAATATTCTTACTTCAATTAAACGTCAGCTCAATTAATGTTCAGAAATTTACTTTTTTATTTTACTAAATTAAGTGGAAATAATTTTAGTTTAAAAAAAATAACAATAATACGATTTCTTAAATCGATTGTTTATCTCGATAATTTTTTTTTCTTCGGTATTGTAAATGAAGTGACATTGCCAAAATCTTATGTTATATACATAAGACATCTTTTAAGACCGACGCATTGCAGCTTATAAATGTCCACACAAATTTTATTGCTGGTTCAACATCTTTGTAACAACAAAAAATTGCGTTTTACATATTATAAAAACAAGAATAAAATTTATTTTGTTTACTATCGTCAACAAAAAAAACAACAAAATGTCTCAATCCTCTGAATATGAAATTGAATTCTTTGTATGTTTATTCATTTTTTACTACCTTTCGGAATGATGAGTTTTGTTACTTGTAAAATATTTCTTTCCTTTAAAGGAAAGGAAAGGAAAGGAAAGGAAAGGAAAGGAAAGGAAAGGAAAGGAAAGGAAAGGAAAGGAAAGGAAAGGAAAGGAAAG